>CM058043.1:13043862-13101613 GCA_030169165.1 Centaurea solstitialis
TGGTGGTGGTGGTTGTGTAGTTTTGGTGGTGGTGGTGTAGTGGTGGTGGTGATTGTGTAGTGGTGGTGATGGTGTAGTGGTGGTGGTGGTGGAGGAGGACTGGTGGTGGAGGACTGGTGGTGGTGGTGGTGGTGTAATGGTGGTGGTGATGGTGTAGTGGTGGTGGTGGTGGTGGAGGACTGGTGGTGGTGGTGGTGTAATGGTGGTGGGTATTAGTGGTATTGGGAAGAAGATGCAAAAAAAATAATAAAAAACAATTTTTTTATGAAAAGACGAAAATACCCCTGCCTTAACGGAACTTTTTAATGGACGCTAGGGCAAGGGACCACCATGGTAACGAAATACAAACCACAGGGGACCGTAGGCATGAAAATTAGGGTTCAGGGACCTCCATCGTAATTTTGTGTAAACCACAGGGACCAAATATGTAATTAACTCTATATTTAATAAATGTTAGTTAATTAGTACACGTAAAGTTGAAAATTTTTATTATTATTTATTTTATATGTAATAGTTATCTAATATTGCAAACTTTTCTTTTGTAAGTTTGTTCTAAAAGATCCTCCAAAAAATAGCAAACTAACCTTCAAATTCTTTAAAGCAAAAATACATTCAACTATGATAGATTCTCCATGTACCTAAAAGTTAGAGCTTATTTTATTAAGTAAATATAGCCTAACCGACAATTAGATTACATAAATAGGTTGCCAAAAAAAATACTTCAAAAGAGGTTACAATCTTAACGAAAATCAAATAAGAGTCCATCTCTTAATCGTACAATATCAAGCACTTGATCATATATCGCTACCCTTGGCCCAAACAACGAGCGGGTCATCCTAACAAGTACTTGATCAAACATCTCTACCTTTGGCCCAAACAACGTGCGGGCCTTCTAGTTAGGATGACGATTTTCATGCAAATACCAAGTTCCCATTGCCAATCTCGTCCCCTTGAGTTTGAAGCCGTTTGTCCGCTATCATTTCCCTATGTTGCTCGAGATACTCTTTGCTATTCATTTCCGTCAACCTGTATATGGAAATATTATAATAATCCAAAACATAACCAAGTCGATATGTCCCCTTGTAGGGTATGGATAAAAATCAACTGTCCTAAATTTCCATGTATCATTCATGTCCAACAATCAGATGAATACATATCATTAGAGAGAGAATATATGAAAATCTAATTTGTCATTTTTCCGTTGGTTGGAGAGGGTCCGCAGGGATGGGACAAGTAAATTTGACACAAAGATAAAAATCACATATAACCTTAAACGAGATTTTAATAAGATCCACGGTCTTCTCATAAATATGAAACCATTTTCCTTTCAAGATAATGAATTTAACTAAATTCTTATTTAATATTATATACCTAAATGAGTACCTTAAAATATTACCACACCAAGGTCATGTCTAAAGGTGTTTCACCATAGGATATGAAACAAAGGCCCCAAAGATAAGTTTAAAACGTTTTTAGCTAATTCAGTTATTCACTAATCAATATTATTCGGATTCTATTTAAATGAATTTCATGTGTTAATTTGTCATTTTAGAATATTCTTTTTGTTATAACATCTAATACTACTCAGGGGCGGAGCTAGGAATTATATAAAGGGTGGTCCTCTATAATAAAACAAAAATATAGATATAGAAGTCATATGATGATTTCGACACGGTTATGTTTAGACCTATCATCTTTAGTTGGCTCCGATCAATCGCTAGTTGTTTTTCTCTTTATCAAAAAGTTATCCATCAATGTAGAACATCCCAAAAATTTCACTATAATGTTATTGATCACATACTTTTCAAGAATTTAGAGATGGACACATACACAACTAGAATTTTGGGGTGGGTTTTAATTTTTGGATGTTAATCAACTGGGTTAATTTTTGGATGGAACGAGTGGGCTTATACAAATTAATAAGATGTGAGATGGGTTTCAACTAAAATATATTTTTTTTGAATTCGAGGGTGGGCCAGTGACAACCGTGGGCCAAGGCTGGCTCCGCCCCTGATACTACTAATATAGTATATGGTAAGAACTTTTACATTTTATTTTACTTATTATGTGTCTGGTCAATATATGGTCTTATACAGATGTAACACAGATGTAACAGGATTTCCAAAAGGATTGAAACATTAAAAGCTAATGATTGAATATCGCATACCTGCTAATTGTGCGATCTTTTGCAAAGCCCAATTCATTGTCAACACAAAGGTCGAAATCGTCATTCTTCCTCGATCTCGAAGAGGTTCTAGGTGCCATACTATGCGCATCCGCAACCGTCACAATCCTTTTGAAAAGATCAAAAGGTGTCCCCTCGGCCGTACACATCAACCGTGCCTTGTTCTCATACATCACCTATAAGCAAGTTAAACAATTATGTCATTTTACAACTTTGGGCACCGACACACACACGAGCCAAAACTGATGACGAGAAACGAGACTAACGTCAACCAAAGTGACAAACCGATATGCTGCCGTCCGGTTGTGAAGCCCAAATATCGGAACACCATCTAATGCCACGGTGTGAAAATTCCCTGCCGTTGCAAATACGTTACTTCGGAAATCCAATTTTTTTAATGTTGACTTTTGAGGTCAAACGGATTGATTTTCAACTTCGAAATTCTTATGAATTTTTAAAATCTTCGGAATTATATATTTTGCTGTTAGGTAGTGTTGTTACTAAGTTCGATATGGGTGGTGATTGTATTCCTCAAAATTGAAGAAATCCCGTCAATTTCAACGCTAGAAATAGTTCGTTTGACCTCAAAAAAGTTAAAGTGCATATCTGATGATATAAACAAAGCGAAAGACTTACGACATAATCCAAAGTAGTCGGCAGCACCAAGCGGTTTGTCGCATAGTTCCTCGAACGGAAAATACGCGCATCCATTACTGCCCAACGGTACCTATAGATTTGCACAAAAGCTTAGTTTACTTCGATCTGAAAAGAACAAAAAAGATAACTTCTTTACCGTAAGCTCCACTTTTGGTCCCCAACTTTTGTCAATTTCAACGGATATCATCCCTAAATTTTGAAAAGTCGGATTTGGTCCCTCACGTTTGTCATTTGACAATGGTTTTGAACCCTCCTTTTAATGTCGTAAACTTTTTCCATTAAAGTCCATTTATATGAGAGGTATTTTAGTCATTTTAGATATTTTTATTTTAAGTTATCACCACCCGGTTAAACGAGGGGTATTTTAGTCAACAGAAAAAGTTTAGAATGGCAAAAATACCCCTTATTTAATTGGACTTAACGAAAAAAGTTTACGACTGTTAAGAGGAGAGACCAAAACCGTTGTAAAATTACAAAAGCAAGAGACAAAATCCGAGTTTTCAAAGTTTAGGGACGATATCGTTAAAATTGACAAATGTTAGGGACCAAAAGTGAAGTTCACTCTTTTCTTAAAGTATATGACATTTATATACAACAAATACAAATACTCATATACACTCCTCACTTTTGACGCGCTTTAAACCCCGGCCTTGTGAGAGGTTGGGCTTTACAGTAACCCAGGTACTACTAGTCCAATGACCGTTTGGTCCAAAAATAATACAGATAATCCTGTTTCCGTGAAAATAAACATACCTGCAGGGTCCTTCCCATAACGAGTTCCGCTTCTTGAGGATGAGCCATGTTTTCACCGATCAACTCGTTAAACCTATGCATAAGGAAATCGGATGTACCATTTTGTATGAAGTAGAAGCCTTCTTCGGCCTGCATTTCAAAAACGACTTAGAAGGATATGTTATATTTAAGTAGAGGTGGGACGGGCCGGAGTGAAAAATCCCAGTTGGTAAAAACTGGTCAAAGGCCGTCCGAAAAAAGCTTGGGCCGCGAGCTGGTCTTTTTGCCCATCTCTACATTTAAGGTGAAAAGAGTTGGCATTTTACCGAAGTCCTTCTCCGATAGTCTACGGACGAACCAATTTCATGTACTATGCATCTTTCCTGCATTGCATGAAAATATGAGATAAATATCACGAAGAATTACTCAAGGTTTTAGGGTTTTAATTCAACATTGACACTTTAGTAATAACACTTGAGACATTTTTGTTCCACCTATTTTGTTGGACAAAAAAAGTAGTATATTTTGTCATGTCCCACATACCAATGCACCCTATTCCTTAGATTCTGATCAAATTGATGTGTGGTCCATGAGATTCCCTTGTTTGTCATTGAAGGGTACTTTTGACATTTCTTGTAAATGGAAAAACATTGTCCTAAAAACACTTTTCGAACCGAACATTGCAAGTTTCACGTTCCAAATGGGCACAATCGGTTGAGCTTACCTTCAATGTGGAAATGAATGGTAGAAAAAGATCTCTTTGCAATCCACGTTCATAAAGGTTATCCGGCGCACGATTTGATGTAGCAACGAGTATCTATACTTGCATCATAAACACACAAAACGTACGTTATGGCATGGTTATACCAAAAAGAAACAAAGCATGTTCATAAAATTTTGATCACTTACGGCACCATTGCAAAAAAGATGTTTAAATAAGCGGTTTAATATCAACGCATCGGCGACATCATTAACCTGTAAAATACCACAAGGGATGAATAAAAACGACTGATAAAATGAAAATAAGCAAAAGGGTATTTTAGACATTACAATGTGCAAGAGTCGTAACATACCATGAATTCATCTAAACATAGCAATATAGATTCATGAGAAATCTCGCCTGCAACGACTTCGAGGGGGTCAGACACTCCTTTGTGCCTCTACATCACAAAAGAAAATTTGAAGCCAAAACTATTATTTTTAAACTTTAAACCATATGATATAAGTTTTGCAACAAAATGAATACCGCCATTTTTTATATGCAATATTAGTGTTAAAGATCCAATGGGGTCTTCAGGGAGACAACTGCTCTGCCCCTTGAGTTGGAGAACAGTCTACTCGTGGACCCTACTTTCAAGTGGGATATACTGGGTTTGTTTGATTTGGTTTTTAAAAAAAAAATATGAAACTTGTATTGATTTTGAAGTCTAAAATGGAACTCTTCAACTTCAAATGCAATGAAACATGAAGTAAAGATTTGACCTGCAAGCGGGTGTGGACATTCAACATGAAGTCGTGAAAATGAATCCTCTTTTTCTTCCAATTGCAAGGCCTGGTGACGTAAATATATAAATCAAGATACTAACCCACCAATATATAAGGTCGGGTTCTTTCATAAAACGGGAACTTTGAGAATGTGAAAAATGCGACGCTTACAATTGATCAAAAAATAAGTCCATCAACATGGTTTTTCCGGTACCAACTCCTCCATGAAGATAAAGTCCTTTCACCGGTGAGATTGAAGACTGAGGCATAAAACGGGACCAAAGCCATCTACTCCTGAAATTGAACTAAACACTCGGTGAATAACGATGTGGCATGCAAAAAACAATGTGTAATACTTCCTATGACAGGCCTCTGGCATGTAGCCCAATTGGCAAAGACGTATGGTGACTTTGCCCAAATTGGAATGGATCAAGTAACATACTCTATCAAAAGAGTTCATGTTTGACTTTTGAGTGTCAAATGGCTTACCATTTATCCTCAGTTTCAATAAAAAAGATTTTGGTTGAAGGGTAAAATTAGCAGTGTATTTACCTCCCAGCTTTCCCGTTATCAGAGTAATGATCCAAATGACAAGCGTGAACGGAGCTAACGAGCTCGTCGTAGAGTCTTTGAATTTCTCTCAAGGTGCCTATCTGCAAAAGAAAAAAAAAATCATTTTTGTATCTCCTTTCATATAAGAAAAATGCAACATTTGACTTGACACATAAGCTACCAAAATGTTTAGTTATTGGCCAAATACCTAAATTGCCCTTCAAATAAGTTACTTTTTTATTAGCTAGCAAATATCTATGATACCATTCAATGTAGACAAATAAAGATTTCTTTACGGAACTAAACTAACACCATCAAATTTGTTTTTTTATCTACCAAATACCTAAAGTACCCTTCAACAAAGAGAAACAAAGAATTCTTTATGGACCCAAATCAACACCACAAAGTAATGTTTCTTTTTATTATCTTTGACGTACCTAAGATACCCTTCAAGGAAGACAAATAAAGAATTATTAACCGACCCAAATCAACTCCACAAAGCTACCTTTCAATTATATGTCAAATCCCTAAAATACCCTTCAACGAAGACAATTAAAAAACTCTTTACCGGCCCAAATCAACACCGTAAAGTTACTTTTGGATTATTTACAAAATCCCTATATTACCCTTCAACAACGACAAATAATGAATTCTTTACGAATCCAAATCAACACCATAAAGTTACCTTTTGATCATTTACCAAATACTTAAAATGCCCTTCAACCAATATAAATTACGAATTCTTTACGAACCCAAATCAACTTCATAAAGCTACCTTTTGATTACCCATCAAATCCCTAAAATACCCTTCAGCAATGACAAACACAGAATTCCTTAGGGACACAAATCACCACCATAAAGTTACTTGTACTAATAAATAATCATCATTTTAATAACACTTTGCAACTAGATCTTGAATTCTTTACTTCAAAAAAAACACATACCTGACAATTATCGCCATCTTCAAGTTCACCGGCATTAATTCTGCGTTCGTACTCCCCAAGAGGCCCAATCCTCTTCACCTCTGTTACCAATACAACATACTTTTATACTTATATTTAATAATTATCACGAACAAATGAAAAAACAAACTAGAAAACGTTCAATTTTTACGAACCTTCATAATTTACTTTAGCAGCAGCATCAGCCGACAATGCTCTTGAAAACATATAAGACGAATTGCCACATTTACACATATTGATGTTAAATCTTAGATCATGTGAAATTCCATTATTGGCATTTAGAAACACCCTTTTAGCTCCATGGTGTCGAAAAGCCGTTTGAAATCGTCCCAATGATTTGATCAAAGCTCTGCTCATCTTCAATCCAACGGTTTATTGTTGATTTGGAAAGAGTGGCTCAAGAGCCACCGAAGAACACCCGATTCTGAAAACAAGTTGTATATAAAGAAATGGATATCAATTAGGAATAATCGAATATATTCAAGTGAAATATTCGAATATGGTAATTTCACATGTTTAACTCATTCCTTCAAAGGAGTACTAGTTGAAAGAATCAGTTTTTAACTTATTCATTGTTTTCATCAATAACCTTCAAGATTTCTTGAAAAAATATAAAAAAATAACATTTTTCCTAAATTCCAAGATGAATCACCACCAAAAGTTGCAAAATCTTGAAATTAGCATAATCCTTAAAACATTATGAACACTGATATTCATAATAGCATTTGTTAAGCAGACATGATTGACAACCAAAAATTCATGATTTTGACAAAAAAGAAAATATGCATGTACTAAAGAAACCAGATTGTAGAAAGTTATAAACAAGTCTGAATTAGGTGATTCATCAAATGAATCAGTGACATCTAAAGAATTAAAAAGTCAACTTCTTTGACCTAATCTCCAACAAATTTGACCACCAAAAAGTCAATTATTTTGACAAAAATTGAAGAACAAACTTGGGATAGTGATCAATCAAATTAACCAGAAATTTAAAAACTGAAACACCAAGAATCAGTGAAAATTGATCTTTGGAAGATTAAACAGCTCAATTCTCTTTAATTTTCTTTTCATGATTTTGAAAATTGACCACTAAAAAGTTCATAAGTTTGACAGAAAAAAGGTGTATAATATCAAAAACTATCCAATTTCAAGAAACAGAACTCAATTGGGTTATGATCAAAATAACTAAAATTCTAAAAACTTCAACACCATACTGATCTTTGGAAGATCAAACATACCAAATTTTCAAAAGAATTGATCACCAAAAAGTTAATTAATTATCTTGAAATAAGAAAAAGAAAATTTGCTATGCATGCAAGAAACCCAGCAATTAAAGAACAAATCTGAACTGGGCCATTTACCAAAATAACTAAAACTTTAAAATCTTGATCTTGATCCTAAAAGATTAAAAGCCACTAACTTAGAACAAAAGAAGAGGATTTTTAATGCATGCAAAAAACCAAAGAAAGTAACAAACTTCAAGAACAAGACTGAATTGAGTGATCCATCAAAACACTCTTTTATCCAATTCTCAAAAACTTGCTCATCAAGAACTTAATTTTAAAGATATCAACAAATGCAAGAAACTAAAGAATTGGATAAATTCAAGAACAAACCTGAACTAAATACATTCAAAACTGCAAGAAACCCAGAATCAGTGAACACTGAATTTTTTAAAGATTAAACATTTATTCATCAAATTTTCAAAAAAAAAAAAAAAAAAAAAAAACAGATTACCAAGAATTTCATATTTTCAAAAACATTGATGCATGCAAGAAAAACATAAAAATTCAAGAACAAACCTGAATGGGGTTTATTGATAAGATAGTTAAAATTTCGCAGAATTCAGTTCAACTCTGCAAGAAACAAAAAAAAAAACTGATATTTATCAATTCACAAATTTCTACAGTGTGATGGGTTATTTTATTGATAATTAATAAAAAAAAGAAACCTGGTTAATGAATATACCAATCTCTTTGAAGAATCAAATAAAGAATTAAAGAAACCTAAATTATTGGAGAAGATGGATGGGGGAGGCAGAGAGGATGATGGGATATTGGGGTTTTTCTTTAGTGCTCTTTTTGGAAAGATGTTTGAGTTTGAGTAGGAAAGTAATACGACGTCGTAATCATATAATATTTTAAAGAGTAAAATACAATTTTAGTCCCTGTGTTGTTACAAATTTCTACTTTGATTCTTGTGCTTTATAATTTGCCATTTTAGTTCTTATAATTTGGACAAATTATTTTATTTTAATTTTTCAATTTTTCTTCCTAGGCTACCTTTAAGTATGAGGAACCAAAATAGTAAGAAAATGTAAACCATAAAGACCAATTAGTAATAAATTATAGAGTAAATTATGGATTTGGTCCCAAATGTTTGGTGGATTTTATGGATTTCATCCCTAGGCTTTACTAATAACGGATTTAGTCCCTATGTTATGTAGTTTCCTTTTGATTTGGTCTTTTAGCCTAATAGCCATTTAATAAATTTGTGCATACAATAGGAACCAAATCCAATAGAAAATACATATCACAAGGACCACATCCAACAAAAATCGCATACCATATGCACCAAACTCAATAAAAAAATGCATATCACTAGAACCAAATCCGTAATTAATGAAGTTTAGGAATGAAATACGTAAAAACCACCAAACCATGAAGACCAAATCCATAATTTACTTTGAATTCTAAATTTACAGGACGAAAATAATAATGAATCACAAAATTTAGGCACTAAAGTTGTAATTTTTAAACTATAAGGATGAAATTCGCAGTTTTAAAAAAACGAAAGGGACTAAATCGTAGTTTAAGCTATTATAAAATAATTTGGTTTTGGATATATCGATTACGAATTTAGTCCCTATGGTATGCATTTTCTTTTTGATTTGGTCTTTCAGCCTAACAACCATTTAATAGATTTGTGCATACAATACGGACCAAATCCAACAGAAAATTGCATATCACAGAGACCAAATCCAACAAAAATCTCATACCATAGGCACCAAATTCAACAAAAGAATGCATATCATTAGAACGAAATCCGTAAAAACCACCAAACTACGGGGACCAAATCCATAATTTACTCTAAATTATAAATTGAGAACACAAAAATAATAATGAATTACAAACTTTAGGGACTAAAATTGTAACTTTTAAACTATAAGGATTAAAGTCTCCGTTTTTAAAAAACCAAAGGGACTAAATCGTAATTTAAGCTATTAAGCTATTATAAAAGAAATTGGTTTTGGATATATCGATTAGGTATATTCGTGTCAAGATGGGTCCCTTAAAAGCCTGTGATGATGATAATGGCGAATTTAATAACTTCATCTCATAAAAGAAAGACCCATTTCGCCACCTCATTCTTTCATATTATAATAAATATTTAATATAAATTAATTAATATTCTGAAAGTCAAAGAACTTGGACCTGATTTAGAGGTGTTTAATGCATTATTAATATTTCGGAGTAAATGCATGTTATTTTTCTTCTTAGGTGTAAATACTAAAACGTATTTTTCTCCAATTTTCTAATCTTAATGTATGGATAATCTAATTTTAACATTGATGATTTATCAAAAGATTAGTAGCCTAGTAGTCAGTTACATCTTTGTGAATGACAATGAATGACATTTTTGTCTATACGGATTCGATTTATGGGGTGGACCATGGGTAGACTTTCGGGTTGCTCCATAGTCATCGAAAATTAGTTGTCGACTTACAAATGAGTGAGTTAATTGTTGTTCAACAAAAATGTTAATAAGATGCAAATCACATTATCTAATAACAGGAATATAATCAAAGAGGAAATCTATTAAATCAAAAAAAAAGGATTTAATACTATTAAAATATAAGATAAATATGTATTGTATAATATTATAGGAGTCATTTATGAAAGATCTCATTTATTTGTGATAATTGTGAGAACTAATAAGAATCACTTATTTCAATAAATAATGATTTAAATAAAAAAAATAGTAAGAAAAATCTCCTAGAAAACTATATACTAGACCGATATTGTCATATTAAATAAATAAAAAGAATTAAATTTAATAAAATGAATGATCCATATATTGGTTTTCACAATTATCATAAACAAAAGAGTTCTTATTTGATTAAACCCTTATTATAAAACGTAAAGAAAAACAAATTAACACTCTCACCAAATCTTTGAAAAATCAATTGTTCCATGCATAATTTCTAACATCTTTACGAGACAACCAACTTATTCTACAAATGTTTAGTTTTAGATGGAACAAAGTTTACGGTTGTTAAGAGAAGTGACAAAAATCGTTGTAAGCTATTAGGCTACACACACCCATACTCTCCAACCCTCTCAACCCACTCACTTTTTGACTGCCACATCAGCTTCCACATCAGCTTTTGGTCAACCCTCTCTTTACCCTCCCATAACCCTCTACAACACACACCCAACCCTCCCAACCCTCTCACTTTTCAATTTATTTTATTTATTTCATTTATTTTATTTAATTAAATAACATAATTAAATAAATAATATTGTTAAAATTAATTTGAAAATTCTAATATTAATAAAAATTACATAACATTAATAAAAAAATTACATAACATTAATAAAAAAAATTACATAACATTAATAAAAAAAACTAAAAATCAATATCGAGGTTCCAAATATGTTCCACTAAATCCGCCCGAAGATTATGGTGAATAGTTGAGTTTCTCACTTGGAAAATATTTCCCATACGTTGCTCCTCAGTGAGTTGCGGGTTAGGTGGATCCGGAATATCGTTCGGCACAACACAACTGCTGAATATCTTCGTAAGTCGGCTTGCGTAAATATACTTTTCCATACATTTGTATAATTCCTTCAACGAAGTGGTTTAGACACTTGCGTGCCGTTGACTCTCCCATGCGGACGTAGTCATCCCATGCGTCACCGGTTATTCCATACGCCAGTTGCCGAATTGCCGCCGTACACTTTTGGTATGGGGACAAACCCGGCAACCCCGTAGCATCGTACTGTTGTTGGAAATATGGGTACCGTGTGTATAAATCATAGACTATTCGTATGAATAGATTTCTCGACATCCTAAAACGTCGCTTGAACGTCTTCTCCGGGTACGTCGGGTTATCGTCAAAGTAGTCCGCCATTAGCCTTGCGTTAGCTTCTACCCGACCCCTGTCTATGTTAGGGGCCTTCGAACGACGAATCGATGATGATGCGTTTGCTTGTTGGACAAGATGCGCAAAGATTTGCGCATCTTGTTCCCAGTCTTCGTCGGTATCCGTGGATGATGAATCGTTCAAATAACCGGGTTGTGCCATTGTGGATGTATGTAGAAGAGAGTAGTGGAGAGTAGTGGTGTAATAAGATATTTGGTTGGAGAGTAGTGGTGTAATAAGATATTTGGTTGGAGAGTAGTAGGGTATATATATATAGAGGGTATAAATGAAAAAGAAAAAAAAAACAAAAAACAAAAAAAAAATAAAATATATCCGTTGGAGAGCCGTTTAACAACGGCTCTCCCAACCCGTGAAAAGCTTCCAACCCGCCGGCTTCCATTCTGCGCACCGGTAAACCTTCAACCCGCCGGGTTCAGCGGGTTAAGCCGCTGCCAACCCGTGCATGCGGTGCGACTAGCCTTAGGCCATCCTTAGCCATACCAACCATACCACCCATTTCTGCTGCCACATCAGCTTTACCACTACCCTACCAATTCCATACCTTTCATCCTTAACCATACCACTCATACCCCTCATTTTATTTTATTTTTTTTTTCTAAAATATATCTAAAATACAAATTAAAATTCAAATTTAAAATACATTAAAATTAAAACAACTAAAATTCAAATTCAAATTTAAAATACATTAAATTAAAATAACTAAAATTAAAATTAAAACAATTAAATTAAAAAAAACTAAAATTAAAATAACTAAAATTAAAATTACACTAAAAATAAAATTTCGGTCACCAATATTTTTGCCACCCATATCTTTCGGCTATGATTTCCTTCTCTTGCAACATGATTTGCAATTGTATACCCGTGAGATGCTCGTGCGGTTCCATGAACGTTTTTAAGTCTACCGTTCGTTGCCGGTTGTTAATCGATCCCATAATCGAACCCACGTTGGTCGCGATGGCCTCTAAAGAGTTCGCGATGTTCGACACGCTTTCGCTTGACGCGGCCGTATTGGAAGACCCCGCACGTCTCGCGGCGTTTCGACCCATCGGTCGTGGCCGCTCGGTTGGGGAGGGGATGTCATCATTGCCGACGTTCACATGGTGAGTACGAGCGTCGGATTCGCCGGGGAGTCGGTTGGGGTTTCGGACGTCTTTGACCGTTTGTATGTGGGTGCACGGATGTTTTTTGGGTCTTGCATCCTAACGTAATCGAACTTCGGACAGTCTTTGACTTGTCTCCAAGCGTGTTCGTGCGTGAAAGCCTTGTGGTACTCGGAGTGGAATCGGTCCTTAGCTCGATTAAGAAGGTCAATGTCGGTTTCGCCACTTCGTCTATAGTTCGATGGATTATTGTAAATACATGCGAACTTGGCGACGGTAGATAAGAGCATTTTCGCCTTGGTCGGAATGGCGTCTCCGGAGCGGACGTTGAAGTCGTAATGCATGCGTTTGTTGAAGTCCGCTTTAATCGCCCCCCAGAAGTTATCTACTATCCAAAACGAAAAAATTAAAACCACATTAGAAAAAAATTAAAACAAAATTATTAGGTTTTTTATATACCTTTATTTCGATAGTTACCTATTGTTGAGTCCTCCGAAATTGTGACCCATGATCTTGCCAAAGCTATCTCCTCGTCCAACGACCACGGTTTACACGGCGCTTTACCCGTGCTTGGATTCTCACTCGTGTCCGTAGCCGGAGCCTTACCCTTGCGTTTGTATTTACGTTTGGTTTGTGATGGTTCTTGCGGCGGCGGCGGCGGTGACGGCATTGGTTGGGTTTCGGGTACCGTGTCGTCTATATCGTCGTCGTCGAGATTGATGTTATCGTCTCGTATATCCCACACTCCCGGCGGCGATGGGTTGACGTGTTGCTCACCGGAAGGTTGGGGTACCGTAGGCCATGTATGTTGCGCAAGCAAATGAGCATAAGCCCAATCTTGCGGGTATCCCCATCCCTCGACCCCAATCGGCCTCATCATTTGGGGTCGGTAGCCAACCGGTGGAGGTGTTGGAGACGTTTGGGTAGTCGGTACCGAAACATTTGGTACCGACTTACCACGCCTTGACCCGGAACCGGACCCTTGTTTATCCATGGAAGAGTAAAGAGTAAAAAGATGAATAGAGTGTATAGAATGTAGAAGTGTAGAAGAGAATGTAGGAGAAGGTGTAGAGGTAAAAAAAAATGGTATATAAAAGTTTGTATTTATAGTTGGTAAAAAGAAAAAAAAAGTAAAAAAAATAAATAAAAAAAATAGCCGTTACATAGCCGTTGGGCGGGGGGGGGGGGGGGGGGGGGGGGGGGGGTAACACGCGTTTTCTCAATCGGTAACCGGGGTACCGACCTCCACCACTACCGGTCCGGTACCGGCCATCCACGACGGTGTTCACCGTCGGTAGTGGCGGTACCGGTACCCCATACCGGCCCGGCTAATGATGGCCTTAACCATGAGAGACAAATTTATTGTAAGGTGTTAAACATAAGAGACAAATTTATTTAAATAAAATCGAATGACGAAAGCACGTTAAAAATAATAAATATTAAGGACAAAAATAAACCTTACTTATATTATAGTTTTAAATAATAACATTTTTATTTATATTAAAATAATGGACCCACTTTCAGAAAGATTTCAGAGTGCTCCATGCTCCAATGAGAATATGGCATGAAACACAACATCACCATCTCCACATAGCATTAAGACCAAAGGTGTCATCTCTTTGTGGGTGGGGGTGCAAGAAGACAACATTTGAAGACAATGACCATATATAGCTCAATAAAAAACGCAACCATAAGGACACATTTTGTTTAACTTAAAAAAAAGACAATGACCATTAAAAACACTTGACCACAAGAACGAAATATATGATTTAGTGAGTGTATTATTAATATATCCAGTATTAAGTATTCACGGTGCGATGTAGTGCGATTTAAAGCAAGGACAACAAACCAATATGCATATATGGTTTGAGCATTTCTTTCAAACCACAAACCAAACCACACTTGTTTCAGACAACAAAATACCGCATCGCAAAATGCGGTGGTTTTATGTAGTATGTATCAGTTTTAGTTTTTTTTCTTTTTCTTTTTTTTTGTTTGGGGGGGGGGGGGGGGGGGGGGGGTAAGTTGACTGGGTTGGTCGGAATTTTGAGCACCCCTACGTCGGTAATTCACTAGTGAAATCCTTTGGTAATTCATCGGTATTTTTTAGCTAGCAGTGTGTGGATCAGTCCTTGATCTTCAACTGTCAGTAACCCATTGTGTATTCATCGTAGGTGACACCTTTACCCTCAACATTTATTCCAACTAAATTTTACCAACGGATCCAACTTTTAACAACAACTTACTGACATAAATCATTTTGTAGTTATATATACTAAATTAGTTTAAGTTTGAACATGCTCATTATCATTTATTTAATTGCTTAACTGTAAAGTTATAGTAAACAACTTATTGGATAAAATATAATTAACATTATAGTTGCAGTATTTAGGTAGCGTTTGGTACGCAGATAGAACTAGACAGGACAAGAGAGTAGGACAGAACTGGATGGGACGGGATTGGACTGGACAAAACAAATGTCTGTTTTGTGTTTGGTACGTCTAGGACTGGACTGAACAGAACTAGACAAGTTCCTCAAAAAACTTATTTGATGATTTTATATCACATAACAGTTATAATTAATACAAATAAAGTAAACTATACAATTTATGAAAAAAACACAATTTTCATAAACATAAACACACACACACACATAAGATTTTTATGTAATTGATGTTGATGGTTATGGTAAAAGTGGAGGTGGTAGCCGATGGTAATACTGGTAGTGACGATGGTGGTGGTGGTCGGTGGTTACGGAGAACATGAAGGTGGATCGTGGTGGTGGTGGAAGTGACCAACGATGGTGGTGGTGGTTGCGGTGGCAATGGACAATTGTAGAGGTGGTAAACGGTGGTGGAGGAGGTTGTTGTAGTGGAATATGAAATGAGGTGGCCGATAGCGGCTACGGGTGGCGACGACGGCCACGACTAGTGGTGGTAAACACTAAAACATATTGAAGTTATATATCAAACGAGTGTTAATTCGTAATATATTTATTCCTGACTCATTTCTGTCCCATGTTGTTCCACCTATTTTGATGAAACAAAAAATTGCACTTTTAGTCCCATGTTGTCTCACCTTGTTCCAGTTCCTGTCTCTGTCCCATGTCGCAATGTGGGACAGTGAATTCCTGTTCTGTTTCATGTTGCGCCAAACGTGGGACGGTGAGTTTTGTCTCATCCTGTCCCGTCCCACGTACCAAACGCAACCTTAAAGAACATTTTTACATTATGATACATCTACACATATTTGAATTATATCGCAACTATGGGGTGAACCATGAATTCCACCTAATCAACTATCGATCTCCATATACAAAAACGTAATATCTACATAACGCTATATGTTTTTGAGTTAACTTTTTACTACTTTAAAACGTTTATATAATATACTTCTTACTTTCTTTGTAGATGCCACCAAATATGTCACATTTCTAAGACTTAAATGATTATGTAACACATGTAAATAATATACCTATCATCTAACAACATATTTAAAGTAGCTTCTAATCTTTCAGGATATTGATTGTTATTAACAAAGTCAAATGAAATACTAACTGTGAGACTCGTTCATCGGGAGCGCTCCAGAGGATGGCGTCATACGTTTTGTTTTGCAAAGGATTGCTCTTGGTTTGATTCATTTTAGCTTAGGATAAACAGGGTTACTTGATTAAACTTGCAAAGAAAACCAAGGGTCATGATGATGTGGACCCGTTTTCTGAGATTGCTGTTAAAAGATTAAATTCTCGATCCAACGTCCAAGAAGACTCGTTTCGATGGTTGATATTAAGGAAATACTCCAGGAAATATCCGTTGTGTGTGATTATGGATACCGTGGCTCTGAAACAAAAATTATAGCAAAAGACTTCTTGTTAGGAGTGTAAAAGAATCTAAAGTGTAGTCTGATTAAAAATGGCTGTTTACCAAATGTTTGGGGAAGCACCTACTGAATCACCGAGTCAGACTCCAAACCAAATTGATCGGGTTGGTTTGGTTTTCAGATAACACTATTCACTTCCATTCGGTTTGGTTTTCAGATAATATGTTGCATTCATAACATAATCTAATTTTATTTCTAAGTGATTATAAAACACTAAGGCGTTGTTTGTTTTTTAAGAGGTCTAAAGTCTGATTTTAAGTCTAAAAAATAAGAGGTGGATGATGCACCTCTTAAAATTTCAGAGGACGGTAAAGGGTTTTCAGACTTTTTTTCTAAAAATAAAACAAACAGTCTTAAGTTTGGAAACCTCTTAATTTTCACACCTAAGAGGTTTTAAGAGGTATTTTTTTTAAAAAAACAAACGGCCCCTAAGCGAATACATGGAGTAAATGAAAACCCGACACAAAAAAGATAATGGATCATGATGTGGAGCGAATTCAAGCTATTTCACCTGCAAGCCGGAGATTCAGATGCAGACGTGTCAGCAACTTTGTCAACGTTGCGGATCACCACATAACTGTGGTAAAAAACAGCATACCGTCAAAAACCTCGACATATTGTTAAGATAGTATTAATTCAATTCAAATTACTACTAAGCCCATGACCAATTCAGACACAACCGGGTGATCCCACTAGAAAACAGTTGATGCATACAGACAATTATTGTTGTTCGTGTTCAATCTAGACCAAGGGGTAAAATAGTCATTTCCGTCATCCAAACAGATTATTCAGCACAACTATCAAACAAAATTTTAAAACTTAATCCATAATCTGAATACTGAATATTTACTCATATTACCTCTTTACTCCAGGTTGAACAGCATTATGAAGCACATGATGATGAGCAGGATCAAGTGCATCACTGACAGAATTAGGTATAATTGATCCAAGAAGGGTATTTGATCTTCTACTTCTGATAGATAGATATAAGAAGGAAAAAAAAAACAATTAGTTCCACTGTAGAATACAATGTAGGAAAAGGTATTTGTTTAGCAACTGTTTATTGAATGGAATGTTCTTTTACCACTTTACCATCAACGTTATTTATTTCACCATTGTACTACTGTTTGTTCTGCTAACTTGTTTGACTGCTCTCACTTTCCAGGCAAAATTTTATATTTTTGGACAAACTATACTTTAATGATCAACATAATATCAGTTTTACAAGAGCAAACTTGTCAAGAAACTTTCTGTTTTTGGCTGGTAAAAGAGATCAACAAGCAAAAGATGGTATAAAAAATGACACACACACACACACACACACACACATATAGGGTCAGGTTCAAATGGAAACTCAAATTTGATTGCGAACTTGAGAACAACCGAGAGCACGCCACATATCCTATTCGGCTCATATTCACTCTGAATAATACAGGATTATTCGGACTGAATATTATGCATTATTCAAGGTGAATAATACAATATTCAGACTGAATAATATTGAATGATGTATTATTCAGTCTGAATAATACCACGTGGCGTGTTCTCGGCTGTCCTCACGTCCGCAATGAAAAATTAATTTCCATTTGTACTTTCCTCTCTGTATATATATTTAATATTTGTCATGGATTCAAGGTAAAAAAAAAACTCTAGTTGCATCACCTTTGATCAATAGCGTAACCAAGAAAGAAAGCATGAACAGAGCCTGAAGAGCTTGTAGCTAGAAGAATATCAGGAAGTCCAGTTGATGGTCCAAATGACAATGAATATATAGTTGATGGGTACGTTCCCCTTCGGAAACTATACGACTGAATACAAACAAAAAGTTACCAAGAGAGAGAATCAGCTATCCAGAGATTATCTATTAAACTATTTAGCATCTATACTAGCAATTTTGCTCGATGAATAAAATGGACACTGACAACATGCATAAATTAGAAAGTATAATTCTCAAGTTGACAATAGACGATAGGAACAAAAAAAAGATAATTATAGCGTTTCACCTTGGTTGCGTCTGAAACAGAATGAACCCTGATTATAGTCCCTTGTTCGGATGCAGTTGCTATGTACATCCCATTCGAAGAAAATACCATTGCAGTCAATGGCGAGCGATGAGCATCTATCTGCATTTTAACACATTAATAACCACCGTTGATCAAAAAAAGATCAAGGGTAAATTACATATTGGTCCCCGTGGTTTACACTTTATTGCACTGTTGGTCCTTATTTTGAAACAATTATGGAAAAGGTCCCCGTAGTTTACATTATATTGCATTGTTCGTCCCTATAGTTTACACTATATTGCACTGTTGGTCCCTGTGGTCTACACTATATTGCACTATTGGCCCCTATGGTTACACTATATTGCACTGTTGGTCCCTATGGTTTACACTATATTGCACTGTTGGTCCCTGTGGTTTACACTATATTGCACTGTTGGTCCCTAACCCTATTGGTAAAGTAGGGACCAACAGTGAAATATAGTGTAAACCACAGGGACCAAAAGTGCAATATAGTGTGAACCACAGGGACCAACAGTGCAATATAGTATAAACCACAGGGACCTTTTCCATAAATTATTTTAAAATAGGGACCAACAATGCAATAAAGCGTAAACCATAGGGACCAAATATGTAATTTACCCAAAGATCAATAACCCACATTGTGATTTCTAGAAATATTTTAACACATTTTGGGAAGGAAATCATCCAACAACTTCCGTGTATCAACATGAACCATAGATGCAAGATATAGACAACTATTTCAATAAACTCATACGTATCATGAAGCTGTATCCAAACATTAAAATCTTATGAAAAATATATCCACGGTGACTTGTGAATATTTACATATGAAAACAACAACGGGTTTCTTTAACTTTAGGTTTTGAGAAAAAAAAAACTGATTTTGGGACGAAGTGGGAAAAAAGCATGGAGTTTAAATTTGAAATCAGGAAAGTCACAAACACATAATACAGGCAAGGTTACGAATCGAAATCATGCAGATTTTTCATCATTTGATGAAGTTATTATAATTAACCTCACAGTGTGAATGGAGATCCATAACATTGTAGACTAACACAGACCCGTTTGTGGTACTCGCTGGAAGAGCTAGAAAGCAACCATCCAAACATGGAGAAAATGCGCAAAGTCCTGAAAGAGAACAAGAAGATATAAATAACATATAGATACACTAGCAATATCTATTTTCATCACGTTCAAATATTAAGCATGTACATCTTATTAAGGCTGCCTAACAACATAATAAAATAGTCGTGCAATTGTTCTCACCAACTTAGGCAAAAATAGTAAATGAATTTGTTTGAAAGACAGAAGTCCTGGCACGTCCATGAAAGATATAAAAAATATTGACGGAAAATATGTCTTGACTCTTGTAACGGCATAGGGGAATAAGGGGCCGTTTGTTTTCTAAAAGTTACCTCTTAAATCTGAAAATTAAGAGGTTTTGAGACTTAAGACCGTTTATTTTATTTTTAAGAAAAGGTCTGAAAACCTCTTAGTGTCCTTTGAAATTTTAAGAGGTGCACCATCCACCTCTTATTTATTTGAAATGTGTATTTAGACTTCAGACTTCAGACCTCTTAAAAAACAAACGACACCTAAGTGATCATCCCTAGGTTAACAAAATTAGAGCCAACACTCAAGTGGATGTATCTTTTCTTTCATATTTCAAAAGTTGGCTAATGAACAAAAATAAGATTGACAAAAAAGAATCGTCACCTTTCAAATTTGGCACCGTGTCAATTGTGTCCAAGATAATGAGACTGTTTATATCATATATGAATGTCTGTCCTTGCAAAACCACAATCAGCCTGCATGCATGGAAATTCTCAACAACCGTTATCTTCCTCATTAAAGAAACATAGAAATTCTCAACAACATACAACATATACAACAATAGAAATACAAAAAAAACGTACAATAATTATAAATAACAAACTAGATACGTTTACCAACAACCGTTATCTTCCTCATGCTTTCAAGATAATAACAGCATAAATATACTAAAAGTTTAGCCCCAGCCCCATTTCTTAGATCCATAAGCACCCTCAAGCCCAACTTGGGTTCATTTGAGACTTTGATTATTTCTTTTCAATCAATAAGTAAACGTAGTTAGCTGCCAAAACATATATATTAATATGCAATTCCAATAACTACTAGATGGAGTTTTGATTTCCAAAATATACATGTATAAATATGCACTTGTACGTATCACATTTTTGCAACTCGTAAAATCATTATGTCAAAATTGATAATATATGAGTACAAATATATAACAGATCCAACTGTGTTGAAAATCAAAGCATAATAGTTACCTTTTTCTATTTACACAAACAGCCAGAATTGAAGTTAAGAAAGTTAATTCTCGCAAAGGAATGCCAGTATTAGTATTGAACAAGCATAAACGCCTGGGTGATAAAGACGCCTGTCAAAATTAAAGCAAGCATGAGAATAAAGCACATAGGCTCTGTGGTGATGTAAAAACTGCCTTAGAGATTTCGGAATTGTAGGAAAACCTGTTCACCAGCTCCAACAATGGCAAGAAGGTTATAGCTGAAGAGCATTTCAACAATAACAAATGCTCCAATAACTGAGGAATGAAATATTAATTTCATAATTAGAATTGATCCACATTAATCCAGACCATATATATCCACAACATTCCCACATATAACATAGCACCAAGTGAGTTGACATAGGTGTTGTTTGTTTACCTCTTAACAGTTCCATTAAGAGGCAGCCTCTGAATCGTTAAGAGGTAAATCTTGTTTGGCTAAAAAATGGACTGCCTCTTAATGGTTCTAAAACCCTCTGAATGATTTTGTATCCTGAGCATCTCTTAACCATTCAGAGCCCTGATTTCATTCTCAACAATTACTAAACCATCGTATTTCATTTTGCACTATATCAAAGGAGCCTCTTAATCATTCTGACCACTTAATCATCCAGTACCAGTAGATTTGTCTTACTTCATGATATTTTTAGCTTCTAGAAACGTGGGTTTCAGCACACATGAGAATCATTAGAGCATCCACAATGGGAGGTTCTGCTTCTTATAAGCAAAAAAGTGTAGTTCTTATAAGTCACGAATATGGTGGAGAATTCTTAAAAGTCAACAACATGTTTTTTAGTTCTCTTACAAGAAGTCAAGAACCTTGGTTCTTGCCTTGATTATTGTTAAATATTAATCTTTTATATATTTTTTGGCTTATATATTCCTTTGAAAGAATATACCGGACCAAAAAAGGAGGTTCTTGTACGTGACTATCATAGTGCAGTTATGTGGAGGTTCTTAATTTGCTGAGTTGGCAATGATGTCGTAAGCAAAAGGTGCAAAAAGTAGGTTCTCATTAGACAATGATAGAAGGCTAGACATTACAACAACAAACATTCCTAGATAGTTTTAGGGATCGTTTGTTTTGTAAAAGTTACCTCTTAAGTCTGAAAATTAAGAGGTTTGCAGACTTAAGACTGTTTGTTTTATTTTTAAGAAAAAGCCTGAAAACCTCCTCCCGTCCTCTGAAATTTTAAGAGGTGTACCATCCACCTCTTATTTTTTAGACATGAATTTTAGATTTCAGACTTTCGACCTCTTTAAAAACAAACGATACCTTAGACTCTTATGGCTCTCCAAGTAAAGTAACCCTCGTAAAGGCTCAAGTAGGTGACCATTCTATATATAAAGATAAAATCTTCATTTATTGGTTTGCCGTTTGCTATTAGTTTTATTAAGCGTTTCTCGTAGTCATATATATAAAACACACTCCATCATCATTACGTTTTCAGAATGATCGAGTTCCCAATATATGCAACATAGTCATCTGCTCCACATTGACCACAATCCACCTATCGCTCTTCTAATATCTTTCATGAGTTTGCGAGCAATCAAACGAATTATCTCCGTTACCTGATTCCAGTTAATTCTCTATGCCTGTCATGCTCTAGAAACTTCTAATCAAAACATCTTATTTAACAAAAACAGGGGAAAAAAATCAATCTTCCCATCCAGCTTTGCAACATCAACAACTTCAATCCACTTAAATCTAATAGGTCAGCTTAGATGTCAAATTGTTAGCTTAAAGTCTTCTAGATTAAAAAAAAGTTCAAAATTCAACTAGCTTAACTCTAGCCTAATTGCATAAAACCCTACAATAAACTAAAATCAACTAATTTACATAAAATTGCTACCATAAACACACCAGTTATTTATCCACATGATAAACTAACACATACCTCTTTCATAATGAAGTCTCCCTGTACTCGAATCAAAGATTCTGATACCATCTTTAGTCCCAATTGCAAAATAACTGAAAAAAAAAATTGTTCATGGAATTAATTATCAACAAAAAAAACCTAAATTCAGTTCAAAAGGCATACAGATTTTAGATTTATTAGTAACAGAATCGATACCTGTTATCTTGATTAAAAGAAGCACATAAAATTGGATTTGAAGCAGAAGAATAAGAAGAACTACTTGCTGCCATTGAAGGAAAAGTATTGCTTGTTCTTGGTGATATGATTTTTGATATAACTATAAAAGAATTTGAATCAAAACTTTTGGTTTAAGATTTGCTAATATTTACATAGGCCCAAAAAGGCCCAATTAAATAAATTGGGTCCAATAGAACCCAGGACCAAAAATTTCAATTAATTTAATTTCAAAATTTTCTTTATGGGTGTATTTTGTCAATCTAATCAGCTATTCAGCTTTAGATAATTTGGTTCAGTTATCATATAAATGGAATAAAAGTTTTTTCTAGTAAGACCTGTTGAGCATAGTTTTTTTTTTCAGAAATTTATTTGTGAAAAGGTTAAGATTTATTGGATAAGTTATGGAAGACAAAACCGTTAAAATAGGGTACAAAATAAATACCATTATTGCAAGCGGGTGTTTAAATGTAAAATATTTGTAAAGTTAATTAGACAGGCTTTAGGCCATCCTTTATGGTACCTACGGTACCCCTCATACCTGTTGCCACATCAGCTGCCACATCAGTTTTCCACTATCTTTACCACTACCTACCAACCCCATACCTTTCATCCACTATCATACCCCTCATTAATTAATTGATTTAAAAAAAATAATAAATAAAAGATAGAGAGAGAAAAGAAGAGAGAGATAGAGAGAGAGAGAGAGAGAGAAAAAAAAGGATTAAAATACAACAGTGTGGGGGTGCCGGTGGAGAGGGTACCGGTCACCCTACCCCTCATCCACAACGGTGTGTACCGACCGGTATGAGGGGTACCGGCCCTCTTTACCGATCCTTAGCGGATGGCCTTAGCTGAAATTATGAAAAGAAGAGTACTTTTGGTTCCTGAGGTTTTTAGATTTCTTTAAAAGTGAAAACTAAACTTTAATAAGTCGAGATATGGTCTTCTAGATTTGGATTTTGCTTTCAAAATGGGGTCTTGTCACTAACTCCATTAAAAATGGACTATCGTCCCAACCCATTTCACTGGCGTCCTTGCCCCTATCTTCAGCAGTCGACCACACCACCATCCACCGCCACACCTTTACTTCTGAATCGTTGGTAATCTCCACAAGGACCAAAAGGTAGAAGCTAAATTGATGAACTAATGGATTTGGGTTTCGTCTCTAGGAGTATTGTGAACCGCTAACCCCTCATCACCGGATGTGGCATTCACCCTCCCTTTTGTCCCACGAATTCAGCCACTGTCTTTTGCTCTATCTTTAATTCTCGTTCCACCGCATTTTCTTTTTGTGTTTCCATTCCCATCATTACATATAACCAATCCTTCCACTGTCGTAGATCTATTCTATTGTCTTTTGGGTTCTATTTCCTTCTCCTTCCTTTAGACACAATTTTTTTATGGATTCAGTTTCCTATGCACAAAGTTGAAACCGGAACCACAATATGTACAGAGAATGGGGAGAGAATGGGGTTTCGGATCTAGAACTAAAACTAAAATCGCAGTTAGCACATAATTGACCTTGTTCGTGATGGGTCAAAACTTTACTTTGTAAAATTGTTAATGGGCATTGATAGTTGGATAAAACTAGTTAATTTGATTATCTTTGATTCGTTAGTCAACAACAACAACATGGCATTTATTTTGGTGTAAAAGGTGGAATAATTTGGTATTTAGATTATATTAGGTTTCAAATATTGAATTTGGGTTGGTTTTACAAGTTGGTTTGTCAGAGAAGATGATCAGAAGGAGTCGTCGGTTGTTCGTCCCGTAGGGGTCCTTCAAGCAACACAGTTTGTAAAGACCATTTTACCTTGGGATTTAACGGACCACATGAATGGTCGTTAGGGACAGGGACCAGACCCAACAAAAATTGCGTTCTTGAGGGACGAAATCCATAATAAATGAAGGCTTTGTTTGGCAAGCATAAGCTAGCTTATAAGCTAGCTGATAAGCTAGCTTATAAGCTAGTCCATCCAAACATGTACCAGGAAGCTAGCTTATCAGCTAGCTTATAAGCTAGCTTTTTGAAACGCTACTTTAAGTAGCTTATGAGAAGCTTATTGTAGTTTTTTCCAATTATACCCTTATTAATATTAATTATTAAATTCAAATATACCATTTTTGGTCATTTTACATACTCATAAACTAGTTTTTGCCAAACATAATTTATTCAACAGCTAGCTTATCAGCTACTAGCAAGCTTATCAATCAACAGCTAGCTTATCAGCTATCCGCTAGCTTATCAGTTACCAGCTAGCTTATAAGCTACGCTTGCCAAACATAGCCGAAGTCTAGGGATGAAATTTGTAAAAATTTGCGAAACACAGGGACCAAATGGATAATTTACTCAAAATAAAATGTTAGGGCCCACCATTGTAAATAGTTACTTTTGGGACCAAATCCAAAAACTTAAACAAATCATAAAGACCACCAGTGTAATTAAATCTTAATTTTTTATTAACATAGATAAGTAAATCTAGGCTATGTTTGGCAAGCGTAGCTTATAAGCTAGCTGGTAGCTGATAAGCTAGCGGATAGCTGATAAGCTAGCTGTTGATTGATAAGCTTGCTAGTAGCTGATAAGCTAGCTGTTGAACAAATTATGTTTGGCAAAAACTAGCTTATGAGTATGTAAAATGACCAAAAAGGGTACCTCTGAATTTAATAATTAATATTAATAAGGGTATAATTGGAAAAAGCTACAATAAGCTTCTCATAAGCTACTCAAAGTAGCGTTTCAAAAAGCTAGCTTATAAGCTAGCTGATAAGCTAGCTTCCTGGTACATGTTTGGATGGACTAGCTTATAATGCTTGCCAAACCAAGCCCTAGTCTTAAACATATATCAATTAGATCAATGATGTGGGTTGAATGGTTTGCACAAATTAGTGTGGTTTACATATGAAGAGAAAGGTTCAAACAAGAACAAAATCAATTTGCAAGAATAAATGGACAATTCTGGATCACATGTGATGTGGGTTCCACATAATAAAAAATCATATATGATTCAGTGGGTCCCACCACTAAATCATATATAATTTTTTATTATGTGGGACCCATGTGGGCACACATCAATGTGTGGCTCAAAATGGGTTCATTTGTTCTTGCAAATACCTTTGTTCTTGTATGAATCTACCTTTACAAATGAAACCATCCCATATAATATAATCAATAGTTAAATGATTGCATATAAACAAAGAAAAAATTAATGAATTTTTCCTTCTCATACACATTGATTTTTTTCTCTTGCACATATTTTTTCTCTCAAATGGAACCACAATTAAATTAACATGTTAATAGTTGTATTTAATACCAAACTTATACAAATTCATTTGATGAAACCTATACATATTCATTCAAATGGAACCACATGTAATTAACAAAAATAACAGGTCCTGCACTTTTCTTTTTCTATCTCAAATGGAAGTATGGAACCATAACATGCTAACAATTGTATTTAATACCAAATATTCATTGATGAAACTTATACATACTTATTCAATCAAATTTATATTTGTACCTTTTTCTTCGGTTTTATAAATATTTGATTGAGTTTGTGCTGGTTTTGTTGTGTAACGCAAAGTAGAATTATCATGAAGTTGTTAGGATTAATCGTGAGTGATTATAGACGTTAGCCTTTAAATAAATGGTTAATCATGAATGATTGTGAAGCAGGGGGCGCGCGTTGCTCGAATTTAGTACTGCTCAAAAGCGTGAGACGACGCAAGGAGCCAAGCGTAAAGCACATGCTAATTGGGATATAAGCATTGTACGTGTAGTTTCTCTAAACTTGAACATCCTTTGTTCGAATTTAAAGGCAAAAACAACTCATTTAATTTGACATAGAGCAATTTAACTAATGGTTTATGCATATTACATATTGTATAAGCTTAGAACTTGATATACATGCCCACCTATACATTCACAAACACATAATTACAAAGATCGTTTGTGTTAGTTATTTAAAAGTTCAGTTTCGCTGACAAATGATTTTTCCCTCTGTAGGTGAGAAACCACAACTATACAAATCTCTTTCGAAAGAACATGCTCAAAAGTTATGGAAGCAAAGCCCCATGCATCGACTGATAATGAAGAAGGAACTAAGACCATCTACCGAAGTTTAGGTCTACTGTGCGGGCTAATGGGGTGAGCTATACATCTCCAAACACTTTTCAACAACGTAAGATGGCGGAGATGGATGCTTCCAAGATCGCATTTTTGCTACAAGGCAAAAGTTAAAGAATGAGGTCATACGTCTAGTTAGTGACGTTTGGCGCATAAATTCAATTTAAGCGCCAAACCTCACAAACTAGAGTAACGTCTCATTCTTTAACTTGCCTTGTAGTAAAAATGCGATCTTAGAAGCATCCATCTCAGCCATGTTACGTTGTTGAATGTGTTTGGAGATGTATCGCTCACCCATTAGTCCACACAGTAGATCGAACTTCGGTAGGTGGTCTTAGTTCCTTCCTCAACTTACACTCATTCAAAGTGATGTAATTGTCAACTCCAGTTTGTACTATACGCATCGGTGTTGTTGTCAACTCTAGTTTGTACCACAACATTGGTGCCATCGTGAACACGTCATATGTCGTTCATTTTGGCATAATTTATGAACTTACAGTTAATTATCTCCGACATAATGTTTTCCGAGTCAGAATCTGCACAAGAATCAATACATATTAACAATGATGTATGTGAATTCGATAAGAGAAAAACCATAAGACATGAAAAGGAAAATAATGAAGTACAACAACTCCCTATTTTATAACTTTATAATGTTCTCCAAAATTAATTGATTATTGGTCCATAACGTTGAGGAT
Organism: Centaurea solstitialis; assembly: GCA_030169165.1. Taxonomy (NCBI): domain Eukaryota; kingdom Viridiplantae; phylum Streptophyta; class Magnoliopsida; order Asterales; family Asteraceae; genus Centaurea; species Centaurea solstitialis. Next base: position 13,071,858 of record CM058043.1, read on the forward strand.
TTACAAGTTCTATAGAAGTTCATTTTATATCATATAAATTACAAAAGCATAATGCATTTTGATGTCTTTTATGAGAGTTATAAATCATTTTATATCTAAACTTACTTGTGACTCTTTTAACGAAAGATAGGAGTCGGACCCGGAACAAAGTTCTTGTCCAATATTTGGTCCGGAGATGTCAGCCCGCTTTTGAGAATGGAAAGGCTGCATGGTATCGGACAGAATTACGAGCACCTAAAACGGGATGACCGATCTTTCAACGGAAAGTGGCCAAGATCGGTGAAGGAAGGGCCAAAATTGCAACAACTCAAAACAACTTTGTGAGCTTTGTAAACTTGAAGGGGGTGTGTGGATAAATGGTGGGTATACCTGATATTTATATGCCAACAAGTTATAAGAATTTAACAAACCACAAGGACCAAATGTGTAAGTTTATTCAATGAGGAAGCATCGCAGAAGGTTACTTATTACGAGATGAAAGGGCTGATTACTATCTTGGTGAGAGCCAAAGAAAAGTGGTACAAAAGGATTTTTACTAAACATAGAAGAGAAATAAAACACCATTTACATTGCTCATCTCAATATTATATATATATAGAGAGAGACAGAGGTATGTTCATACGAGAATGCTAACTATTTACGAGGACGTGGGGAGTTTTTCGATGAACAAAATCATATATGGTTGACATGCAAAAATTGTATATAATTCACGTACAAAATCACATATGATTCACACGATTTTGCCCGTGACTTTAAGTGGTGTCCAAAGTCGTCCATGTCCTACTTTTTCTATTATTGTGAAATCACATGTAATTTTGTACATGGACGAAGTTCTTTGCATTTTCATAAATAGTGTTCTCATATGAACCTTTTTCTATAAGTTTTTTTTTTTGAGGTTTTCCCTGTATATAGAAGTCTTAAAGGACATACCAAATTTGATCTACAAAACGTTGGGTGTCCATAAAAGTAGATCCCACAGTAAACTGATAAAGAGGGTTAGCTCAGTTGGATAGCTAACATTTTTTGGGATGTGGGATGAAAGCCACACTATCAGGGTTCGATTCCCACGGGTAACACTTTCCTAAGATTTCCAGACTCTGGATCTGGTCCATAGGTCCCCGGGTTCGGGTTGGTCCATTGGGCCCCTAAAACCTACCGGCCGGTTCAGCCATAGGTTGGGCCGGGTCGCAACGGATTAGTGGGATTGCCAGTAAGGAGGCCCGATACCACTGGAACATGTGTGTGCGTTAACTTGCCGTTCAAAAAAAAATAAGTGAAGTTGGCTTAAGCATTTTACCCTTCACATTGTCCTCTAATTACCAGTGGCTAAAGCATTTTGGTATGCCTCTACACCAAGGGAATGCATCATCTCAATATCTTCCTGTATTAGTTCATGAAACAAGAAATGTACTATTTTCCAACCAAGAAAGAAAAAAGTGTAAAAGTACATGTTTAAATGATAGATGGATAGCCTTGAGTATACTTGGCAAGAGTTCTCAAATCAACATCTTTAGAAACTGGAGATTTCCTCATTGCATCTTTAAAAATCTGGTAAAGGGATCGATATAAATCAGTTGATCAAAGACGTTCAATTATGAAAACGGTCTTTTTTGCAGACGTTTTATCCATTTCAGTCAATAGTTGATTCAGAACTCGATCAGTAGCTCCAGAGAACCACAAAAAGACCTCCCTGCAACATCCAAAAGATAATATTCGATAGGGTTAATTACATGGGTATGTATCGAACTTGTCACGTTTTATCATTGTATGTACTCAACTTATAAACTTACCATTGTATGTATTGAACTTTCTAAAATTGTCATTGTATGTATCCAACTTTATCAAAACCTCAAGTTCGATACACTTTCTTGACAAGTAGAAATACATTCAATGATAGGTTTTGATAAAGTTGGATACATACAATGACAATTTTAGAAAGTTCGATACATACAATGGTAAGTTTATAAGTTGAGTACATACAATGATAAAACGTGACAAGTTCGATACATACCATATAATTAACCCTATTCGATACCTATAATTCAATGAGAACCACAAAAAGGCTCACACGGCTAGCGATCATGCGTGCGTTTGTGAAACAACACTACCTTTTTCATATGCATTCTTTACGAAACAACACATGATCACCACCCATTCAAACATTTTTGTGGTTCTGAAACTTAATTTGTGAATATCGAATGATCAGAACCAACATCGAGAGCAGAATCTTGAGCTTAGTATTATGCAAAATGAAAGAGAAAACGAAAACAAAATCATCCTAACAATTTTAAATTTCAAGATCTTTGAAAAAAACCGCTAACTAATAGTCTCTTTATAATATAGCAAAGTTAAAGATATCTTGGTACTAAAGAAGCAAGTTATAGTCTTATAGACATCGAAACCTTATATTACATCACCAGAAGAAGAAAGAAAAACACAGCCCACGATTCCTTCAGATATTTTTTTCATAGAAAGAGGGATACATTAGAACGTATGAACCCTCTCTCATTCAAAATTCTGAAGCTTAATAAAGCTCGGACGACAAGCCACTCCACTCACACAATTTTCAAATACTTTTGTGACTTCAACTGTTTCACTTATTGCCCACAGTATGCCATTATTGACCACCAAAATACTTCCATCTTTCTCGATCACAGATATGGGACTCGTAAACGGAAGGCAAATAGTACCTTGTATGATCGACACCACTTTATGCCAAGAATTCTTGATACCGTATTCTTTCATCGCCCAAATTGTGAATTGAGAATCGTAGGCTTCTGATTTACATAAACAACCCTTTAGGACTGATAAGGTTTGGCAAAACATGATACTTTGGCTCATAGCTTCTCTAGTTTCGGAAGGAGGAGGAGATGGAAATAACTGAAACGTTTCCTTGTTAAAATCAAAAGAACAAATCTTTTCAGGGGAATCATCACTCGAACAAAGAATCCAATGACAATGGTCGTTTAGAAATGGCCCGTAGTGCTTGCTGAATAGTTGAAGCTTGTAAGGAACTAGGCCAAGACTTCTCCATTTGCCTGTGCCAAGGGTGTATATCTGGGCTTCCGTTATACGCTCATCTCGACGACCATTACCATTCCGTAGAAAAACTTGTAACACTTTGTATTCCCCCGTCAATGAACTGACTCCAAAACCATAGACAATTGATAAGTAACCTACTCTATAGGATGGCGGGCTAGGAAGGAACATGATTTCTCTGGTGACAGGATTCAATATGTAAGTATCATCAAAATCAAAATCAGGACTACGTTCCCATAGACAGTGCCCATTTGCAGTAGTTTAGGGTATTGGAGAATGGGTGCCCGATTAAGGTCAAGGCTCATCTCGTAGTGTAAATCAACTTGGTCTTTGATTTCCACCCACTTCAACATCCCTGGATCTTTGGAACCATACCAGCTCCTTTCTATGCCAAAATCAGGATGATGATGAATGATGACAACTATAGGTGATCTGGAGGAGTGAAGGTTAACGAAGGAAGAGTCAGAAACTAAATTCCTCCAATTCTTGCAAACACGCTGGCAGTAGAAGATGGACTTCAGTGGAAGCCTCGAGAGGATATCGATGGTCAAATCTGCTGGTAAATCTTCCATAGAGTTGCTTTTTTACCAACAACAACACAGCTGCAATATGAGAAATGACCATCAACTATACTTTTCTTCACAAATCATCCAACACTCATAATGGAAGAATAGTCAAAACAATTCATAAATTATATTATGATAATAACTAACTATTACAAACAATCTACAAAGCAAGACATTTCATCAATTGTTGGCAGTTTAAGAATTAATTATGAGGGCGTTTGGGATTGCTTTTCGAAATTGCTTATCGACTTATTAGCTTCTTAAAAAGTCAATAAATCAATAATAATGTTCGGATAAACCTAAAAACACTTTTGAAACTCCTTTTTGACAATGCATCAAAAGTCATTTTTGAGAAATCTCGCTTGGGTTACTTTTTGGAGAGGAAAAGTGCTTTTGTTCCAAACACTCTCTTTAAAAACAACCTATTAACTTATTGGCTTTTACCCACACAAAAAGTTAATCCCAACATATTTTTAAAAACTCTGTTTTCCACCGCCATAAGTCAATAAACATTCTTGGCCAAAAGCATATTTGGCCAAAATCCCTTTTTTTTGGGAAGGGTGTCCGGGCCAAAGTCCGACCAATCCCCGGCAATTTTAGGAGCTATACACGGCTCCACTTAAATGTCCCCAGGCATGCGCACGGAAAGGCTCGAACTCGGTTAGGACGCTATAAACCCCCTGAGCAATAACCAATACGCCACATCACTGGAAGACACCAAAATAACTTTTGGACCCTAAGGTTTACAAAAATGGTCCCTGAGGTTTAAATGACACAGAAGAAGAGAAGAAAATTAAATCTGCTTTGTACCTCACGGTGGTGGTGGTGGTTGCGGTGGTGGTCGGACGGCAGTCGGCAGCAGGGGGTGGTACCTCACGGTGGTGGTGAGTGCTAACAACCAGCGGCGGTGGTGGTGAGTGGTGGGTGACAGCGGCGGGCGGTGGGAGGAGTGGAGATGGTGACTGAGGACGCCGGCGAAGGATAGTGGCGGTGGTATGGTGGTTATGCGTCGGCAAGGACGGTGGCCAACGGTGGTGGTGAGAGAGAGGGGGACGGTGAGCGATCGCAAATTAGATTAAAGAGTAAACTACAACTTTAGTCCCTGAGATTTACAAAAATGGTCCCTGAACCTCAAAAACTACATGGATGGTTTCTATTGTTTGCATTTTGCTTGAAAAATGGTGTCTGACGTTAACTGTGTTAAGATTTTCCGTTAACTAAAGAGCATTTTTTGTCTTTATCATTTTTTCCATCTCTTGTGTTGATTTTTCGATGACCCTCTCTCTCTCGTGAAAATCCACATAACCATCATCATCATGTCCGGCAATGACCTCGACAACATCCTGTTGTCGCCATGACGCCATCGCCGTTGTTTCCTCCGGCAAAACTGTCACGACCCGTTTCTAAGTAATTACTCCTTTATTTATTTTGTTGATAATTACCATTAATATTATTCTAATTATTATTATGCTATTAGGGTTAGGGTTTCGTGTCCAACGGGCTTTTCTTGCGATGTAAGTAAGGGGGGGGAGGGGCCCGTATATGTTAATAAAAACCCTAGGGTTACGCCTTAGCCGTCATTACATTCTTGGTGTGCAAGCAAAGAGAGGGGAGAGCCGAGAGAGAGAGGAGAAGAGCCGGAAAGGGGTCGAATCGCCGGAGGTTCGTTCGAGTGATCGTAATAGGTAACCGCCGTGTTCTATGCTTTTCCTTGGTCGAGCGGTAGCGAGGCGGTGGCCGCCGGCTTTGGCCGGCCTTGGCCTAACCGCCTCCGCTCCTGGTTGCGGGCGTGGTTTCCGGCAGGTGGTGGTGGTAATCACACCGCCGCTGCCATGGTGTGTATGGTCGCGATTCCGGCGGCGGTGGTGGTGCAAACCGCCGCTGCTTCCGGTTATCGTGTGCGTATCGATCGACGGTGGCGGCGACCCACGTCGCTGCCGCCATGGTCTTGTTAGTATTGGTTTAAGGGCCGGTGGTGGCGGTGGTTCGTATCATCGTCGCCGCCAAGGCCTGGTGGGAGGCGGCGCTGCCCACGGCGTCCGCCGTGAGGCGGCGGTGGTATTTTTGTTGTTCCTGGCGCCGGTGGTGGCTAGCCACCGCTAGTCACTGCCGCGCAGCCGTGGTGGAGTCGAGAGTGGAGGGCGGCGGTGGTAGCGTGGGTTGCTGCTGCCGTCGATCTGTTTTCCGGGGCCGGCCGGCGGCTTGGCGGGCTTGCCTCGCCGTCGCGCCGCTGCCCGTCTCGCGTTTAGGACGACGCCGGCGAATGGCCGGCGCCGCTGCCGTGCTTTTCGGTGGTGGTTGTCGATCGGCCGGCGGGGGTTGGTGGTTATCCACGGCCGCCGCCGCTGCCGTGTGGGCGTGATATCTAGCCGGCGGTGGTGGTGTCCCTACGCGGCCGCCGTCGTTGGTTTTATATTAGGGTTTGCATGGGGACGGTCTCGCGACGCGAGATTAGTGTGATAGAGGGTCGCGAGTGATCCCGTAGGGATTAAATTCCGATGTGAATAGAATCTTAATTCGTGTATGTTAATTATGATTTTCAGTATTGCGGGAAGATTTCGAATCGATATTACAGTTGTGAATTGTATCCGTAACGAATAGAGGTGAGTGGGTTTACATGCGATACTTATGATTTTATGTGTATACGTGGTGTATGATTTCGTGGTGATGTTTCGGGTTGCGTGATGACCCAAGGGCGGGAAACCGCGGAGACCGGATTGCGGGATGGTCCGGTAACGGGAAACCGTTCAGCTGTTAGTGTGGATGTTATGTATGTGCATTAATCATAATGTGTTGTATGTGGATTTACTCACTAAGCGGTTGAGCTTACCCTCGTGTTATCTATCTTTTTAGGTACGAGTTCCGGTGTGGACAAGGGCAAGGCTCCGGCTTGAAGGTTCCGGCTCATGTCGTGGCATTCCGATCTGACCATAATTACCATTACATTAATTATTTGGCGGTGTTGAATTTTTATAACTTGTTGGGATTTGAATTATCGTTTTTATTGTTACTCATTAATGGAGATTTCCTGTTTGGTAACGGTTTTCTTTTAAAATAAAAAAAAATGGGATTGGGTGTTAAAACTTGGTATCAGAGCCTAGGTTTAAGAGAATCAGCGCACACACTCGTGGGTGTGTGTGTGGTTGGACTTAAACCAGGCAGTTGAAATTAATTGGATAAGATCGGAACGGCCAGCGGAACCGTCAAGACGGAGGTAAGCTTAGTACCTTTAAATTATTATATGCATGTGTGCAGCATTAAATAATTGTGATTGTATGTTCGGTTATGTAACTGCATGTGATTTCTATGAAAATAAAATATGGTTAAGCTGTGATTTTATGTGGCTGTTGTCAATGAGTTGAAGTCTAATTAGGATGGTATCAAAACCAAACGTAAACACCTTGGTACGTCGGGGATGGGTCGTCGAGCATATTCTTGTCTGATCGTTGCTCGGTGGTCTTGATCCGGCTACCATGCATGGTTGGTTATAGTAATACGGCGCCAATAATAGTGTTACTATAAACGCCTGTGTAGCGTTGGATTTGATTAAGTTCTGGAGACCCAAAACTTATTGGTTACAGATAGGGTGATAGCATGCTATGTGTAACGTATATATATATGTGTGGGAAGGTCTGTTTTAGCATGCGCGATAACAACTAGCCTTAGGGTTAGCATGATCACTAATAGCGGGGTTATGTGTGAGTACCGTAATAGTGATTAGTGACACTTCGATAGCTGTAAACTAAGATGTTTCTTGAACCTTCAGAATGGTGCAAACTAGGAGCCATAATGATGATGAGGCCGGACAGTCCGACCACATTGCTGCCCAAATCACTGAGACCCTACAGCAGATGCTGCCGGGGCTGTTTAACCAGATGAGAGATGAGCTGATCCAAACCATGGACCAGCGCATTGACGTGGCCCTCACGGCCCGTAGCTTAGGTACTGGGAGCTCGAGTCAATCCCAGCCTCGTGGGATCACCTTTAAGGACTTCATGGCGTGCCAACCGCCATTATTTGACGGGAAGAAGGATCCCGTGGCTTGTTACCGTTGGTACTCAGCGGTCGAGGGAGCTTTTCGCACGTGTGGGTGCCCTGATGGTTCGAAGGTTCTTTTCGCCGTGAACCTTCTTCGCGGAGCTGCAAAAGATTGGTGGGAGCTGACTCTTAAGAAATATACTGAGGCACAAATCACTGCGCTGACCTGGGGGGATTTCCGAGCCTTGTCCGACGAGGAGTTCGCACCTCGTATCGAAAAGGAACGGATAGCATCAGAGTTCTTGAAGCTGACTCAGACGACGGAGTCGGTGAATGAGATTACTGCGCAGTTTCTGGAGAAGCTGCTGTTTGTACCGGGGTACGCGAACGACGAGTCGCTGAAGATGGCTCGTTACTTGGGAATGCTGAAGCCGGAACTCAAGAAGGCGGTGGCCACGGGGAGGTGTAAGACCCTCAGTGATATGCAGGAGGTAGCGCGGTCTCAGGAGCTGGTTTTGGAGGAACTGCAGCAAGGGAAACGGAAGGCGGAAGATCAAGCGGGACCAGCAAAGAAATTCAAGGGAGCTAGGACTGATACCAGGGGTGGAGCCCCGAGCTGTCCAAAGTGTGGACGTTATCACCGGGGTGAGTGCAAACCGCGGGAATTATCGTGTTACAAGTGTGGCAAGACGGGCCACCTCAGCAAGGACTGCAAGGAGACTGCTAGGCTTTGCTTTCACTGCTATCAGCCGGGGCATATCAAGCCCGATTGCCCTCAGCTGAAGAAGACGCCAGCCCTGGCTCCTGCACCAGCGACGCTTAGGATCACCGACGGCACTACACAGGGGAAGAGTGGAGCTACCACCCGTGGGCGAGCCTTTCAGATGACTGCTGAGGAAGCGCAGACGGCGCCTGACGTGATTACAGGTTTTTCTTATTATATTTTATGCGATTACTGTTAGTAGACTTGCCTTACTTGTTAGTATTAAGAATAGTGTACCTGCCTTCACTTGTATACTTTAGGCATATTTCCTGTCAACTCGAAACCGGCTCTAGTACTTTTCGACACGGGGGCCACGTGGTCCTATGTGTCGCGTAAGTTCTGTAGGGACTTCCAGATCGAGCTCGGCAATCTGGATAGCCCTCAGGCAATCGACGTAGCGGCGGAGGAAGTGCAGGTGGTCGAGCATGTGTACCGGGGGTGCAGTATCGAAATTTTCGGAGTACGTTTCAGCATCAACCTTATCCCCATTCCCATGAACGGAGTGGACGTAGTTGTCGGAATCGACTGGATGTTTCCAAACCGGGCGACCACGGACGTTGCAGGGCAGTGTGTACGCATCCATAATCCAAGTGGGGGAGAATTGGTTGTGTACGGTAAGGGAAGGAGGATATCCACATCCTTCTGTTCTCTCGCAAAAGCTCAGAGGTACATCCAGCGGGGGTGTACGGGGTTCTTGGTTTATGCTATGGCGGATCAGACGAAGGAGAAGAAGCTGTCGGTAGCGGAGGTGCCAGTGGTCAGCGAGTTTCCAGACGTGTTTCCAGAGGATCTGCCTGGCCTTCCACCCGATAGGCAGATCGAGTTCGGCATCGACTTGGTACCAGGAGCAGCTCCGATTGCGCGAGCTCCTTATCGTCTGGCTCCGCCGGAGCTTCAGGAGTTATCGGAGCAGTTGCAGGAGCTCTCGGGGAAGGGGTTCATCCGCCCGAGCAGCTCACCGTGGGGTGCACCGATTCTGTTTGTGAAGAAGAAGGACGGAAGTCATCGGATGTGCATCGACTACCGTGGACTCAACAAGGTGACCGTCAAGAATAGGTATCCTCTGCCTAGAATTGATGATCTGTTCGACCAGCTTCAGGGGGCTTCGTGGTTTTCTAAGATCGATCTTCGGTCGGGGTATCACCAGCTGAAGGTGAAGGAAGCGGATATCCATAAAACCGCTTTCCGAACCCGTTACGGCCACTTCGAGTTTCTGGTAATGCCGTTCGGGCTTACCAATGCCCCAGCAGCTTTCATGGACCTCATGAACCGGGTGTGCCGCCCGATGCTTGATCGGTCCGTGATCGTTTTCATCGACGATATCCTAATCTACTCGAAGACGAAGGAGGAGCATGTGATGCATCTGCGGGAGGTGCTTGAAGTGTTGAGAAGGGAGCGTCTCTACGCCAAATTCTCGAAATGCGCCTTCTGGTTGGAGGAGGTTCAGTTCTTGGGCCACATCATTAACCGGGAAGGCATCAAGGTGGATCCAGCGAAAATCGAAGCAGTTATGAATTGGGAGATACCGAAGGCACCTACCGAGATCCGGAGTTTCCTGGGTTTAGCCGGCTACTACCGACGGTTTATCCAGGATTTCTCTAAGATTGCGGTACCTTTGACGCGTCTGACGAAGAAGAGTGAACCGTACGTTTGGGGTTCCGAGCAGCAGATGGCTTTCGACACACTGAGGAAGAAGCTGTGCGAGGCTCCGGTTCTGACTTTACCGGAGGGGGTGGAAGACATGGCGGTTTATTGCGACGCATCTCGGCTGGGTCTGGGGTGTGTACTGATGCAGAGGGGGCGGGTGATAGCCTACGCTTCGAGGCAGCTGAAGCCTCACGAGGCTAATTACCCCACGCATGATCTCGAGCTTGCGGCAGTCGTCTTTGCTCTCAAGTTATGGAGGCACTATCTATATGGGGTGAAGTGCACCATTTTCTCAGACCACCGTAGCTTGAGGTACTTCTTGGAGCAGCCGAATCTAAATATGCGGCAACGGAGATGGCTTGACGTAGTCAAGGACTACGACTGCGAGATTCTCTATCATCCGGGCAAGGCCAATGTAGTTGCTGACGCTTTGAGTAGAAAGACGGAGCACGCGCCGCTTCGTATTTCACATCTGAAGATGGCGGTGACTACCTCCTTTGTGGACTTGGTTTTACGGGCCCAGGAGGAGGCGAGTCGGGAGGAGAACCAGAACGGGGAGCGGATTCGGGGACAGATGGCCGCGTTGATCAGAGACAGTCGTGGGTTGCTGACGAGATTTGGTCGAGTGTGGGTTCCTCGTGCGGGTGCGGCACGTCAGACCTTGCTAGAGGAAGCCCATAAGTCCAAATTCTCAATCCATCCGGGAGCTACAAAGATGTATCGGGATCTGCGGGACGGGTTATTGGTGGCCAGGGATGAAAAGAGACGTGGCGCGGTACGTGGAGTCGTGTTTGACCTGTCTGAAGGTCAAAGCTGAGCATCAGAAGCCTCACGGCAAGATGCAGCCTCTTGAGATCCCGAGTGGAAGTGGGAAAACCTCACTATGGATCTGATCACCAAGCTTCCGAAAACCCCTCGGAAGTTTGATGCGATTTGGGTCATAGTGGATCGGTTGACCAAGAGTGCTATCTTCCTTCCTATCCGGGAGAGTTCAACTGCGGAGCAGCTGGCAAAGATCTACGTGGACGAGGTGGTATCAAGGCATGGAGTACCAGTGTCGATTATTTCAGACCGGGACGTGCGATTTACTTCTCGGTTTTGGGAGAGGTTTCATTCGGAGTTGGGTACCAGACTGCATTTTAGCACCGCGTACCATCCTCAGACGGACGGTCAGAGTGAGCGGACGATTCAGACCTTGGAGGACATGCTACGAGCCTGCGTTCTGGATTTCGGTGGCAGTTGGGACACGTATCTGCCTCTGGCGGAGTTCTCGTATAACAACAGCTACCATTCGAGCATTGGGATGCCGCCGTTTGAGATGCTCTACGGAAGGAGATGCCGTACTCCTATCTGTTGGGGCGAGGTAGGACAGCGTGTTCTTGGTAGCACCGAGGTCGTTCAGAGGACTACAGAGGATATCCAGAGGATCCGGGAACGGTTACGGACGGCTCAGAGTCGACAGAAGAGTTATGCGGATCGACGGAGATCGAACTTGGAGTTCCAGGTGGGAGACCGAGTGCTACTCAAGGTTTCTCCTTGGAAGGGGGTGATTCGGTTCCGAAAGAGGGGCAAGCTGGGGCCTCGTTATATCGGACCGTTCACTGTTCTTGCTCGTGTTGGGAAGGTAGCTTATCGTTTGGAGCTGCCTGCGGTACTAGGTCAGATCCACAGCACTTTCCACGTTTCGCAGTTGCGTAAGTGCCTCGCCGACGAGACGGCGCACATTCCTTTAGACGATATTCAGGTGGATGAGAGCCTGAATTACGTTGAGAGGCCGGTTGCAGTGTTAGACCGGAAGGTGAAGAGGCTGCGAAACAGGGAGATCCAGATCGTGAAGGTGCAGTGGCAGCATCGGAAGGGTTCCGAGTGGACCTGGGAACCGGAGGCGGAAATGCGAGAGCACTATCCGGAGCTGTTTTCAGACTGATTTCGGGGACGAAATCCTTGTAAGTGGGGAAGAGTTGTCACGACCCGTTTCTAAGTAATTACTCCTTTATTTATTTTGTTGATAATTACCATTAATATTATTCTAATTATTATTATGCTATTAGGGTTAGGGTTTCGTGTCCAACGGGCTTTTCTTGCGATGTAAGTAAGGGGGGGGAGGGGCCCGTATATGTTAATAAAAACCCTAGGGTTACGCCTTAGCCGTCATTACATTCTTGGTGTGCAAGCAAAGAGAGGGGAGAGCCGAGAGAGAGAGGAGAAGAGCCGGAAAGGGGTCGAATCGCCGGAGGTTCGTTCGAGTGATCGTAATAGGTAACCGCCGTGTTCTATGCTTTTCCTTGGTCGAGCGGTAGCGAGGCGGTGGCCGCCGGCTTTGGCCGGCCTTGGCCTAACCGCCTCCGCTCCTGGTTGCGGGCGTGGTTTCCGGCAGGTGGTGGTGGTAATCACACCGCCGCTGCCATGGTGTGTATGGTCGCGATTCCGGCGGCGGTGGTGGTGCAAACCGCCGCTGCTTCCGGTTATCGTGTGTGTATCGATCGACGGTGGCGGCGACCCACGTCGCTGCCGCCATGGTCTTGTTAGTATTGGTTTAAGGGCCGGTGGTGGCGGTGGTTCGTATCATCGTCGCCGCCAAGGCCTGGTGGGAGGCGGCGCTGCCCACGGCGTCCGCCGTGAGGCGGCGGTGGTATTTTTGTTGTTCCTGGCGCCGGTGGTGGCTAGCCACCGCTAGTCACTGCCGCGCAGCCGTGGTGGAGTCGAGAGTGGAGGGCGGCGGTGGTAGCGTGGGTTGCTGCTGCCGTCGATCTGTTTTCCGGGGCCGGCCGGCGGCTTGGCGGGCTTGCCTCGCCGTCGCGCCGCTGCCCGTCTCGCGTTTAGGACGACGCCGGCGAATGGCCGGCGCCGCTGCTGTGCTTTTCGGTGGTGGTTGTCGATCGGCCGGCGGGGGTTGGTGGTTATCCACGGCCGCCGCCGCTGCCGTGTGGGCGTGATATCTAGCCGGCGGTGGTGGTGTCCCTACGCGGCCGCCGTCGTTGGTTTTATATTAGGGTTTGCATGGGGACGGTCTCGCGACGCGAGATTAGTGTGATAGAGGGTCGCGAGTGATCCCGTAGGGATTAAATTCCGATGTGAATAGAATCTTAATTCGTGTATGTTAATTATGATTTTCAGTATTGCGGGAAGATTTCGAATCGATATTACAGTTGTGAATTGTATCCGTAACGAATAGAGGTGAGTGGGTTTACATGCGATACTTATGATTTTATGTGTATACGTGGTGTATGATTTCGTGGTGATGTTTCGGGTTGCGTGATGACCCAAGGGCGGGAAACCGCGGAGACCGGATTGCGGGATGGTCCGGTAACGGGAAACCGTTCAGCTGTTAGTGTGGATGTTATGTATGTGCATTAATCATAATGTGTTGTATGTGGATTTACTCACTAAGCGGTTGAGCTTACCCCTCGTGTTATCTATCTTTTTAGGTACGAGTTCCGGTGTGGACAAGGGCAAGGCTCCGGCTTGAAGGTTCCGGCTCATGTCGTGGCATTCCGATCTGACCATAATTACCATTACATTAATTATTTGGCGGTGTTGAATTTTTATAACTTGTTGGGATTTGAATTATCGTTTTTATTGTTACTCATTAATGGAGATTTCCTGTTTGGTAACGGTTTTCTTTTAAAATAAAAAAAAATGGGATTGGGTGTTAAAAAAACCTTCGGAAGCACACAGATAGGTCGTCGGAGTCTCTTTTTGCCAAACCTCTGTTGCCGCCATGGCCGCTGTTTCCGTCGCAGCCGCCACCACCGCTGTAACACCTCAAAGCCCAAAGCTTTAGGTTGGCCTAATAACTTCGAGTCCAACTTAAAACCATGGTGTAAGTTATTGGTAGCACATGACTTGAGGCTTATAAGGATTTCACGAATACTACTCCCTATCCATGTGAGACGGATTGTTACAACCGTCTTCTTCCCCCTTCACATGCTCCAATCACCTTCGTCGGCTAGGTGACGGGATGCTATCGAGGTCATCGCTGGAGATGATGGTGGTTATGTGGATTTTCACGAGAAAGGAAAGGTAGCCGAAAAATCAACGTCGAAGATGGCAAAAATGAAAAAGACAAAAATGTCTTTAAGTTAACTGAAACGTTTAACAAAGTTAATGAGGAGGGACCATTTTTAAAGTAAAATGCAAACAGTAGGAACCATCCGTGTAGTTTTTGAAGTTGAATGACCATTTTCTTTGATTTTTTGTAAACCTCTGCTAAGGGACCAAAATTGTAGTCTATTCTAGATTAAATAATATAAAGGGTTAATTACATGGGTATGTATCGAACTTGTCACGTTTTATCATTGTATGTACTCAACTTATAAACTTATCATTGTATGTATCGAACTTGCTAGACTTGCCATTGTATGTATCCAATTTTATCAAAACCTATCATTGAATGTATTCTACTTGTCACAAAAGTGTATCGAATTTGAGGTTTTGATAAAGTTGGATACATACAATGACAATTTTAGAAAGTCCGATACATACAATGGTAACGCAGTGGCGGATCTAGGAATTTTCCGTAGTGGGGGCACCTTAAAGATGATTAAAAGGCCTGTAAAGTCGTTCGATAATTTTTTAGCCTAATGACACTATTTTTGAAGGATTCTCGGAGTTTTCTTAGCTAATTTTTAGGGATTTCTAAGTTATTTTTGTTGATTTTAAATTTTTTTGGAGTTTTTGTTGATTTCGAGAGTTTTTTTTTTTGTTTCTTTATTGAGTTCGACTTAATTTTTTGGTTGAAATCAAATAAAAGAAATTGAAGAATAAAAGGTGAAAAGAAGGAAGTAGAAGAAACCTATGGACTCTGCCATTATGGTGTGTTTATGATTTGTGAAGAGAAATTGAGGAAGAGGTGGAAAAGAAGAAACAGAAGAAATAAAAAAATAAAAAAAATAGAAGAAATATATGAATTGTGGTGTGTTTGTGAATTAAATTGAAAAACAAAGGTGAACAATTAATAGAAGAAAGTAAGTTTTAGTGGTTAGGGTTGTTTCAAGTGGGGTTACACTTCAAATTTGAGTGGGGGGACACTAATAAGAAAGTGGGTTTTCTAAAAAATTTAACCTAAACAAATTGATCTATTTATCTTTAAGTGGGGGCCTATCCCCCATTCCTATAACCTTACATCCGTCCCGGATGGTAAATTTATAAGTTGAGTACATACAATGATAAAACGTAACAAGTTCGATACATACCCATGTAATTAACCCATAATATAAATTAGTAATTTTAAGTAATAAGTATTTTTTAAACAAAATAATTAAGAATTACATTAAAAAATATAAATTAAGAATTTTATTTATCTATAAAAGAAATATAGGTCTAATTATATGTAACTTACATAAATTAAAGATTATTAATTTTACAGATTTATTATATTAATTTTTTAATAAATAAATATATTATTCTTAAATTTAATTAATAATTTATAATTAATTTTAATACTATAAATTAATAATTATTTTTTTATTATTAATAGTTAATATTAATAAATGATATAACTTAGAAAAGCAATAAAAAGCTCAAAGAAAATGTTATTTCAATAAACTAGCTTATAAGTTAGTTTGTATCCATCTAAACATGTACCTTAGAAATAAACTAGTTTATTTTTACCAAACACAACCTTAAAAACAATTATTAATACATTATGTGCTACTATTTTATGCATTGTCTCTTAAAATCTCTTAATTACAACTCTATATGCTTAATGTATAACTCACAAATGCTAAAACAGTAGCATATAATGTATTCATTCTCTTAGGCATTGCAACTGTTCATGAACTCTTGCAACTCTTGTGAATTTTGATACAATAGATACATGTATTTTGACTTAATCAATTTTTCATCTTTTTCACAATATCACAAAAAGTTGAAAGCCATAATTATTAGAAGAACTTGTAGGATCATTGCCTATAGTTCCTAAACTCGAGGTACAACTGGGAGGAAATTAGCCTAGATCCATCAATGACCTAGTAGGAGACGATATTCCTTAAGGATAGTGATTTAATCACATCCTCGTTTTATTGCTTTGATTAATCTTGTTTTTGTTGAATACTTTCTATATAACATGCACAAAACAAGTTTTACTTTTTAAGGTAGATGTCAGGTCTGCATACATATAACTCTTTAACCATACCTTTGAGTATTGGCTTGTTTGTCTGGTTCTTTTCTACATTTCATTTGTTTTCATATAACATATAAGACGAGAAACACAAGCTCTTAATTTGGTTTTTTTCTACATTTCATTTGTTTTCATATAACATATAAGACGAGAAACACAAGCTCTTAATTTGGGGTGATGACCTCCAATAGGAATCTATATATATATAAAAGTAGGATGTTGGAAGAATGATGTGGCATCATATATATTGAGTATTGGCTTAGAGGAATTTTCTCCTTTTTTTGAATTTTTTAAATATAAAATAAGCTAAAGACTATTTTACCCCTAAATGAATATTGCATGTTTTAATATAATAAGGACTCTTTGGTAATTTGACTTAACAATTTAATTAGCTTTAACTTTCATATTATTTAACTTATAAAAAGATTTATTCTACCCTTTTCACCTTCTCATTCATTAATTAAAAGAAAACCTACAACATAATCATCAATAAATTAAACCAAATATTCCACCAAAAAACATTTATTCTACCCTTTTCATCTTCTCATTCATTAAATAAAAGAAAACCTACAACATAATCATCTATAAATTAAACCAAATATTCCACCAAAAATGTAGTTCAACAACTTTTAGTTCTTTGTTTTGCTATTGGGTTTCTTTGTTTGTAAGATTGTTGTTCATTCTTCGTAAATTTCTAGGTAAGCTAACACCTTTTATGATTTTTGTAATTATATATTGTTTATGTGTGCCAATCAATATTATTGTTTTTTTTTTCTATAAAAAAAACCATATTATTTTTATATGTTTTTGTGTATATTCCTTATTGTTATTATAAAAGTTTTTTGTTCTTTTATTTTGATATATATATATATATGTATAAGCAAGATGTTGGAAGGATGATGTGGATATCCTATCTATCGAGTGTTAGCTTATAGGATTTTTTTCATTGTTTTGAGTTTTTTATATATTAAATAAGTTAAATACTATTCTACCCCTTAATTAAAATTTTGTAATTTACTACAAAAAGGTTTCTTTGGTAATTTTGCTTACAATTTAATTAGCTTTAATTTCCAAATTTTTAACTTCTTATAGACATTCAATTTGGTCTCCTCAAATTCCCATTTATTAATTAATAAAAAAACCTACAACAAAACCATATATAAATACAACCTAATGCTCCCTTAACCTACAACATTTATGTTCTATGTTATATTCTATTACGTTTGTATGTATTTTTGTTGTTTCTCTTTTATAGAATTTTTTTCTTCGTTACTATTGCTCAACCTTCGTAAAAGTTTCCGGTAACGTTTCACTTTTTATTATAAATTTTATGATTATAAGATTTATATGTTGTTTTTGGGATTAGTATCATTAGTTTTTTATATATAAAAAGATTTTCATAGTTTTGTATGCAACGATGGAATAATGTTCTTTTTTCTTACTATTACTATTACTTTGCATTTGATATTTATGTTGTATTAGTGTTTTAAGTGATGTCATTCTTCTTAATTCGTTTTGCTTATATTTTGTATTTTCTTATAAAAGTTATTTTTGTTGAGAACAACCAAGCTACAAAGTATGATCTATGTATTTTTTATTTTATTTTTTTGTTTTTTGTTTTGTTGTGGATTCACTTTTGATTTTTAATGTACTTATAATTTCTTAATTTGCAATTTAAAAAAAATCCAACAATGAGATACCATTTTTCTAAGCAATTCAATCCTAAATTTATTCTTTAACTTTTCTCTAAAATATTTTCCTTTTTAATGTAGTTAATAACAAGATTTTTATTAAATAAAATTATTCATACTCTTTGTTTGCATCTAATTTTTTTTATTTCATATTATTATAATATTTTTATACATATAACATTTAAGGATCAAGGGAGTGCATTGGTTCAAATTGTTTGTATATTATTTTTTTGGTTCACAAAAGATTTTCCCTCCTCTCTCTCTCTATATATATATTTACATATATATAATCAACATATTTAAGAACTCATTAGGGATGAAAAATTACAACAATCAACATGTATACTTTCATTTACATGACACTTAAATATAATAATATGTGTAATTTAAATAAATAAAAATATTATAATTAATATAAATAAATAATTGAAGATGACGATGGATCACGTCAATATAATACATTTATAATTATTGTTAGTTATACTATTTACATAACTCTTTATATATATATATATATATTATTTAGAAAACAATATATTTTTAAATGACCAACCACGCAAGTTGTAGTCATTTTCTTGAGTACTACATATATATTAATATGTATTATTCACAAAGAAAACTAAGTATCTAAAATTTCTATTAATATATAAAGTTTGAATGAACATATAAATTTAAAATCACCATTATTATTTAAAATCTTATTGGCACTAATATATAAATATAAATAACATTAGAGTCAATATATAAGTAAAATAAGAATGAACATTTAGTTAAATAATAAAATTAATATATAAATATAGAGACAATATATATACATATATATGGAATGATAATATAATTAAATTTTATATTAGTCAATTCTTGAACAAATGACATACTTACTACTAAATAAAATAATATATATTTAAAATATATTAAGAATAAATATTTATTGGATTTGTTAAATCAATTTAATAGTAATTAACATTTGTAAAAATATATATAGATTAAATAGAATAAATAAGTATATAAAATTCGAAAATAACTTACTATAGTAATTATTTCAATTTCATTTTTATGTTACATTTAAATTGAAATCAAAATATGTAAATAAAATTGATGTAATATTTTTTATTTTGCATAATATTATTAAAACCTCTTTTCAATATTCTTTAACGAGAAACTAAGCTATAAATAAATAGCCTTAAGTAGATCGAAAAAAAGCTTGAACGTGGATACATTAACAATTAAATCAGATTCGCATATGATCGAAGTGAATATAAATATTTTATAGGAATATTATGTCGCGGATAAATCTATATATTACGAGTTATGAAAAAAATACCCATCATACACATCATTATTATAATAAGTAGCCTCACACATTTCTTTTATCATTCGAGTCTATTACAAAGTTTGATAATGTTGAACTTATAGGTTGTTATTTAATTATACATATCAAAAGAAACAACTAAGAATAATGAGGCAACTTCGTCTCAAATGTACATCAATTCTTATTATCTTATTATATGATATGTGATTCTCCGCCCGATTTAACTTCAAAATTGTCTAAATAATCTATCACCATCGCGCAACGTGCGATGCCGTTCAATGGTACATTAAGTATAAAAAAAAGTCCAATGATAAAATATGCTCAAACAGAATAGTTCATTACCCTTATAAGTCATTAACCCAAAAACTAAAGTATATTATCAATGTATTTAGGGCTTTAACCAACAAGCTATATAAGGAACTGAGGGTCTCATACCAGGTAAGATGTTTATCACCAATTCGTTTTTATGGACAAAGATGTTGAACGATAATATAAACGATTTTGAGTTATTTAGATAATGTGATTACAATTATGCAAAACAACATAAATGATAGGATGATTGATGGTAGAATGTCAATATTCTAAAACGTGTATCATATAAGTTAAACGGTATTTACATAGGACGGATGAATAAAACTTATTAAATATAATTAATACACAGATACTTATATTATTTTTTAAACACCGCGCAACGCGCGGTGCGGGCCACTAGTTATGTCCCTAAATGAGGAAGGGTCTAGTGTGGCGAAAATGTTAGCTTATTCATAGTTTGGCTTTAGAGCAATGTATAGGTTTTTTATTGAATTTTTGTGCACATTTTTTCTTACTCATCATTGCCACCTCAACAATCTAAAAACCTTTATATATTTTTATTATATGAAAAATCTCATCTAAGCTTTTTTAGAATTTTCAAAGTCTCACTCATTTTAACTTTATATCATTTATATTTTTATTGATAAAAATAAATACATTAAAAATAATACAAATACATATTTATTTATATCGAGAAAATACAAATATATAAAATATATAATTCATTTAATATTTTTATTAATATGTAAGAAAATTTAAATTTGAAAACTTTATATAAAAAAGTATAACTGATTAATACAAGACCTTTATAAAGTTAAAACAGATTAAATACGAAAAACTTTTGAAAAAGCAGGGCATGAAGTTACGAGCTATGATGCAAAACCTCACGAAGTACCTTACCTGAAAAACCTTTACACTACTTGAAAACCTCAAAGTAAAGTTTTTGCTTTTTGAAAAAGCTTCTAAAAACTTATGAGGTTTTTATCAAGATTTTTCACCGTTTTTTCCTTACGCATTATTACCACCTCAACAATCTAAAAACCTCTACATATTTCCACTATGTGAAAAAACCTCATCCAAGCTTTTTCAAATTTTCAGGGTCCCACCATTTTAACTTAATATCATTTATATTTTTATTTATAAAAATAAATACAATAAAATTATACAAATATATAATTTTATTTGAGTCGAGTTTTGAGTCGAGCCAGTATCAGGTAGTTCGAGTCGAGTCGTTAGTATCTCAAGTCGAGTTTTGACCGAGTTTTAACCGAGTCGATCTCGAGTAGCTCGCAAATTATCTCGGCTCATTTACACCCCTAGTTGTATAAAATTTAGATTATCAAGAAATCCGTAGAATTCCATCGAAACATGGGTTATTAAGAAATACGTAAAATTGTATAAAAATCTTAACTTTGAGACATTTATTTAAATATATAAATATATATTAATTTAATATTTTTATTAATATATAATAAAATTTAAATCTAAAAACGATATATAAAAAATATAACTGATTAATACGAGATTTTTATAAGGTTTTATAAAGTTAAATTAGATTAAATACGAAAAACCTCTGAAAAAGCAGGTCATGCAGTTACGACCTATGACGCAAAAACCTACGAAAAACCTAATCCGAAAAACCTTTACACTATGTGAAAAACCTCAAAGTGAGGTTTTTGTTTTTTGAAAAATCTGTGAAAAACCTTTGAATAAGTACATTGTGGATGTTCTTAGATCATCCACAATGTATAGGTTTTTCAGATAGATTTTTTCGCAGCTTTTTTCTTACGCATTATTACTAGCTCAACAATCTAAAAACCTTTACATATTTTCACTATGTGAAAAACCTCATCTAAGCTTTTTCAAAATTTTCAGGGTCCCACCATTTTAACTTTATATCATTTACGTAGTATATTTTTATTTATAAAAATAAATACAATAAAATTATACAAATACATATTTAATTATATCAAGAAAATACTATTACATTAATTATGTATTTATTATACATAATTAATTTAAATATTTGAATAAAATATATTTTATTAATAAAACTAAATTAAATCATAGATTAAATACGGGATTTTTATAAAGTTAAAATAGATTAAATACGAAAACCTTTGAAAAAGCATGTCGTTCAGTTACGACCTATGACGCAAAAACCCACGAAAAACCTCATCCGAAAAACCTTTATGCTATGTGAAAAACCTCAAAGTAAGGTTTTTGCTTTTTGAAAACCCCCTGAAGAACCTCTGAAAAACCCCTGAAAAACTACAATGTGGATGCTCTTAGCCTATCGAGCCTAACGGTCAGAGTTCATCGCCACAAGCATTCAATTGGGTAAAACTTACGGATTTTTTACCCAGTTTTTTCATAGCTTTTTTCTTACGCATTATTGACACCTCAACAACCTAAAACCTCTACATATTTCCACTATGTGAAAAACCTCATCCAAGCTTTTTCCGAATTTTCAGGGTCCTATATCATTTATATATTTATTTATAGAAATAAATACAATATAATTAATACAAATACATATTTATTTATACCGAGAAAATACTACTGCATTAATTATGTATTTATTATACATAATTTTTTTAATATTTTAATGAAATACATTTTGTATAAAAACTTGTTATAAAAAAATTAAAGATTAAAATAAAATTTAAATATGAAAACTTTATATAAAAAAATAAAACTGATTAATACGAAACTTTTATAAAGTTAAAATAAATTAAATACGAAAAATCTTTGAAAAAGCATGTCGTACAGTTACGACCTATGATGCAAAACCTCACTAGAAAAACCTTTACGATATATGAAAAACCTCAAAGTGAGGTTTTTGCTTTTTAAAAAACCTCTGAAAAAGCTACAAAAAAACTACATTGTGGATGCTCTTAGCCTATTGAGTCTAACGGTCAGAGTTCATCGCCACACGCATTCAATTGGGTAAAACTTGTCCTTTTCAAAAGTCAAAGTTCTTACGGAAACAACTACTCTATTTAGGTGCTGTTCGTTTGCAGCTGGACCAGCTGTATGGAGGATATGGCTGAATCGCACAGCCATATTGGAGTGTTCGTTTGCAGCTGAATAGGTCAGCCTTTGGCTGATTCGCTCAGCAAGAAAGATGAAGTCCTATGTGGTCAGCCATTTATTTTTCTATTATTTCCTCAAATACCCTTTCACCTTTCATCTTCAACCTCACACTCCATCTGCAACCCATCCTCTATTCCAGGAAATTAACCCCACGTTCCATCTTCAACCTCACGTCCAGAATTCCTCTTCATTGAAGCTCAAGCTCTCGATCCAGAAAACTCCATATTTCGCTTAAACCTGTGATTCCTTCCCTCAAACCTCGATTGTTTCCGGCCATTGTTGGTCATCTCCATGCTGCCCTCCTCGTCATCGTCATCCACTCCTGTCCTAGTCTGGTCTGTTTTTGTTCTGAAGTGGAATCGAGTGGTGGATATTATACCACCGTTTCTGGTGAACGGTGATGGGATTTTAATCAACCATTTGTGGAAATTAGAAGGTTTGGGATTCAAGAGTGAGTTTGTGGTGTGTAGCAGTGATGGAAGCAGAAAGAGGGAAGTAGCAGTAGCTTCATTTTTTGGGGAAAGAAATTAGGGCTTCATTTTTTGGTGAAAGAAATGCTTCAAATTTGGGTTCATATTTAGAGATGATATCATGTGGTGGGTTTAATAAACTTTATTGATTTTTTTATAACTTAACGTCATTTTTCAAGTTCTTTTTATCAAACAATTATTTTTATTATTGAATTATAAAGAAAAACATAGAATAGGGGTAAAATAGTAATTTCTGATATTCAGACGGTTTATTCAGCATAACATCCGAACAACAACTTATCTGTTAACACACAGATAACTATATCCATACAAACAACTATATCCATACAGGTCTTAATAGAAAATGAACCGAAGAGCCCATTAGGTAGATATATACTATTTTTCTATCTTTATTTATTCTTGGATATATACACCAAGTCAACTAATAAGCTCAGCTAATTCGTGGTTTTATGCAACAAAACATTACCAAAAGCGTTACTCCTTGTAACATCATTATGATGGATATAACTTCTATGAAAAACATGCGTGTAATTATCTACAACAATAATGATAATAGAAAAGCTTTTTAGCAAAAGACAAATTTCTAGTCCATTCCTTTTAAGTTGAGAACTTGAGATATTGGTTATAGTATACCGGCCAACACCTTAACGTGTGTCTTAGATAGACTTCCTCAAATTAGGCTAATTATTGGTAGATATGATTTATCTGTCATCTTATATTCTCATTATTGTACGTGTTCGAATATCTTAATCCATAGAATTCAACGTTTATGTATAACCCTAAAAGATATTAAATTTCTTGTAATATACTCTAAAGTTCAAAACAAGTAAACTTATAACATGCGTATCTTATTTTTAAAATATTGAACACGTATAGCAAATATTGATCTTGTTGTAAATACTAGTTCATACATAAACATACATGATCGGTCGTTTAATTGTTGTACGTTTCAATCACCCCTTACTAATGTGTTAAAATGGTAAAACCGAACTACATTAATGGGTTTTTATATCTTGATAGGTTCGGAACACTTTTGAAAGAAACGAGCAAAGGAAGGTTTTTGACATATTTGTATGACTGTGGCGTTTCAAGCATATCTCACTCGTCTGAGCTCCGATTAACACGATTCAAGATGTTCTGAAAAACCAGCAGACACAAATACAACTTTGTTTTTTTTAACAGTGATAAAGGCAGAGAGGCTAGGAGCTTCGGCAAAGCCATCAACCCCGCCAAACACCCAAACTTTTATTGAAGCAGGCTAGCACGATGCTAGACCAAACGAAGTCAAAGCAACCTCGGGTTGTTTTGAATTGTTGCAAAGTCTAACTGCATCTTGGCCGAAATTGACATTGAAGTCGAAACAACAAAACTGGAAAAGTAAAAATTAAGAAATTAAAGTGTTCTTTCATTAATAACTTTTTTTTCTGAAACATCAAGCTAAGCCCAAACCACATGTCAGCCCAACGTGAAATATTTATTAAAGATCGATTTTTATGGAGATAAGATGGAGATTATTGAAGATCAAGTTTGTTGATTTTGATGGAGAAGCAATGCAGGTTTGAGGTTTCTTTCAAAGTATTCTCTTTTAGCAAATCATATTTATTAATATTAGTTTAGTTTTAATTTGGAATAAGGTTTGAATTACTTGTTTTTGATATTGTTGGCTAAGTGAAAGTATTGGATTGAATTTCTTGGATAAGTTTTTTCGTTTTTAAATTAAAGTAAGGGAATGTTGAATGCTTAATTATAGATTGGGATGATCTTGATGTTCTAGTTTTAAATAAGTTTGTATGAATCTTTCATTGCGAACAATATGTGATAGGTATTGTTTGTTAGCTTTGAAGGATTCGTATTTACGTTATTTAGGTAGTTATATAAATTTCTATTTTTATTTGTTTAGTAGTTCAATTCAAAACCGAATCCAATTTTCTTGAATTAGTGCATTTGTTATAAGTAGATTTCGTTTTTAGTTAGATTCTTTAAGCTTAGCTTGATTCAATTGAGTAGCGTATCTAAGTGACATACATGCGTCCGATTTTAACACAAATCATTACTTTAACCGTTGACTCCTAAAAGAATGATACCCTGCTTTCCCATTTACTAGATTAAGTTAGGTTTGTAAACTTAAATCTTGTTGTGTGTATAACGACGCATGCAACAATACATCCAATCAGGTGTGTAGATAGAACTCTAATTTAAGGGAGCCTTGAAAATTTCAAATTTAGCTTGTTAATTGAAGTTTTTCATACAAGAAAATTAATGTGAGGGGTGATTAATGTCAGTTCTATTAATAAAAGAACAAGGAAAAAAATATAAATATTTCGACTTTTTGTTTTTGGAAATCAAAACATGTTTTCATTATTAAATGAACCGATTGACTAATTTATGAAAATATCATAAATAATGTTGATATAAATATTTATATTATACTAATAAGTGAAAAATATATTTCATAACTTGTAAAAAAAATAATATTATGAAATATATGTTCCATAAAAATAATGATAAAATGAAATTGATTTATATATTTTAAAATTTATACAGTGATATTAATATTAACTTACTTTTTGTGATTTTTAACATAATAATAATTTTTAAAGTATATTCATACGAGAAAACGATTAAAAAGGATTTTTCAAGAATAAAAATGATTTTTCAAAAAATTTGCATTAGTTTATGGAGAAATTATTTCTTATCATACGTAATTTTATAAAGAAGAAAGCCATTAAAAAAAAGTTTTATCAAGAATAAAGATGATTTTTTAAAGATTTTTCACTCATTTATGAAGAAAAGGCTTTTCATGATTTATATAGAAGGTAACTTAATGGAGATAATATTTGATGAATATTTAAATCAATACAAAAAACAAAAAAGTAAAATAAAGATTAAAGAGCATGACAAATAAATAACTTTTTTTAATAAAAAATATAAAACACTAGAAGGGGAAAAAGATTCAAACTCAAAGTCATTTAGAAATAAGGGCATAGCCCAAACTAGTTAGACTAGGTCAATTATGTGTTATTTTTAGCATCTTACTATATAAGGGGAATCAGGGCCGGGTCTGTCCAAGGGCGGCCCGTGCAACGGCCCAGGGCAACAAATTTTGAAAGGGTATCATAAGCCCATTTCTTATAGTTGGTATATTATATAAAAAAGTTAAATATTTCTATATGCAAGCTCATCTCAAGTTAGATAAGGTAACAATAGCAAAACAATTTTTCTTAAACGAACTCCCAATTAGAAACGTTCATCGGATTCCAAATCAAATTTCATTTACATTTACCAAATCAGTTTTCCATTTCCACTTACAAAATCAATTATCGATTTCCCATTTACCAAATCAATTATTACGATTCAGGAAGCGTTACGGTAGCATCTACTGAAAGATATTTTTCGATATTAAAACTATTGAATTAATATATGCAATCTACTATGAGTCAAAAAATATTGAAACGGTTAGCAATTTTGAATATTAAAAGAAAATATTTAGCAAATGTTAACTACGACAAAATAATTGATATTTTTGCTTCGAGAAATGCAAGAAGACATCGTTTTAGGTGATGTATTATATTTTTTTTATATGGGGTTTTGGTATATGCCCCCCCACCCCCCCCCCCCCCCCCCAATTGTATCGTTTTACTGTAATTAACTATCGTGTGGGGATGAGCCACAAACCCCTTACAACTAGTATGTTTGGTTAGCTTAAAAAAATCAATAGTAGGGCATATTTTAACCTTCCCGCCGAGGGCACCGAAATTCTCAGGTGCGGCCCTGAGGGGAATAGTTTGAGGACACTAAGCACCATCCAATCCACCTATTGTCTATGCCCCTACATCCAATATACAAACTACGACGTAGGTTCGACCACCTAAGCTGATATTATAGGCAAACACCCATTCTACGTGCAATGAAGTTTGTCGGGCCATAATCCTTTTTTATCACTCAGTCCTTTCAAGATAAGTTACATCCAATAAAGCACATGGAACTCATTCAGTAGTGTAAATTAGATGTGTTATCTTAAATTAATACCTATATAAATTACACTACATAAAGTGAAGTCAATCACTAACCATCACATATCATATTGGCTCATGATTATTCATGTTTCATATGATTTGCTTTGGATCAGTTCAAACCCAACCCCATAACTTTTCTCTAATGCCAAGTTAACCCTTAGAAATGTTCTTTCAGTTAATTCACACTTAGTCCCTCATATGCAATTTTTATTACAAAATACCCATATTTAGAGATGTTACACGAATTTAAATATCTTAGACATGTTTTGGAGAACCTCCACTTGGGGAACTATAAAAAAATGGGTATTTTATTTAGGTCAAGTAAAATTTCCATGTCATAAAAAAAAATTAATAATTACGCAAACGTCTTTAAAACTTCACATATGGATCATGTATCACTTATGTAACGGTGCAAAACTAACAACACCTTCACAACGGGCTAAGCTTGTGGGTTCATTGACTTTTGTACCAAAAATATACAATTGAAAGTTAAGGACTAAGTTTGTCATTTGGAGAATGTTTTACGGATGACTTTTGTAATTATTATGTTCTATATAGGCAGTTGAATACTCCTTTTGTCTTATCAAAATTGATACACATTACAACTATTTTTCTCATAAAACTTCTATATTGAAACTACATATTTATCATCATTTCAACAATTGTAGTTCTTACTAATCAAATGATGGCTAGTTGTATAATGTTTTGATATATACCCTTTTATATGATTTACGTACGACACTACAAAAAGACTAAAAATTGGTTGTTGGGGTTGGTGGAATAAAAAGGGAATGTAGATCGCCTACCAATATATAATTATTTCCGAAAACTAAAATCCAGATTTGTTTGTTCAAATTGATAAGATTCTCGTAACAAAAGGCCAAGGACTTCGATTCTGGATGTGCTCATTGCTCAGTAAATTGCCATATATATTAGAGCAAGAACCACAAAGCTTTTACATATTTAAATAAAATCCTCTTATTCTATATACAAGTCAAGATGTACGAGTATATTGGAAAATAGTGACGGAACTATGAAGCACCAGCCCACCAGGAGTTCCTTACACTTGTTTTCTTTGGGTATGAAAGATGCACACATCAAACGTTGAGATGTGCTCCAGAAAATTAAAACCTACAAGAGACACAGATCAAAAAAAGTCCTTCAAAATTAACCAAAAAATCTTTAAAATCATCTAAATTTTTTTTAAACTTTGAAATCTAACAAACATTGGAAATTGCCCTTGATAGTGCGTTACTTTCACACTCTACAACAATAGTGAATGCATTGTGCTTACAACACCTAATACATTTAGAAAATTGCATTTTATTTCTCAAGCCAACATAATTGACTTTATCCAACGTCAAATTATATTGACTTTTGCATGTGATTGAATCACGAGATTACAAACCTTTGATCCACCAAAAATCGATCACTTCTATTGCTGTGCCCTGTTAATGCATCTTTTATGTTTAATATAATTCGAACATAAAAGAATTAGAATACTAAATCATTCAATAATTTCAAAAAATTCTAATTATTTTACTATAAAATGCAGAAATATTGATGATTTGGACTTAGAAAGATTTTGATTGAAGTCACAAGGTGGTCCACCGTCCACTTGGACCCCCAACCAACAACCCCAACCACCGTATGTGTATTTATGTCAAATTTGTTAATTGTTATCATATCTATGGCCTATTAAACCCTTTTTTCCTACCAATAATACAAGGCTACAACCCCCATGCCTTCTTTTTCCACATTTAGATTTAACTTTTAATTAAAGAAACATTATCTATAATTTCTCTTAATTTAAAAATCCAAAGGTTACACTCAATTTTAACAAAGAATTTGTTTTAAAAAGATTTCAATACTACTTATATTGATAAAATATTTTATAGTTTATCATTTTTATACACTTTTATATATTTTATAGAGTAAATTACCTTTTTCGTCCTTATGGTTAGTCGAAATTATGATTTTCGTCAGTGGTTTTTTAGTTACTACATTCATAGTCGTTGTGGTCTACATATCCTTTTTTTTTGTCCTTTGCCTTTACAACCATTAGTTGAGTTCATTATATAAGAAATGCTTAGTTTCCCCATTCCAGTTATCTTCTTTAGTGACCCACCATCAGCGACAAAAACCCAAGAACAGGAGAGTAAAAGATCTCTTTTCCCCCAAGGCTTGTACATTGGGCTTTAAGGATGCGAAGAACACAAAATTGAAGAAAAAAATTAATCCATTAGTATTTTAGGGCTCCATGCCTACGACTCGCCATATTCGTTGACCTCATCCAACTATATGGTCCAACCCTAATTCACCCATTTAAATATCGATTGGGTACCCAACACATGTTTATTTGCAACCTCTTTTTCATCTCCATTATGCGTAAATCATGGAAACCGATTAGAGAGAACCAAATTTACCTACTAACCTAGAATAAGATTTGTGTTATTTAATGTCTTTGTTACTATATGTATATTATGTATAATATATAAAAATTCAGAGGCCCCATGTGGCAGCACCATTGGCACACCCCAGGGCCTCCTCTAAGTGATGGTTATCGAAGAAGATGGTAGGTCAAGATAATGGAGTTAGTGTCGACGAGGGAGTATGGGGGTAAAGAGAGAAAATACTTGATAATAATGTCTTTGTTTAATTTTCTTGATAAGAAGTTAAAGTATATTTTATGCCCATAGTTAAGGAAGTCAACTAAAAATGTTA
>CM058043.1:13107826-13165811 GCA_030169165.1 Centaurea solstitialis
GGGCAAGTGATGTTGACCCGGTAAAAATTGTTGCTTAACCGCACCCTCTGACTAACAGCGTCGCTGATTGAGATGTTGTCTCGCTAAAGATCAAGAGCCTCATTTACCCAGTTAGCGCTTATCTAATTTGCATCGGTTAATGACCACTAAGGGGTTGTTTGGGATTGTTTTTTTTTTCTCCTTACTTGCTTCTCACGGATTGAAAACACAAATAAGGTATTTTAAGTGTTTAGGTAGATGTGCTTATCATGGGTTGAAAACAACAAATAAGCAGATTTAAAGAAGTTAAAGTGGACCTGCTTTTTGCAAAACGCAGATAAGCGCTTTTTGAAAGAAAAAAAAAAGCGGATAATCACTCTCAAAAACCCCCTAAAACAGCATCTGTAATTCAGTGTAAAAGTCTATTTATTCCTGCAACCTTGTGTGGGGGAAGTCTTAGTTAGGTGTACTCTAAAGTCGCACGGAGTTCACCACATGATGACTTTAACAACTACTTGTGCAATTGCACATCTAATTAATGCATAGCCTCATAATTGAGGAGGTTAAGTCTGCCTCAAAAATTGGAAAAACATGTACAAGGTACACAAAGATGTCCTGATTATGAGTTACTACTTTTGCATAAGTTATATCTAATGTATAGTTGTGCATAATTTGGAAATGGTCCATTAGAATTTAAGTATATTTAAGAGTTTGGTACCTATTCATATGAAGATTACGCAAAAGATACTTGGTGTTAGAGTCCCACCTCTCCTGGTCTTCTCGTGACCCTTCTAGGCTCTCTATCTAGCCTCTGTTGGAGGGGGCGTGTTAGAGTCCCACATCGGCTAGACTTGGACCAAATCTTCACTATATATGTTGGAACCCCCTTCTTTCCTCAAGGGCTCGCTCTTTTGGAGTTTAATCCTGGGGTTCCACATATTCTAACATGGTATCAGAGCCAAGGTCTACCACTCTACGGACTCACATGCCGGCACTCTCGTGACCCTTCTAGGCTCTCTATCTAGCCTCTGTTGGAGGGGCGTGTTAGAGTCCCACCTCTCCTGGTCCTCTCGTGACCCTTCTAGGCTCTCTATCTAGCCTCTGTTGGAGGGGGCGTGTTAGAGTCCCACCTCTCCTGGTCCTCTCGTGACCCTTCTAGGCTCTCTATCTAGCCTCTGTTGGAGGGGGCGTGTTAGAGTCCCACATCGGCTAGACTTGGACCAAATATTCACTATATATGTTGGAACCCCCTTTTCTGACACAAGGGCTCTTTTGGAGATTAATCCTGGGGTTCCACATATTCTAACACTTGGTTAAGTACTCAAGTTATATAGTTAGCATCTCCAACAACTATGCTAAAATAGAGATTTTGGGGTTTTTTAGGTGAAAAATTGCTTCAATAGCTGTGCTATAGTGTATGCTAAAAAAAAGAAGGGAGAGAAGGTAGAAATCTCTATATTTGGAGAGATGCTAAGACTCCTCTATGAGAGAGAGAGAGAGAGAGAGAGAGAGAGAGAGAGAGAGAGAGAGAGAGAGAGAGAGAATAATTAATTATTTCCACCAATAGTGAGCATTTAAGTTAATGTTTAATAGATAGAAATAGTATTTTATTAAACATATGGAATATTTTAATAATATAATTGATGATAGAATTGCTAAAATAGAGTAATTGTTGGAGTTGGATGCAATTTTTTCTAGAGATTTTAATTTTTGGTACTCTTTTTTAGAAAAATTATAGCATAGCTCTTGGAGATGCTTTAAAGTACTCCAACTATTTGCACTTTAAATTTGCTTTTAAACTTAAGATTCTTGCCAGGTATGACTTGAGTATTCGTAAGTGCCAAGTGCCAAACTATAGTCGGATTTAACCAGTATAATTAAGATTCTACATATATATACACTCACGCACACTATAGGAAATATGATAGAAAAAGGTCTTTGGCCTAGCGTTATCTAGTAATACATTCTTTTTACTTTTTTAGAGGTTAAATGGTCGAAGCCTCAACAAAAGTGAGGAATGCATGCTAGTTAAAGTTGTATATAAATGTTATATACTTCAAAAGGAAAACATAATAATGAAAACTTTTGTTTTGAAGGTAATCGGAGTGGTGGCAATTCAACCATTCTTTGGCGGAGAGGAGCGGTTAGATTCAGAGACGAGACTTGAGGGAACACCAATAGTTTCCTTAAAACGAACCGACTGGATGTGGAATGCGTTTTTGCCACAAGGGGAAGACTTCAATCGAGACCATCCAATCGTCAACGTTAGCGGCCCAAAGGCGGTGGACTTGTCGAAAATAGAGTTTCCAGCAACCATGGTGGTGATCGCGGGGTTCGATGCTCTACGCGACTGGCAAAAGAGGTACTACGAGTGGATGAAGAAGTGTGTGAAAGAAGTACATTTGGTGGAGTATCCAAACATGTGCCATGCTTTCTACATCTTCCCGGAATTGCCTGAATCGACACAACTTATCGGACAGGTGAGGGACTTCATTCACAAGGTATCGAGTAATGTTGGCTCTCTATTGACGAATTAATAATCATTATTCTTTTGTAATAAATCGAATGGACGCATGTTATATAGTTTAGTATATCGTGTTTTTAACATGAAGGCGTTCGGCCAAATCGTACCCAACAAGACTACAACTTTTGGTTGTGTTTGTCGTGTTTAATTTTATTTATCGGTGTTTAAGAAAACCGGCCTAGATCATCTATAAATATTTGAAAAAATTTCAGAACCCAATAACCTACAAACACCAATGGCTTTAAGGTTGCGTTTGGTACAGAGGAAAGAATTGAAGAGAATTGGAAATGGACATGAGGAGAAACGGAAATGAGGTGGAGAATTGGAATTAATCTCTTGTTTGGTATCATCAAAGAAATAAAACAGAGAAATGATGGCTCATGTCGCCGAGTGGCAACATCGAGCGGCAACTCTCAATGGCTACTCTCGTTGTCGGAGATGCACAGGTCATTGGCCGTCGTCGTCGGCGGTCGTGGCCGACGCCGGTGGTTGTGGCCGATGTTGGTGGTCGTCGGAGGTGGTCGTCAACGGTCGTGGCCGATGCCGGTGGTCGTCGGCGGTCGTGGCCGACGCCGAAGGTCGTTGGAGGTGGTAGTCGGGTTTGAAATTGAACATCAGACACCAACTCTCTCCAGGGGAGCATGTCTTAGCTCTCGCTAAAAATTGTCAAGGATGTAGTCTCGGCAAATCCCAAATGAACCTTCTCCAACAAAGAAAAACTCTCCATTTCTCCTAAAAAATGAGAGAATTGCATTTCTCTACTTTTACACTACAATGATTTATCAGAGAATTCCATTTCTCCACCAAAAAATGATGCCAATTCTCTCAAACAAGAGATTCACAATCATTTATATTTCTCTGCTTCCAAATCTCTGTACCAAATAGCCTCTAAAAGACTATCCATAATTCTTACCAAAACAGATGGACCAAATCTGTAATTCGGTCAAAGTTACTATTGACGAGATTTTTCCTTTTAAACTCCATTTGATTAAATCAAAATAGCAAATTGGGACAAAGTTGCTAAAACCCTACAATATCTTAACTACATTCTATCAACACTCTTTGATCGTAACCACGTTTCATCAACGCCAAATCAATGGTTTTCATTTTGATGCGGTTGGCGCAAGACAAGCAAAGGGTTACTACCTCCGCTTGTATCCGTACCATACACAAGATTTATAACTTTGCTAGAAAACACACAAAAATGAAGAAAGGGCATCTACGAATAACAACTAGGGGTGTAAGCCCACAACTAGTTCCAAAGTGGTACACTCGTATACCTGCACAAACAGTAGTTTGGAAGTTGCAGTTCTTTTGGGGGATTAAGCTCATTGTGGCCCTCTAGGCTCTTAACTTGGCAAACAAGTGAGTTATATATCTGATTTGCCACTCACTTGATGCTCTTGGGTCAAGGATGCCATGCCCAACTCAGGGGTAGCTCAAACCAATGTGCAGATTCCTTATTATAGTGAAGGTGCATTAAATCTAGAAAGAAAAAAATTGAATGATTTTGAACAAAAGGTTAAGTCATTGTGTTTTTTGAACAAAAGATTGATACTGAAAATCCAACCGGCTCACAAAGGGTTAAATCATCATGTATTAAAGACAAGCTTTTTCATTTACTTCATACGAAATGAAATTACAAATCCAACTGATTTTCATTTTCGCATATTACTTAATGCTCTTCAAGCAATCGTGTATTAGAAAGAAGCTTTTTTGTTATTCTATTTTTGTATCCAGGATGGGATTTGCAAAGTCATCACCAAATGGTCATATTGAAGATAAATTAAACAAAAACGGTAGACTTACACTACATTGATACATAAACAAGCTTTGCTTGTAATCAAAACCAAAGTGATGATCACTTTGGTCCACATGAATATGATAGATCAAGGTTTATTCATAAAATCAAAAGAACTTGATCTATTTACTTTAATGATATTATAGAGGGTTTTGTTTACTAATCATAAATATAATAGATAGTTTTCAAAAAGACCATTTTGATTTCGCTAATGAACCTTGATCTATTTACCAGCCATATCGACTCAAAAAAGTTGATCATAATGTTTCTATTTATTTTTGTTGATCAACCAATTCACTTGGGGAGGGTGATGGCCTTGTCGAAGCTCTCCTCCTTGCTTTGCTTTTGCCGTTCAAAAAAAAACCAATTCGCTAGTTTTGATAATCTTTAATAAAATTGTGCAACATTGAAGTATACAATGGGTAAACCAGAAACTACAATATCTAATGATTACTAACATAAGACAATAGAAACCTCTTCGTAAAATAATACAAACATTTATTGAAAAAGTTGTTTGTTTTTAACACGATAGTTTTAAGAGCATGAAGAAATATGCCAAAATCAAAGTTTATTGAAACTTTGATTTCATTTTGTTCAAGAAAAAGGATATGAAGTGTTGAAAAACCCAAAATCTCCCGTATGGTCTTCTCCACAATATAAGTACATATGGTAGATTTTAAGATATCTTTTGGTTAAATGTTAGCGTCCATCTATTGGTGTTTTAGATATAATTTTTGTGCTTAATGGTAAAGGGATTGAAAATGTATCGTTTTATAATTGTAAGGATTTATTCATTCAAAAATATGCAGAAAGGACTTAATTGTTAAAAATGTGAAAGTCCATTAAGGTTTCTGGATGGTTACCATTATGTTATCATATCAACTAGTTCTAAAATGTACAATTTGTATGTTCAAGAAGAATTGTTAGGACTTAATCATTTAAAAGAATTGAATTTTTTTGGAGTTATTTATTTTTAAGTCTTACATTATGTAGTTTTTAAATTTTATTCTTCATTTTTCTCTAGCATAAAATAGATCTATCATGTGTATAATACTTATTAGAAGACAATTTTATTTTCTAAATAAATATGAAAATTTAGTAGTCAAGACTTTGGCGTTGCATCCTACTGATAGCGATCATGGTCGTGGGTCACAGGTTTAGACGCTTGTCAAGTTCCTGGTCTCAAACAAGGTTTATAAAACCGTAATTTTTGAAAGGCAATATTTTTATTTTAGAAAAGAACCACCAAACAAGAACATGAAAAGTAGAAGGCTTTCTTAAAGATGAAGAAAGAAGCACAAAGCGGAAAAACTCCTCTTAAAAGCATCTTTAATAGACCCGTAAATACCAAATTTGTCAGTGATTTGCCTTTAACCGACCGTTAAAACCTCAAATTGTTGGTTATCGATTCTCAAACTCTAAATTTATATTTTTTAAAGTATGGTTATAATCGAGTTTTTTAATAATAAACCCACCATATTTGATGGTTTTTATATTTTGGATTGTGTCAAAGCTATGCTCTAAATGAAACCCGCAAACAATCCAAAACTTAAGAACACGTTGAGAAAAGTAAGGCCCAACCCGAAAGAAGATTACAATACTTCTTGGTCAACCTCCACGACACAAAAAAAAACAATAGAATGGCATGTAAACCAGTTTGACCTCGTTTATCTCGAGCTCATACTTAATTATCGAATTCAAGTCGATCTCAAATATAAGATAAAGCTTGCTAATTTGACTGGGTCGAGTTTCATACTACCTGTGTCCGACTATACTCAACTCGATTCGACTCGTTTGAAAACTTGATTAAACCTCACGAGTGGAGTTGAGCCATGTTGAGCTATTCGAGCATACACTTTTTTAGCCAAACATATGTATATATCCACAAATTATGTAATGAAAATATGAAATTCATGCAGCTTGAGAAAATAAACGAGTTACTCGATCATGATTTTGAGTTCATAAGCGAGCAATCAACATCAAGCTCAAACATTGAAAAAATATTCAAGCTCGAACTTTGAAAAGGTTAATCGAGCTCTAACCTGATATTACTTTTTCGAGCCATACTCGAATAACCTACTATTCAACTCGACTTGACTACGACTCTTTTACAAGCCTACATGCAATAACAATGGGATATCCATTCTAGACTTCCTGCAAGAGAATACTTTGCAACTTGACGAGATCCACTTCTAAAACCATCTTACTACTCAAATCATGGATTTAACTGATCAAAATATCAATTCGCAAAAAACTTGAAATAAACTAATTAATCTCCAGGATCGTATTATTTTATAACAAACTAGGTGTGTACTCGTATGTGATGCGACATAAAACATCTTGAATCTAAACTAGACGTTGAAAGAATAATCTTGTTTCATCTCAGTTTTATTCTCTATCACAAAATACTAATTTTAAGTTTTTATGTGTTTTTAAGTTGTATATTTTATGTATAAAATTCAAGATTAAAAAGTTTTGAAAAAGATAAGCTCAATAGAGTTATCATCTCTTGAAGTCATATAAAGAAGGGTGGGATTCTAGTGAGAGGTCCATGATCATGAAAAGGGTAAGAATTGACTTTCATCTTTGAAAGCAAATTAAAATAAAATGCACCACATCAATTATCAGATCAATGAATTTGAAACAACATATTATTGTACTTCTTTTCGTTGTAGAACTCTTTTTTTTAATTCCAGAAATTTCCATCAATCGTACTTTCAAATTGCTTTTTTATTAATAACCTATAACATATTTACCTTTTAAATAGTATTATATGAATTATATATTAGTTTTGATTACACGACATATATAAAATAAAATAAAAACACTCATTTGGATTTCTTTTTATAAAAAAAATATTGAAGTACTAGTGTGTAAACAAAAAATATAAGGTATTAAAGCGTTTAAAACAAGAAAACAATCTTTGCATTTGCTTATTCTTTATCTAATTCAGTGCATATCTCCTTTCCGACGTTCAAAAGTTTACATTAGAAAGAAGATGTGCATAAGAAAATGTCTAATCCAAAATTTATTTTGTTCTAAATGTTGTAAAACTTGTATATTATTTTTTAATAAAAAATATATATATATATATATAATTAAAATGTTTGTTTGTTTGTTTATGTTATATAATCAAAATTGACATGTGATTCATATCATCTAAATTAAGCCGCATAAGTAAGAAGAAGAGGGTTAACAAGTAAATATATTAATAGAGGAAGGTTCAAACGAGAAATATATCAATTTAAGAGAACGTGAGAATCAATTTCAGCCACTCATCCGGTCAACAAATACGGCTTTGACCGGTCCCCCTCCCTCTTAAATAATCTATACCCTCCCATGAATCGCATCAATTCTCCGTGACCACGTCCACTGCGTGTGCGTGTGTGTGTGTTGGATATTCGGGCTTATGGTAGTGGTGCTCTTATTTCGGGTTTAATGAGGGTTTGTAAGTAAAGCTAATGTAGCAACTCGAGCTTTATTGGCTTCTAGGTTGCGCCATCGTACACCTAATGGGTAGATTTTCATGATATAGTACTAATTGTTATAATTCATGTAAAATGACTTAATAAAAAACAATGTAAAAGGTACTTCAATACATTAATAAGAAACATTATAAGTACAACGCTAAATGGTCTTTTTTCTTGTTGAAGTACATCAATGTTTATTGTACTTTTAATTCCATAAAAAATTATTTTCTACCTAATTTTTAAGTTAGTTTCTGAATTTTGTTTAAAATATATATGAATCAAATTAGTTATTATTTCATGATATCAATTATATATACAATGAATAACAAACCGAGTTTGTGCATGTCAATTGCAATGAACTTTTTCCTAAAATTTATTTTCTTTTAATAATTTTATATCATCACCGATTAATAAATAAAAGCGAGATTACTATTTTTTTTCAATTAACCAAAAAGATAATAATAATAATAATAACCATCAAAATTTTATGTTTTCATAATCTATTAAAAATGAAAACATTTTTTATCGATCATGTTTTAAATTTCTTAAATATAACCACAATTTATTTGCTAAAATTATATACAACAAAACAAAATCAATTTCACCAAAATTGCTTCGCATCTAACGAGAGGGGTGTTTTATGCAACATTTGACAAAATTCAAGCCCCAATTACTAAACTAAATATTAAACAAGGTGCTAAATTGTAATTAAAAGAAAATTTAATTAAGACAAACCTCATAAAACATCTTCCACCATATATTAATCTAGATTGAGCCGTCCCCGCCAATATCACCACCGCCGCCGCCGCCACTACTTCCACCACCGTTGACCACCACCACCTCCGCCTCCGGCCGCCGTTGACCACCACCGGAAGTCACCAACCATGGCCACAGAAAACCGGGCTTCAAAACCCATGATTTTACTTTTACACAACCACCACCAAAAACGTAGCATTCTCTTCATGTGAAATGACGAAAATGCCCTTGTAAAGCTTCCACCACCACCACCACCTCCGATCACCACCGTCATGTTACCCAAGACCCATCATGTAAAATGACCGATTTACCCTCGTGACCTTACACCATCACCACCATCATGTTACACAAGACCCATGATGTAAAATGACCGATTTGCCCTCGTGGCCTTACACCATCACAACCGCCACCAACCGCCGCCGTCCACCGCCGGCAAAACCCCAACAACACCTTAAATAGTTAAAAACACATAAAAAAAACGTGGAAAAAATGTGGGTTTTTTTTTCTTTTTTCAATTTGGTCTCCTTCTTGGCACAAAATAACTTTTTCTATACATTTGGAGCAAAATGTAGTTGAAATTTGTTATGAAGAAAAAAGGGTTTTGTTGTATATATATAAATATAATATATTAAAATTATTATTATTCGATAAAATAAAGTGAAGAGAAGAAAACGATGAGAAGAAGAGAGGGTGTCGGTTTTATGGGGTGTGATGGCATTTTGTCTTATCTTGAAAACACAACACAGGAAAAGAGAACTGTGTTCGATACAAATAAAGAAAGTTCACTAGCACCTTTCTATCAAGATTTGACATTAAGTCCCTTACATATGAAAATTGAACATTTTAGTAATTAAATAAAATGCAAAAAGAGTTTCATGTACAATTGTGCAGTCATGGTGCACAAAGGTCAAGAAAAAGTAAGTCATTTTTTTCTTCTTGTTTATGACATTTTTATGTATCAACATGCATGAAAATTGGGAACATCATCAAACATTCAAAATAAGAATGTAAGACATTTGTCTTCTGTGTATATGATTAAGCTATAAGATTGGGGGACAAAAACTTAATAATAACGTCTGTCATAAATTTTTCTCAGTCTCGCGATCTGATGTTTGGATGAATCATAGGCTAGCTTATTGAAACGCTAGTTGAAATAACATTTCATGTGGTTTTTGTGGTTTTTTTCAATTATACCTTTATCAATTTAGTTATTATATCTCAAGATACATTTTTTGGTTTATTTACATCATTGTGTAAGGTAGTTTCTGCCAAACATAATTTATTTATAAGCTACTTTATCGGTCAACATTTAGCTTATCAGCTAGTTTGCCAAACACAACCTTAATTTGTTCGAGTCTGCTAATCCTTGCGGGATACTCCTCTTTCGGTATATGGATTAATCTGTTCGAGTCAAGGAATTGTGGCCTCCTTTTTCAGTCTTTAGCTCTCGGTTTTTGGGTTTTGTGTTTGCATTTGGGAGTTGGGCAGTTATTGTTGTCGATTGGGTTGCTATGTGGCTTCGTTTCATGTCTTCGTTTTCTTATATTTGTATTTATTTTTCTTGCTTTTCTTCTGCAATTTGCAGGTTGATCTAAATAACAACGAGACATTACAAGTTGCCATATTATACGTTGACACACAAAAAGAAAGGTAAACCTATAGTTTCATAACTATTTTCAAAAAAAAAAACATACAAAATGGTAATCGCAACATAGAACTTAACCACATATTCTATAAGAGCACAATCATTTAACCTAAGCTCTCGATTTTAGTTTAAAAGTTACAATATACAACTTCAAAGTTTTATATTTATCTAGTTTCCATTTCTCACGAGTCATGATTGCAAAAAGTAACAAAATTATATGATGTTTGTTGATTATAAAAATATAAGTGTGTGATTGATTAATGATATTTGTTTACAATAATATCTAAGTAAAAACATATTACATATTATGAGAAAACAATTACAATAAAATATTCTTATATTAAAAAAACTTGTAAAGATAAAATGTTTTAAATGCTATGTCGAAGCAATTAGTATTAGTTTATCGAAAATTTAAATTGCAAAAATACGATACCAGCGAAAAGTTAAATTGCAACAATACGGAACCATTAAATGATGTGTTAAATGTAAATAACATATATGAATTGATGGACCACAGAACATGTATTTACTATGTACTTCTTGTTTCGTGTGCAATATGGTGTGTAAATAACAAATATAAGAGTTGTTCAAAAATTAACATACTATTGCAATATTTTGACAACTTGGAGTTTTCAACCATCTATCTCGTGACCATATACATAGTTTTGCCTAAATAATAAACCGAAATCATTGTGTCATCATGCAAAAAAACTAGATTTAACCAAAGTAATACAACATATATCACATTTAAGAACAAAGTATGGAGACACAATGTAAGAATATTTGTTCTTTAATTAGGTATACCCTGGGCATCATTTGACAAAAAATTGCTAGCTAATAAGTTAACTTCTTTTTTGTGTACATGTTTGCATTCGCATAAGCGAGCTTAAGTCCCAGCTTATAAGCTAGCTTATTAATAAGTTATAGTATCTTATAAGAAATTTTTTGTCATTATGTTCAACTATAATTCTGATTGATATCATTTATTATTATTATTAATAAAATATAAATACTATTTATTTCTTATAAATACATTTTAATTTATATATAAATAACTAAATATTAACTTATAAATTGGCTTTTTTCCAGATATAATTTATTCATCAATTAATTTGTTAGTGTTTATAAGTTATTAATTAACTTATCATATATTAGTTACCTTAAAGCTAATTTAAAAAAAATATACTTTGATAATGAAGTACATCATTTTTAAAATACTTTGATAGAAAATAATGAAAAATGCAATGCATAATGAAGTACTTCAAATGTCCTTATCAACTTCTATCTTTTGTAATAAATATTTTTACTTGAGAGACCATACACATTCATCATCTTTATTGAGATTTGATATTTGATATTTGATATGTGTTGCAACATGACATCAATAAATGATATAATAAATGAGGTCATTAGGTTGTTTGCAGTTATTTTCACACATGGGGGTTATTTTCAATTCCAAGAAATTTAAGGGGCTTGTTTGCAATACATAGTAGAATGTTCTTTTTTCTAATTGATAGAAAATTTTAAGTGGATGCTTGGCCAAATGAAAACCTACAAGTCATTTCTCCTTTTTACCCTTCCTTCCTTCACTTTGGGTAAAATGTCGTTTTAACCCCCAGTCCCCCTCTTCCTACCCCACAACCCCAAAATGTTTGCTAGATTTGCTCCAAAGTAAACTTCTTTGCTTTTTGTCCTTTTCTTTCCTATTATGTCTTTTTGCTTTTCCTTTTCCATTAATACCCTTTACAATCTTCAAAATGCCTATTTTACCCTTTCATACAAATTTCCATGATGATGTTTA
Organism: Centaurea solstitialis; assembly: GCA_030169165.1. Taxonomy (NCBI): domain Eukaryota; kingdom Viridiplantae; phylum Streptophyta; class Magnoliopsida; order Asterales; family Asteraceae; genus Centaurea; species Centaurea solstitialis. Next base: position 13,119,803 of record CM058043.1, read on the forward strand.
TCGACCCAGTGGTATTGAATTATTGATATTTTATACAGAAATGTATTGTATATACATATAACTTTAAGGGTTATAAAATAGAAGTGTATCCACAACACATTTAATTATAAAATGGAAGCGTTAGAGGATGCTTTATAGATTTAAAAAAAATTCAATAAAAAAAATGTAACAATCCGTTCTACATGGGTAAAGAGTAGGATTTGTGACCTTCTTATAAGTCGCATTTTATGAGCTACCAATAACTTCCATCATGATATTAAACTGAACTTGAAGTTATTGGGTCAACATGTAGCTTTGAACTTGTGGGTTTACAGAATGACATCAAAGCCGATCCTTGGGGGATGTTTGTAACGTATTAGGCTAATCCCATATCGTTGATAACAACGAGAAAGATTTTGGGTAGGTCTAACGACGACGTCGAGAGTTTAAGTATGGGAGTTTGTAACAACCCGTCCCACATAGGTAAACAGTAGAACTTGTCACCTCCTTATAAGCCTCAAATCATGGACTACCAATAACTTTCACTATGGTTTTAAGTTAAACTTGAAGTTATTGAGCCAACTTGTAGATTTGGGCTTTGAGGTGTTACAAATTCCATCAATATTCACTTTTAATCAAATACCTCATGAATTGCGGCTTAAAATTGAATTGATCTGGTGCATCTCATCATAATATTCGTGTATTTCTCATCCAACGATTGATAAATATTTCTCACCAAATTTGACACTTTTCACCGAAACCCAACCCTATATATATGAATGATCATATGAAAAGTTTGAGTTAACAAGAGAAGCATAAAGAGCGAATCTGGACCCTTGATCTCTTATAAACTGAAGCCCACCCAATATATATTTATATTAATGCGAAGGACTGTTTGAGAATTTAGTTAAAGTGCGAAAATGAAAAGTGGATCTAAACCATTGATCACTTATAATCTAAAGTCCATCCATGAATCACGCTTGATATGGGATTCATACAATGCATCTCGATGCATCTCATCTGAATGGTCATCTAACAACTGATAACCATTTTCCACATCAGCCTTAACTTCTATCAACCATTAGATGAGAAGTTGATACACATTAAGATAAGATGCAACAAGATACATCGATACTTATTGATCCAGTACCAAACCATTCAACAACTGTCATACAGTCGTAAATCATAACTTTGCACAAATGATTAAAGTAAAATACTAAATACTATAAGCAACCAAATAATCATCAATTTCAAGGTGTAGTTGGAGAGTAAAAAGACAAATATACCCCTAAGATTAACATTAGCCAACATTCGTCCTCGGTTGATGGAATTGTGGGCTTGGGGCCGGTGGGGTCGACATCCACAGTTGCAGTTTTACAAGCATTAAAGCAAGGTACAAATATTTTATGCATAAAGTACATATATATGCATAGTACAATTTAATATAGCATCAGCACATGAATATATGTTGACTCTGGTCAAAATACGATTAAATTAGACGTGGGCTCATTCTGACATTTGGGTCCCTTCCCAAAACAGCCTCTGGATTTTCCATTATTTATATTATCTCTTAACTAATTTTTTTTCTAACTGGGAGACACTTTATCAAACATTAAATGTTATTAATAGAAATGTAATCGAGCCGAGACAGCTCGTGAGCTATTCAAGACAGGCTCGAAAAATAACAGGAACTGACTAGATATGAACCAAGTCGAGCTCGAGCTTGAGCTACCCATGTAGGGTTTCGAGCCGATTTCTAGTTACAAAATACTCGGTTCCTTAAGCTCGCGATCCTTATCGGGCTTGTAGTATATTATCTATTTTTAAATATTACAACATTAACTATATATCTAAAATATTATATACATGTAATAAATTTTAACTATTTATTATAATCATTTAATAATTAACACCATGGTGTTTTTAATAAGGAAATTATAAAAAAAATGTTTCTCATTCATGGTATTCGTTTTAAAAGAATTCTTTGAATTTGAAAACTTTTACACCACTTAACCTTTTTTCGTCATTTTAAAGAAATTTTTAGAGAATTTGACGTATCAAAATTTGCCAAAATTTTCTATTTTCACCATTTTTAAAATATGTGGAAAATGATCTATTTAATTACTATTTTTTGGGATTTTGGCCAAAATGCCCCAAGGGGCACCCCACTTTAGTCATCTACCTTTTCTCTCTCTCCTTTTGCACCGTCTGCCCCAACAATGCAGTTATGAGGTGAGTTATAACTCACCTACCGCAAAAAGACAGAAAGTGAAGGTTTGACGAGGAAAAGTCAACAAAATGGTGGGTTAAGTGTGAGTTATAACGCTGAGGGGCAGAAAGTCAACAAAATGGTGAGTTTGACCGTCTTGGCAACGTAAGGAGGTAACGGACCGTTATAACGGTCCCATAACGCACCGTTATGAGACCGTTAAATCGTCGGTCAAAGCAGTTACAAGACGGTCAAATAACGCTGCTTTATGTCTGACGCCGTTATAACGGTCTCATAACGGTGCGTTATGGGACCGTTATAACGGTCCGTTACCTCCTTCCGTTGCCAAGACGGTCAAACTCACCATTTTATTGACTTTCTGCCCCTCAGCGTTATAACTCACACTTAACCCACCATTTTGTTGACTTTTCATCGTCAAACCATATAATAAGTAAGCATATGCCGTAAGGACAACCATCTACATCGTCATGACCAAAGATGTGTTAGCAACAACAAATGAAATAAAAGAGCAGTATTTCCTCATGAAAAAGCAAAGAACACCCGATCTTGGTTGACTGCTTATATACATAATTAGTTAACCCTTCCAAACCTTCACTTTTTTTGTCTTTTTGCGGTAGGTGAGTTATAACTCACCTCATAACTGCATTGTTGGGGCATACGATGCAAAAGAGGAGTGAGAAAGGGTATTTATCTAAAGTGAGGGTGCCCCTTCAAGGGCGGAGCCACCCTTGGCCCACAATTAGCCCAAGACCACCCTAAGATTATTAAAAATAGGACATTTATATTAGATCAACCCATTGTTTTTTATGTAAAATAACTCAATGAAAATTTTGTCGACCCTCCTCTTAATAACTATTCTGCCATTGTTTATATACTAAAATTACTTTTTAGGTAAAGTAATTCCAACAAATAATGTTTGTTCCTTGTTACTTAGAATTATTTGTTAAACTTAGAGATATTTTCTATTTTGTAAAATGTAGTAAACATTGATTTCCTTTGAAACTTGTTAGTTTTGGAGTCGAACTAATTCTTTTTACATTTATTATATAATCGAGATCTAGGATTTAATCGAGATCTAGGATTCAAGATGTTATTTCACATATCTTTGTTTCTTTATAATGTGATAGTTTCACATGTATTTGTTTCACCATTTGAAACCTTTTTACGTGTAATTTTGTTTCACTATGTGAACCAAAAAAAAAAAGTTCACATATAATTTCCATAAAGTGAACACAAACGTATGTGAAAAAATATGTTAAATTATAGCTTATGATTAAAAAACCATGTAAAAATGTATTTTTTTTATATTGTTCTCATAGGTTTGTAATCTTTTTATCGTCCTTATTTGATTATTGTTCTATGTATACTATTATTTTTTTGCTTTATTTAAGAGGACCCTCCTAAATTATTTTCCTTGCTCCGTCCCTGTGCCCCTTAAGGCATTTTGGCCAAAATCCCCTATTTTTTTCTTATCTTTCGATCAATAAAATAAGACCCACCTAGCCACGTGCAAAGTGCAAGTGCAGATTATTGGCGTATTGATGGAACAAATAAAACAAGCAACTTTTAGCTTCCTTGGCCCCCGAGAAAAAGAGAAAAATGATATAAAAATCAACATTACATGAAGGAAAAAGTTTAAATTAAAAAAAACAATAGACTTTAGTATCTTTAATTGATTATGTTATTAATTTTCTAAAGCTTGTTAAATATTTAGACTTTATAAAACTTGTTAGATATATTTTTATAGCCTGTAAATCAGTTAATACAGTAAAATAATGAAAATTCTAAAAAAGAACAATAATAGACTTTCATACTTTGAATAATTAAGGGTTTATGACTTGTAAGGGTAACCAACTGTTTCAATTGTACAAATGTTACCATGAAACTATTTTTTGTACTCAATTGACCATTAAACTCTTTTTGACTGTACATATAGTACCATTATGACCTGGTATAACAGGTAAACCACCGTGAACCACCGGTAACCACCACCACCACCACCAAAACACCACCACAGCCACCACCTTCTTCAAACCCACCACCAAAACACCACCACAACCACCACCTTCTTCAAACCCACCACCAAAACACCACCACGACCACCACCTTCTTCAAACCCACCACCACCACCACCAAAACACCACCACAACCACCACCTTCTTCAAACCACCACCTTTTTCTCCGGCGACTATGTCGTCTGGTTTTTCCGGCGAATTTCCGGATTTCTTCGATGTCAACGGCGGCAGTGTCGCCGGAAGATCTACGTCGACGATGAATGTGAACAACTTCAACCGGAATTTGGCTTACAGGTCACAACTCGCCAGAATTATCTCCGGCGAGTCGTCTGATCTGATCGGAAAACGAACGTTGGCGGAATTCCAGCTGCAAAACCGGCAACAAGCTTCTGTTTACCTGAGAAACGTGAAGCAAAGGGGTTTTTATAGTCAACAGGTTTCTCCGATTGAGTTTCTGGATTCGCCGGAAAATTCTTCGGTTTCTGATTATATCTCTCCGGCATCGTCGGATTCCGTTTCGCGATATGACGTCGTTTCGGTTTCTCAACAACTCCGGCCACAAAGCTTCGGAAGTGCGAATGAGAATTTCAACGGTTACTCTTGCCGGAAACAGCCGCCGGAGAATATAGAATCAGAGAGACCGATGATGAATCGTTTTGGTGGTGGTGGTGGTGGTGGGTTTGAACGAGGTGGTGGTCGTGGTGGTGTTTTGGTGGTGGGTTTGAAGAAGGTGGTGGTTGTGGTGGTGTTTTGGTGGTGGGTTTGAAGAAGGTGGTGGCTGTGGTGGTGTTTTGGTGGTGGTGGTGGTTACCGGTGGTTCACGGTGGTTTACCTGTTATACCAGGTCATAATGGTACTATATGTACAGTCAAAAAGAGTTTAATGGTCAATTGAGTACAAAAAATAGTTTCATGGTAACATTTGTACAATTGGAACAGTTGGTTACCCTTACAAGTCATAAACCCAATAATTAAATTCTAAGACAATTTTTTAGGAGAAAAATACATACATTTATAAATTACAGTGAATATACTATTTTCATTACTCTTTCGGTCTTTCCAAAACATATAAAAGTCGTACTCGATGCATAAAAAATGTATACAAAAGTTAAACAAAAATATATCAAATGTTGCGCCAAATATACTAAAAGTTGTACTAAAATACACTAAAAGCTGTGCAAAAATGTACCAAAAATTGCATCAAAATATATACAAAAAGTTGTGTCAAAATATACTTAAATTTAATTCATATTGTTCCAATAGAGGCGTCAAAATATACTTAAATTTTATTCAAAATGTTCCAACATTGACGTCAAAATATACCAAAAGTTGTAGCAATACCAAAATATATCAAAGTAACATCAATTTATGTTGTATTACCATTTTTCTATTTTAACAAAGATTATAAAATTTGTTAAAATAAAAAAAATCAACATCTTTGTTATCTTTTTGTTAAAAAGCTATGAACGATTTCTTTTCTCTCTTTTTTGAAAAAAATATCAAATTGAAAAATATTTCTCTTTTTTTCGGTATTTGGGTAAAATTTTCTAAATTTGAAAAAAAATATATTGTATTACTATTTCTCTATTTATAATAACATTTTAGAAAGTTGGTTAGAATAAAAAAAATCTAATGTATCTATTATCTCTATGTTAAAAACGTATTAGCAACGCCTTTTCTCCTTTTTACAAAAGAAAATATTATTGATTAACCGACAACATTACAACGGTTTTTATGCAACTTTTCTTTCAAAAACTGACTTAATCGTTCAAAGTAGGAAAGTTTGTTGGGTGTATTTTGGAATATTTTTTTCCAGTTATTTTACTATATTAACCACGTTATACAAAATGTATCTAACAGGTTTTAGAAAATCCAATAACTTATTTAATAATTTTTTAAACGTCTAAAAACTTATTAGTTCCAAAATTTTGTCCAAATGCTAAAATTGCTAAAAACCTTCCAATTTCACTCTGCAATGGCGTAAATCACATTTTGTGGAGTTTTGTTAAGAACAAAAATAAAAACGATATATTTACAATTAATATGATATGGAGACATCAATATCTAATAAATTAATACCAAAAATAAGCAAACTAGATAAATGTCATAAATAAGGAACCCACACTTTATGAAATGTAAATCACCCGGATGCAATCCATAGATATTTTACTTTAGGAACCCACACTATTAAACACGTAAACCATAAAGATGAAAATGTGTAATTTACTCTTGTCGCAATGACCATTCTTTTTACATATTTTACGAAATAACCATTATTTTTGCTAGTGGTTTGCCAGTTGGGGAATTTCTTACATTGATCTCATATGTTATTAAAATAGTTCCTCTATTCGTTTAACCAAAATCTCATGCATTTAGCCGGTTTAGAAGATTTGTAAGGCCATCCACAGTGGTACCACCCATACCACCTGCATAGACTGCCACCTCAGCGCCACATCAGCTTTACCACTACCTTACCATTACCATACCATTCACCCACACCCGTACCACTCATACCAACTGTATAGTTTTTTTTTAAATTAACAATTAACAATTAACAATTCATTTTAAAATTAAAATTTAAATTAACAATTAAAATTAACAATTAACAATTAAAATTAAAAATAACAATTAAAATTAAAATTTTCAATTAAAATTAAAAATAACAATTAAAAAAATTACATTAAAATTAAAAATAAAAAACTATTCGAAAGGAGGCCAATCGTATAGTTCGCGCAACCGCTCCTTCTCTCGCAACGTGGTCTCCAAAAGGTGACCCGAGAGATGGTTGTGCGGTGATGTGTAGAAGTGTAAGTGTGCCATCCTTTGTTTTTCTTTGAGTATATCGACAAGCCCGGTGATACCATGTGTGAGAGCGCCTACGTCGGTTGACATGCCCGTGTTGGTATCGTTTGTCGAAGACGAAAGCCCCGCACGTCTCGCCGCGTTCCGACCCATTGGTCGTGGCCGTTTGGAATCGCCGAGGTGGGTGTAAGTACGAGCATCGGAATCGCCGGGGGAGTCCGTTTGGGTTTCGGACGTTTTCGACCGTTTGTTTGTAGGCGCGCGGATGTCCGATGGGTTCATCATTTCCACCGGGTTGTACTTCGGGCATTCGATGAGAACTTTCCAAGCGGCTTGGAAAGGGAATGTTCGATTATACTCACGTCGGTATCGCTCGAGCGCTCGTTCCAATAAATTAACGTCGGATTCGCCGCTACCTCGGTGATTCAACACATTGTTGTATATACAAGCAAATTTCGAGACCCCCGATAGAAGCAATTTCACTTTGGTTTGCACGGCGTCGCTTGAGCGGACGTTGGGGCCGTACCCCATGTGTTTGTCTAACGACATTTTAACGTGCATCCAAAAATTGTCTACTTCAAAAATGGAAAAAATTAAAACACATTAGCGATTACTTAAGTACGTTAAAAAAACGGTTTTTTATTTACCTCCCGTTCGATAGTTACCTATGGTTGAATCCTCCGAGATTTCGGCCCACGATTTCGCCAACTCGACCTCCTCGTCACTCGTCCACGGTTTAGGAGGCGCTTTAGTTTTGGTCGGGTTCGCACTCGTGCTCGCTTCTACGTTCTTACCCTTCCCACGTTTTTTACCTTTGGGTTGTGGCGGCGGTGGCGGTGGCGGCGACTCCAGTTGGGTCTCGGGTACCTCCTCGTCATCTCCCCACGATTGCGGTGACAAGTCGGTTCCATCTCGTGGTTCCCACATTTGTGACGGCGTCGGTTGTGGGTTTGCGTCGTCGGTTGTTGGGTTTGCGTCGTCGGTTGTTGGGTTTGCGTCGTCGGTTGTTGGGGGTGCATGGGGTACGACATCATAGGGGTATTCGCCATCATATTCGCATACGCCCAATTGTCGACCATTGGGGTTTGCGGCCAACCCGATGGAGGCAACCAACTTCCAAACCCCATTGCGGGCCGATAGACACCCGACGGTGGAGCGTTGGATGTCGCGGTGGAGGTTTGGGATGCCGAGTTACGACGTCGGGAACCGGAAGGGGTACCGTGTGAATCCATGAAGAAGAGATGAAGAAGAGATGAGTAAAGAGATGAGTAAGAGATGAAATTGTTGAGGAAGAGATGAAGATGAGATGAGTGGTAATTTGTTGAATAGATAATATGGTATATATATATGTAAAAAGTAAAAAAAAAGTAAAATATATATATATATATATATCCGTTGAATAACGGTCGAAAAAGAAAAAAAAAATAAAAAAAAAAATTTGGCAACGGCATAGTCTCACCGCTGCCATCCCAAACCGTTCCCTCACCGGCATACCGCGGCGGTGTTACCGCCGGTATGCCGGCTACACCGTTCAACAAACCGGCGCGCCGCGGATGGCCTAATAAAATACCTGCAAAATGAGATCCAAACCTACAAAAAGTGGTGGTTTTGGCCAGATGCATGTTGACTTTTCTTATAGGTGGGTCATGATATGACAAGAACCAGATTTTTTAATTGTTCTCCGACTGGTTCAATGTTTGTTCAAAATTCCAATAATTGGTGCTGGACTTGTTTACTTTTTTTCGACTTGTTCGATGTTTTTTAACAAATTTAGTAATAGGTCTTTATTTTATAATCCGGTATGATTTTTTTAAATAATGTTGCATTAATAAAAATTTAACTTTAAATATAGATTAGACCGCGTCCGGTGGAAACCTAAACAGGTTAGATTAGACCGCCTTTTTGTGGTCCAGTTTGACTATTTTGGTAAACCGCTCGGTTGGAAAAAAAAATAATAATTCTAAATCGCTATTGTGGTTTGGTAAAAAAATTCAAAGGAAATCACGAACACCCCTTCTCGTAAAAGCTTATGGAATAAGAGACATCATCACCCTCATTTACTAGATATAACTTTTCATTCTTATCATTGCTCTTACTAAATAAGATTCTTAGCCTTTGTTATCCAACAAAACGAATGAATTTCTAAAATACATGTTTGGATGATGACATACAAATAAATGACTATTCATTAGGTGGGAATGTGGTTCGTGTCCTTTTTGGAAGGAAAAAAAAACTTATTAGAAGATGAAGCCAATTGCCAAATATTTCATATGAACACTCCCTTACGTTATGTTTGGAGGGAAATACGTTTATCCTCAAGAACTCGGCTCTGAGAAGGTTGTCAACTTATGATAACTGCGAAAAAAGCCAAATCACATATGATACAACAAGTCACATTGACCAACCATTATACCCGAGTTTTTAAGCAACTTTGGTCACTTTGGCAGGTCACCACGTCCTTTTGTATGTGTTATACCATATGTGATTTTACTCTAAATCACAAGTGATTTGTTCTCTCTCCCTCTCCCTCCTTACATATAAATAGGGTCAGGTTTCGGGGAAAACCATAAAAAAAAAAAAAAATGAAAAACTTAGAAACACTCTGGCAGTTAGGGGTGAGCAGGAAAAACCGAAACCGAACCAAAAACCAAAAAACCGAAAAAACCAAACCGATACAAAAACCATTGGTTTTGGTTTTTGAAATTTCAAAAACCGATTTTTTCGGTTTGGTTCGGTTTTAGCCTTCAAAACCGAACCGTTTAAACCGAACCGAACAATTTCCTTTTTACCCTAGTTTTCTATTATGCTACTCGCCTAATATCCCGCCCATTTTTCAGTTTTTGATTTTTACCCAAAATTTCTCAAAATCGGCTACTGCTACTGCCTTCTTTTTTATTGGCATACTTAGTAATTAGTTTTTTTTATTGTTTGATAATTGATTTACTACTTTTTTATTGTTTGATCTACTCTGCAGTTTCAATTTCATTAATTTATGCACCAAAGACTCTATCAAGATATATAGATACAATTCACACTATATATCCACCAAAATACAAAGAATTCAATTGCCAAGAGTAAATATATATATATATATATATATATAGGGGTGGGTTCAAATGTGAACCACTTTTTGGTTGTGAACGTGAGGACAACCGAGAGCGCGACACGTGGCGGATGACTAGGCGCCAAGTCAAGTCCACGGCGGATGACTAGGCGCGATTCATGGGAGGGCATTGAATTAAAGAGGGGGACCACACTCAAAGCCGCCACGTGTCGCGCTCTCGGTGTCCTCACGTTCACAACCAAAAAGTGGTTCACATTTGAACTTTCCCCTTATATATATTATTATATATGTATGTATATATAGAGTGAGAAAATAAATAATGTTAAATTTGCAGCAGAAAGAGAGATATGGTAGAATGAAGAGGGTTAGAGTTTTGGTTTTTGGAACACAAAAACCGAAAACCGAACCAAAAACCAAACTTAAAACCAAAAACCGTAAAACCGATTGGTTTTGGTTTTGGTTTTTGGAAAAACCGAAAATTTCGGTTTGGTTTCGGTTTTACCCCAAAACCGAACCAAACCGAACCGTGCACACCCCTACTGGCAGTATGCAGATGTGCATAAAACAAAAAAAAACTTCAATTACTCGTACACACATGTACATACCATCCAAATGAATGGTTACCAAGATTTTCCTCGGTTTTTTAAGGTTTCCCTGAAAACGAGAACAATATCTATTTAAAAGAACACGAGAATCAACAAAATTATATATAATTCATGTATAAAATCACATATGATTCATGCGACTTTGCAAGTCAAGTGGCTTTTTACGAAGTTAATGCAAAATCATTTGTGATTTTGTTGGTTCTCGTGTTCTTTTAAACAGATATTTGTCCTCATTTAACTTGATTAGGTTCATTTGAGAACTATAAATATTTCAAGAACCAATTACTCATGAATTGTTTAGGTATATTTGCAGACAAGTGAGAGAGCACTTAACTACTTATGCTTTACAATGCCAAAGAAGAGTGGAATTTGTATTTCTGAACAGAAAAGGTTTGTGATCTTTTAGATAAATTGTAACATACTTGGTGAAATGTCAGTGGATATGGTGAAAGTATGTCAACTTGTATTCACACATAAAGATGCAATCACATATCAGATATGTTCACATGCATACTTGAATCAAAAAAGGATGTTTCATGAATACCAATAACAATTAAACAGATAATAATATTAGAGACCAGAAAGTAACATCAAATGTGAGCATTTATACCCCCTCAAAAATCAGAATCATCATATCATTCAATCAACACCAAAAACCAAAAACAATTCCAACTATACCCTTTTCTTTCTAGTTTTTTATTCAGTTGTAATCCATTCATCATCACTACTGACTGACTGACCTTTGATTCATGTTCTAATGATCCTTAAAGTAGAAGTCGTTGTTCTACGACGCTTTGCACCCCAGTCGAGCAGCTCCAACTTCGCCATCTTCTTTTTTGTACCAAGATACCCTTGACAACTCGAAGCACCACAATGGCACTTTACCTCCGCCCCAAATTGCACAAACCTATAACAACACTTCTATCAATCTTTAAAATAAAGTATGGATTATATGCACACCAATTACCAAGAATATAAACAAATAAAAATACCGATAGTCATATGTCAATGGTTCCCCGGCTTTGATAGATCGAGCAGCAAAGACACCAACACGAGTCTCCCCATCAACATCCCTAAACAAACAAATTTCCGTTCGTTATTTGCTTGAACATTTGAAACTTAGGTGTGGTTTGTCTTAAGAGGTCTGAAGTCTGATACCACATCTAAAAGTTAAGAGGTGGATAGTGCACCTCTTAAATTTTCAGAGGACAGTAAGGTGCTGTTTGTTTACCTCTTAACGGTTCCATTAAGAGACAACCTCTGAATCGTTAAGAGGTGAATCATGTTTGGCAAAAAAAATGGACTGCCTCTTAATGGTTCCAAAACCATCTGACCACTTAATCATCTAGCACCAAATCATTCAGTAACTGCCAAACAGCCCTAAGAGGTTTTCAGACCTTTTCTTAAAAATAAAACAAACGGTCTTAAGTTTGCGAACCTCTTAATTTTCAGACTTAAAGAGGTTTTAAGAGGTATTTTTTTTTTAAACAAACAACCCCTTACTTAACTTTGGACAATAATCTATGAGGTTCACCATGCTTACCATTTTTCCAGATTACAATTAGGACCACAACTATGATTCAGGAAACGAGATGTGTTCCCCTTAAAAGTAGCATCAATGGTGAAATCTTTTCGAATTTCACACATATAGAAGTTCTTAATTCCCTTGTGCTTCATGTCCCAAAGCCGCTGCTCACACAAAGCATCACTAATAACTGAAAAAGTAAGTTAATAATTCGGTGAAAACTAATAAAAATGTAATAACTCTTTGTTACAACTTCACACAAATAACAAATAGTGGGAACTTCAGATAAGAAACCCAATCTTGAAGAAAAGAATTTAATTTTACCTTCCCCTACATATTCTATAATGAATTCGCCCTTTTTGATAGGTTCAGCAGCCTCTACACCCCAACCACAACGGTCGGTCTTTAAATCAACCATAAACAAAGGAAATAGAGCACATTGTTAGTATAAGCACCTCAAATTTTTAAATGAAATTTAGAAATGTTACCAACTTCTATAGTGAACTTAAGGGCTGTTTGGTAGGTTTTCCATTAAGTCCTGTACAGATAAAGTTACTTGTGTGGATTAATATGTCTGTATAGGTTAGGAAGATTTTTGTTTGGGAGGCTTTTTCATATATGGAAGGAACAGGTTTTGGAAAAACTTGGCTTTCTGCATAAAGCTCCCTCCTAGAAACTTACTGAATAAGTGACTTTCTATATCATTAGACCACTGTCAAACAGTCACATATAGCTGATTGAATAAGCTATAAGTTCCATTAAGCTGATTAAGACGCTAACAAACACCCCCTTACCAAAACAATCTTCATCTTTTTGTCTTTGCGGAAGGGCCTGTTTGTGCATATTTCTGAACATCGACATGCCTTTGAACAACTTATATACTGAAGCCTGTTCAAATTAAATCAAAGGTAGTGTGTCGTATAATCGGCAGAATCCGTGAAACCCCATTAGATATATTGAGATGAAATGGTCCGGCCTAGCCGATGTGGGACTCTGACAAAATCAATGACAAATGTGAATGAAACAACGACATCAGTAGAAAATACCTGCATACGCAATCTTCAGAGCAAGTGCTAGAACTGCAGTCAGTGCATCCTATACTCCTATTAGTGTCATCTAGTTTTTTCTTTACAAGGTAGATATCTAAGTTTAGTTGAGAATAAAATCCATTCTCCTTAACATGAATTATGAATAATGTGAGTCAAACGATGAAGAAATTCATCATGTCAAGGATACTGCGCCTAATATGCACATATGGAGCTGGCTCCGGTTTGCTCTCGATCGTTTCTTTCAACATGGGATCAATCTTGAACTCCTCCACCGTACATGGTAGTGGTATGCGCCCAAAGAGTTCCTATTATTTATAAATAAAAGGTTAAAAAGATTGATGTTTTTGGTATTCAAATGGGAAAGAATGAACGATTACTTTGAACTTCATTAAAAATAATTCACATCCATTAGATGAAAGAGAGTAAAAGCTTGATAGAAGTCTCACCTCTATGCTATTAGTTGGAACTGCAGGCTGCTTATTCAATAAGATATATCAGTCCTGTCATCCAGCCTAATCAATTAAAATGAGGATCGACTAAGAAAACCTAGCGTGAAATAGAACGAAAATTGTTGCCATTGAGATTCATCTTCACTTTGTTATGATTAGATAAGAAAGTTAAAAGATTAATTTATATTGCTGATTAATTTATTAGGAGATAAAGCAATGAAACTATAAACCATTTGTAAGGAACATGAGAAGTATGGTGATGAAGGAAGAGATTGACCTTTAATGGTGGCCAATCAGTAGCATGCCTCCAACAGACTCTTTGCGATGGGGGGAGGTCATTAGAACGCAACACATACTCCGGATATGGTGCACACTTATCGTGTGATGCTAAATGGCATCTTGAACACCGCCATAAGTGATATTTCTTTTTGCATAAAAAGCATGCCTATCCAAGAAAGGACGTTAATCACAGACGAATATTAGAGAAAAAAAACTGAACTATGATAACTTGCCACATCCATTTAATCATATCAACTTTGATTGTGTTTACAACGTATTTCATCATCTTTTTTAAGTTGATACAATAATCAAATGTGCAAAGTGGTTGTGTAAGAGTAGAAACACATTAAACATGGTAAGTCAGCAGATACATTCTAACATTGCAAATCACCTATAAAAGTATAAATAATCTAATACCGACTTTGTTTGCCCATTCAGGGGCACCTTAAGGCTGCATATTTCCAATTATTTCAGAATTTCTTCACGAATTTCATTATTCTCAAAAACATATAAAAAATAATTACAAGTTGATAACAGAATGACTATGAGGTACAACGTTTATGTCAACTCACACTAGTAGTAGAATGATCATACAACAAAGAGGTTTCGATCTAGCATACATGTTAGCCCAGCAAAATTTCACTGAAATGTTATTCATTAAACTTTAAAATTAATCAGGGTAAACCACCTAAAAGAAAGTATGAGACAATTAAACTCTATTTTGAAGGTACCAGATAAAAGTATGTAACCACTCTATTCAGGGCTCACTCATTTACCAAAATGAGCATATTAATTACAAGATACATAGAAGTAAAAGAAGTATGATAAAATATCATAATGATTAGATGTAATAATAAAGAGAAAAGAAAAACCATACATGTTGAGGACACTTGAATGTTTTTGATGATGGCGATAATCCAAGCCAATTCTTGCACATGTCAGGTGATAAGAACCTTTACAATCACGAACAACACATGGTACCTCCTCTCCTGGGTAGATTACGCCCTCGCAGACAAGACACTCAGCCTGAAATCAATTACCAAAGTTACTGTCACATATTCAAACATGAATCATTGTGCCATCATTCCATGTTTAGATTTTGCATATGCTGAATGAATTGGTGTAAACTACAACACAAGAATTTTTATTCAGATACAACCCACCAAATTGCAATAAATGAGTAACTCAGAATCACAAAAAAACCCACTTTTGTTGTTCCAATTTGAGTTCACTGGTCTCAACATATAACAATCTTGCCAAGTGATTAGGGACTCCCTCAAGATAACCTAAAGATCCCAACTTTGAATCCCACCATTGGGTATTACCAAGGTGCATCAACGGTGGCAGAAATTTCACTACCTAGGGTGTGGTTTCTCAAGTCTTCTAAAAACCTATAACAATATCTATAAATGCAGCTTTGGTTTCCCTCTAATCTTAGAAATTTTACAACAGCATGTTTACAATCATAACCCATTTTTCTTTGTCAATTGGTATTGGCAAAATGTCCTTACATCCCATCCATCCTATATATAGAGAGAGAGGGGATTAAAACAAGAACAATATCTATTCAAAAGAACATGAGAACCAACAAAGTCATATGATTCGTGCGACTTTTCCCCACGACATAAGTCGCCGCCAAAGTCACCCGTGTGGCTTTTTTCGTTTGTTAATACAAAATCATATGTGAATTTGTTGGTCCCCGTATTCTTTTAAATAAGTATTGTTCTTGTTTGAACCCGACTCAGACAGATATTGTGCAGAGAGGGTTTAACTCTTAACAATCAGGCAGAAACACCAAATTTAGCTGTCAATGTGTAATTTTAATATAAAACATGACATGGTGTGGTCCTAGTATGTAAATGGATGTTTAATATGACTGTTTCCAAATAGTCTTGATATCCATTTTCAGATTTCCTTTACATTACAAACCACAGTCTGATTTTGAGCTAATTAAACATAATCCAATAAAAATTTGTTTACTTTGATGAAAAAATAAATCAAGAAACGACTCTTTGAACCTTACCATAATAAATTGACACATTTCTTGCTACAAGACCTACCAAAATCATAAGGCTTCCAATAATCCAGCCAAAAATACAACTATAATTCCAAGATTTTCAAAAACAAAATCCAATAACTGATTCCTTGTAGCACAAACTTAGAGACAGTATTTACTCTAAATTAAGTTCTTATAAAGGGGAAAACAAACATAACACAATATATCATATATAAATATATAGAAATTATACCAGTTTCGGCGCCCCAACTAGAAACGGGAGAACCAATTTCGATTCAGGAATCCCTAATCCGACGTTCTTCGCAATCCAATCGGCCAAATAATCATCCATACTCTTCGATTCCGCCGATTTCTTGATCTTATTGCTTTCTTCTTGCAACTGGAAAGGGGTTTCTGCTGGTCTTGAAGCATTGGAACAACGAGAGAGTGTAAGAGAAGAAGACATGCTTACAAGATTGCCTAAATCAGGCATCGTTGCTGCGATGAACATATTATATATATATATATATATGTATAATAAACCCTTGGTAACAAAAATTCGAAAAATTTCAGGTGTTAGAAGGCAAAATTAATTGGGGGGAAATGAGTATGCCATTAATCTCCTTGGTGTTGTACAGATTTTGTTCAGCAGTCAGCTGAATCAAGAAGAACACACACACACAGTTGTTGGTGTTGTGTGTGTATGTGTTTGTGTGTGTGTTTTTGTGTGTGTGGATGGAAGGGGGCAGTGTGGAGGGTTTTGGCTGAAAAAATTGCTTTTTTTTATTTCTGGGCGGGAAGTCTAAATTTTTTTGGAGTTGGGGAAAAAAAGCAAATTTACGAAAACCTCCTTGGACAATTGTAAATATGAAATTCAATATAGGGGCTTTTTTGTCAGTATATTATTTTAGCTGAAAAAGTGACTTTTTTAATGCTGTTGCTTCGAACATGCTTACTATATCAATTTAGGGTGTTGAGAGAGACACCCTACCCTATAAAATCCTATAAGACCCTACCCTAGTAATGTTTGAATATAATTAATGCAATCCTTACTAATTAATGCAATCCTTACTAATTAATACAATCATTACTAATTAATGTTTATTAATTCTTTTTGTAATTTAAGCTATTACTTTTTAAAATTATTATTAAAAAATAATTTGTAATTATTATTCTATTTCAATTACTTTCAATTTTTTTTTTGCCTATCTACGTGCGGTTTGTTTAAAAATATTTTTCTAAAATTCTTTTTGTAATTTAAGCTATTACTTTTTTGTTATTATTTTTTTACTTTTATAAAAGTTATTTTTATTTTTATTAAGAATCCACCTCTAAAAAGACTTTCTATTATTAACATTTTAATAAATTTATGCTATATATGTATATATATTGTTTTATTTTATAGAGAGTTTTAAATAAATATTTAAAGCTATAGGATAAAATAACTTAAACAAAAATGATCATTAAAATAAGTTAATCGAAAAATCAATAAATAAATCACAAAAGTCTAGAAAAATTACAACTCAATCAACTGGAATAGAATTCGCAATAGGATCCGCAGTAGGATCCGAAGTACGATTACCATATAATAGTTGCTCGTACTTATTTATCCGAGTCATGTACGGAGTAGCCCATGCGGTTGCACATTCATATTTGAAACGAAACCAATTTGGTACGATACAAGGCATCGGGTGGCCTTCTACCAAAGATATTTTGACGAAATGATTACCATTAACGTACCCAATTGTGAAAGCAACATGTTCATACCATGGAGGAGGCAAACCTATAGGAATAGGCAAACCTATAAAAAAAATAAAATATCATTAAATGATTAAAAATATTTAAATACCAACTCATTCCAAATAAAATAAACATTACCTGCACTAACATACATCACAAGTTCGTGAGCACACGGTAACCCAAAACTTGTCCGCAACTGACAACCACAACTTTCAAGAGTCAACATCAAACCTTTTGACCGATTAAACTCTTCTAAAATTTTATCCATGGCATGTTCCGAAACAAAACCCTGCAGCTGTTGGAATAGCGGCTTGTTAAATTTGGGCTTACGAATGATTCTGCATCTTTCAAGACTCTCTTTGATGGCAGTGTCTTGTGACTGTACAACATTTTCAATAACACATATGAATCGGTCCAAGTCAGCTTTTCTCGATTCTAAGTGTTTTTTCAGCTTTGCATGTTGGCTCTCAACTCTATTTGTAGTTGAATTTCCAAAACTAATATGTTTGTCAGTCCACGCCGACACAAAATTGTTATCTCGTGGTTTAGACGATACTCAAAATTGTACCCTTTAGTTTGTAAAATGTGCATCACATTCTGCATCGGGGTTCTACCTTCTTGCTCAGATATCCGAAACTTACGACGAGCATTGTATATCGTTCTCAGTGAAGCCACATTATTTGGATTTTGATCCTTTAATGTTGACAAAATGTCTCGTGGTTTCACATTCAGGTTTGTCAAATTTTGCACCATGCGAATTTCATTTTCAGACAATCCCATCATATGCGAATGACCTTCCATAAACATTGCTGGTTCATGATTGTGCTTATCACGTACGACCCTTAAGGTCCAACCATCATGCCACTTCAGATACTTTCCTACCAATTCAAACGGACAATTAATTTTTTTTGTTTCCGCGTCTTTATTTTTGGGTACACCACCACGATCACAACCAAGAACAATTTTAGAGATTTTGTTGCTAGATCGAGTTGACCTTGATCGTCTAGTGACAATAATGAAACCTTGAGAACGCGCCACATTTTGTACCCAATTAATTAAATCTTCGCGAGATCTAAACACCTAAAATTTGAGAAAATATTTCATTTTAGAAAAAATCGATAAATGTGTTAGTTAATTATACACATAAATAATATTAAGAGTAGATATTATACTTGCTCTGTTGAAAATATTGAGATGCTCTTCATTTTTTCCTGCATATTTTAAAAAAATATTCAATATATAAAACCAAAAAAGAAATTTAAAACACAACAATATATATGCATAACCGAATGTATAACCATTTAATCCAATTGTATAACCATTTAATATTTTAATTAAAATATATAATCATTAAACTTTAACCTAAGTAAACTCTCCTCATGTTCCTATTCAATATTACAACTACTATTTCGTACGTACACTAAATATAAATGGGTCTTGATTAAAAAATAAATAAATAAATAATAATAATAAAAAGAGGTAGAGACTATATAAGAGGACTTTGAATGGATACACACTACATCACTTAGCTTATTTTAACTTATTATTATTTATTTTATTATTTTCTATTTTTAAGAAATCAATCAAAATCATAACATCTTGAAAAAAAGAGGAAATTATGTGAAATCAGAAGAAAATGAAAAAGTATTACCTTACTGGTGGTGGTATTAGATGGTGGTTGTCAGTGACAGCGGTCGATAGTGGTTGTTGGCGGTGAGGAGGCTGCCGGACAATGGAGTTGGTGGTGGTGGTTATACTAAAATTCAATCTTTTTTGTTTGATTTGAAATCTAAAATGATTTTTAACATTTATAGCAACAATTTCTTTGTTTGATTTCTTTATTATTAATTATCAATAAATTCAATTAATTTTGTTTAGATTTTAATGTTTGAATATATTAAATACAATTAATTTGATTGCATTAATTTTTTTTAGTATTTTGATAGTTTGAATGCATTAATTGTTTTTAGCATGTTGATAGTTTGAATGCATTAATTGTTTTTAGCATTTTGATAGTTTGACTAACCAATCAAACATATTAATATAGCATTATTAGATAATAATGGTAATAGAGTAGGGTAAATTGATCCATAGGGTAGGGTGTCTAAATCCATACCCATCAATTTATTTGCGTGTTATTTTTAGGAATTTAATGTTTGTTTAAATTGTTGGTATTTACATTATACGATATTGAGAAAGATTTAAATGAGAAGTGTTAAAAAAAAATACGAAGTATATAAGTGATATTCTTCGCTCATTTGGTCAATAAATGCGGTTTTGACCGGTTACGATGGACGCAATCACAAGAGATTGACGCGATTATGGGAGATAGAGATTATTAAAGAGGGGACCTCGTCAAATCCGCTTTTATTGACCGGATAAGTGGTAGAAATCACTTTTCTACTTTTCATTTTTTTAGCACTTCTCATTTGAACCTAATACATCGGATATTAATTAACAAATAAATGAAAACCTTGTGATTGGAGTGTAAGGAGCTTTCAATTTGAGATAATGTAAATTAAGGTTGACGGTTACTATTGTTTGGTAAAAATAAGCTAGCTTATAAGTTAGGCCATCCTTAGCCGTACCCCTCATACCTCTCATTTTTGCTGCCACATCAGCGCCACATCAGCTTTACCAACACCTTACCAACACCATACCAATCCATCCTTAACCATACCAATATCATACCTCTCTAATTAATTGATTAAAAAAGAAAATTAAAAAGGTAGAGAGAGAAAGAAGAGAGAGATAGAGAGAGAGGGGGTAGGGGGGTGGGGGGTGCTTTTTCTTGGATCGGCATTGGGATACCGATCGGTACCACTACCGGCACCATACCCCTCATCCACAACGGTGTTACCACCGGTATGGGGTGGTACCGATGTGGTACCGATTGCCATTAAGGATGGCCTTATGTAGATGTTTGGATGGATCACAAGCTAACTTATAAGTTAGTTTTTTGAAAAACTATTCTGACTTATAAAACTTATTTTTATTTAATTCCAAATATATTCCTGTTAAGTTTTACAATACCAATTTTTAAATATGTTTTTTGTCATTTTACAGTCATAAGCTACATTTTCAGCTAGTTTTTGCCAAACGCAACTTATTTATCAAATAGCTTATTAGTCATCAACTACCTTATTAATCATCAACTATCTTATCAGTCATAAGTTAGCTTATCAGTCAGGTTGCCAACTATAACCTTAATATTACAAATACCTTGGATATTTAGAGTGCTATTTTTTTATTTTGGCTCATTCATTAATTGATGTTCAGATTTAAGGAGTCAATTAGTGATACGGGTAAATATTCTTTAAAGTAAGGGAAATGGATTTTGTGGTTTTAGTTTTTGAATGGTTAAATTCTTGAATAGTTTTTTAATAAACAAGTCGATAAATTTTATAAGACCGATTTGATGGATCTTTTTTACCCTATAAAACTTACCTT
This sequence comes from Centaurea solstitialis, assembly GCA_030169165.1. NCBI lineage: Eukaryota > Viridiplantae > Streptophyta > Magnoliopsida > Asterales > Asteraceae > Centaurea > Centaurea solstitialis. The sequence goes on from CM058043.1 coordinate 13,140,985, forward strand.
TAGCCGATTATAAGGGTGGACGTTTAACCCCTCCCCACCCAGCGGGGTGGCGGAGTGACGGAGTGAACATCACCTCCGTCCCCGCCGGTGTAGGTGATGAAGACCTCGTCGGGTTGGTTGTCACGATGGGGAAAGCCTATTTCTTTCTCTTTCTCTCTTTCATGTGTTGTAGGGATAGAATGGTAGAAATTAATCTGGAATAGAGAGAGAGAGTGAAAAGCTGATGTGACAAGAGGGGTGGAGCAGTAGAATGGTAACTATACCCACCCCTAAGAGTATGTTCTAGAGTAAATATAAAAGGGGCACCAAAATTTAACATGAACTTTAAGTTACATTCCGCAGTCACACTGCTTTTATATGCAAATATTTGAAGATTGAGAACCCAAAGATTACTAAGGTTTTATTGGAATACAAAAGCCTACAATACAATAAAAGGAAAAGACCTATATATAAACTAAACAATGATAGAAAAAGGGGGTGAAGCCCAAACATAAACATATGCAACCAATATTTATGTTTTGAACACAATTTTTTGTTATGTAGAACAACTAATGGAAGTGGTACTCTGGTAGAATTCTTGTATTTTATTGGACCATTTTTGGTTACAACATGAAAAAAATGTTACATTAAGTAAGAAAAATATAATTTGTTGCATATTAAGACAAAACTTCCTTACATGATATTACCTAAAACTATTTGCTATAGGTTTTATGATAGGAAGAGGGTGTGATGCAATGTGCAACGATCAGGGATCTCATGTACCCGGACAATTGAACTACTCGTAGATTTGCATTAAATTTTGTTACGTGTAAAAAATTTAAAGTCTTATATGGTATTTCTAAATGATTTATTAATAAAACCATAAAAGTGAAAACTTATATAACGTTATAAAATTATATATTTAATTAAAATTTCTGATTAGCTACCCAAATTATTTTTTTATGCCGCAAGCAATAATTTTGATTGTTTAAAGAAATAATATATAAAAATAAGTAAAATAAAGTTATTATCATGTAGGCATATGGTACAAGTACATAAAGCATGATTGTGGCATGATATATATGGTCTCCACAAAGCCCATAAACCACTTGCAAAATGGTGACCACACAAAAAAGTATTGAGATATCAACCAACATTTTCTCTTCAATGGTGAAGAACAACATGAATGGAATAAGAAGAAGAAGATACAAAGCCAGTTGTATTTCCATGGCTAAAAAGGATGATGACTTTTCTCAAAACTCAACCCCTAATTATTCAATCAAGATTGCTTCTCAAGCTGCTATTGCTGTTCTTGGATTGGGGTTCATAGATGCTGGGTAATCAATTCCATTACCTACCTTTTATGTTTATCTTTGGTACTTTGAGTTCTTTCTAAAAGATCGCTTATATATAGAAATTTGATAGACCGTGTTTAGCTAATGGAAGACACCAACACGCTTCCTCAAGAACACTGTTGAAAATGTGGGTCAAGTTAGTGTTATATGTTTGCTCTGATATCATGTTAAGATATGTAAAACTCCTTTGGATATCTCTACGAGGCCTATTTAGAGAAAAATTGAAAGGGTTCTATACTGAAAACGAAAATGTGTGAAGCCCTTGATTTTCTTAGGGGGTGGGGTTATGGGTAAAAATCATCACTCCAATTACTTTATTAGTAGGTAACATTATAGCAGGGACGGAACTGCCTAGGGTGCCACCATGGTATTCGTCCATCGAGAAGTAATTTTTTTTCGTAGAGGTGCAACCATATAATTTTAGAGGGTGCCACCGGATTATTTTCAAAATTTAAAGGGGTGAACCAAAAACCCAAAAAATCTCTCAAAATCAACAAAAATAAAACTTAAAATTTCTTTCGAAATCAACTAAAAACTCGAAAAATTCTCCCGAAATCAACAAAAAAGTCAAAAAATTCTTTTGAAATCAATGAAAAAATCCAAAAATTCTTTCGATTCAACAATTTTTTTTATTGAAATTAACAAAAAATAACTTAAAATGAACCAAAAAGTTGAAGTTTTTTTGGAAGTCAACCAAAAATTTTATTGTATGGTGCCACATTTTAAAAATTGTTCTGCCTCTGCCCCTGCATTATAGGTCATCAAAATGAATTAATGGTAAGTATTTATAACCCGATAAACGTATACCAAATAAGATTTTGATTATTTTCATGTTTACTCAATAACATATCAATCAAAATAATTGTTTTGTGAGCAACTATTTAGTGACAACATGAAATATATATAAGTAAAAAACTCAACCATGTATATTTTTTTATAAAACCGTGCTCTTTATAATTAATTTCATTTTATAGAATGCTAAATATTTTGGGTTCTAATTCAATAATTGAAATTTGAATCACAGGTATAGTGGAGACTGGTCAAGAATTGGAGTGATATCAAAGGAGAATGAAGATTTGCTGAAAGCTGCAGCTTTTCTTGTGGTTCCTTTGTGTATTTTTCTCATATTTTCCATCTCCAAAGCAACTCAAGATGATTGATTTAAATTAAACTGGGATTAGTTTATTCATTTTCTTTTATATTAAATCAATAAATAAATTTTTTTATTTTTCTTTTGTATTAATCAATAAGTGATTTTTATATCAAATGATCCGGGTTCAAACCTCCGCTCGTGCATGGACGCCCCCATAGCCACAACCGTTGAGTGAGTCAGGAATGTCGCCCACAACAGTCATTGACAACCCGTGGTGGAACGGTTGGGGATCCCAAACCAACCTTTTGTAACAAACAAATAAGTGATTTTTGACTATTAGGAGGTCTTTCGATACATAAAACGAGGATGTGTGCCTGCCTTGTTGAAAAAATGTATAGGATAAAAAGCGTTTGTGTTATCGTATCCAATTTATCGGTCACTTTTAACTATAAATCAATGATTACAAAACAAGTTTATGGTATTTAAAGCTATTCTATAACTAAGTGGTGGTTTATTAATATTTATTGGATAATGTTTTTGCATTAAGAGTACGTGTTGTGGTTTATTAATATTTATTGGATAATGTTTTTGCATTAAGAGTACGTGTTGGGTAAGATTTCAGCTCAGGAAAGCACTTACGAAATAAGTCGGATCTCAACATTGTCAGGGTAGGTTGTTGGAGACAACAACTTTGATAGGGTTGTAATGAAAAGAACATTTGGTGAAATCTTATGCAGGAAGTTCATAAGTACGAATGGACATTTACACATTTGTTTGTTTGTTTAATTAAATGTACAAACATAAAAAATGACCTTGTTCACAAAAAACTTTGTTTATTTATATTCTTTTACGCTGACTAGTCACGTATGAGATTTAGTCAAGTTCATACGAGACTAGTAACCAAGTAAGATAATAAAAATTGTTGAATTACATGTGTTTTTAACTAAAATCATGCGTAAAGTCAGATATAGAGAAATTAACCAAAAGTATAATTGAATTTGATCACCACACTTGAACACAAAAACCGATGAGACAGCTAGGTCTAGGATGTTTAACAAAGAAACGTGAAACCGTTTGAATGAATGCAATTAAATGGATGAAATTGTTGTGTTGCAATAATACATGGTAATCTTGGGTTTGATGTTGAGCAAAGAAGACGAATATGGTATACAACAGTATACGTGAGAAGGAACTTCCAGAAGCCAAAGGCTACGGGGTTAGGTAGGGAATATGATAAATGGAAGAAAATTCCATTTAGTGAAAATAACGTTAGTGACAATGATCTTGAAGATGGAGATGGTCACAATAAAAGGAGGGTCATTATGAAAATCGTGTACGAGCGCTTGGAATTATGTGGATGCATTAAGCATTTGTACATTAAAATTATTAATTACAAAGAAAACAAGGTAACAAGACAAAAAAAACTCTTGCTTAAGAGATAATTTTTAATGATCTTAGATCCAAAGTCCTAATCAATAGCAAAATGCAAGCCATAACAACCTTTGTTATATTTATTAAAATGTAGGGGACACTGTTTGTCGTTTTGTCTAAACCATAAGGACCAAAATTGTAGTTACTCTATTTATACAATGAATTCATGTACGCCACCCCTTTAAAAACTCTACTAGAGCATATTTTACCACAAAATTAGAATTCCAAGTTGCAACCATATGGTTTTTATTTTTCAAACTAAACACACCGTTACATAGTTCAAATCATTAAAAACAAACATTTTGATTTGCTAATAACGAGTAGCTGAGTTGGTAATAGATAAATATAATGTTTGTTCAAAAAATACACTTTGATTAAATTCCATCAATGTATTTGTTTGACCCATATTATGCAAAACAAAATCTGACTATCCTTTATCTTATATCTCATGCTTATCCATAAATGAATAGCATCTCCAACAGGTTTGCTAAAAGAATTTCTATAATAGAGAAAGAAATGTAAAAATCTCTAAAAACAATTTTTTCCATCTCCAACAGTTTTTATATTTTAAAAAATTCATCATTACTTATATTATTAAAATATTCAATAAATTTAGTATTTCGATAAATTTTTTAACCAATTTTTAAACAATCAATTATACTATTGTTGAAAAATATTAAAAAATTATTTCTCTCTCCTAATTTAGAGATTTTGAAAATTCTCTATATTTAGGAAAAACTCTAAAATTTTATATTCTAGCAAACGATTTAGCAAACCTGTTGGAGCACTTTAGCAAACAAAAACTTTTTTTTTATTATAGCAAAGCTATTGGAGACAAAACATGTTTTAAGTTTAGACAAAAAAATCTCTAATAATTGCGTGCCTACGTCAAAGTATATATTAAAATATAAAACAAAGAGAGAAAAAACATACAAATTTGAAAATCTTTAAAACTTAATATTAAGAAAAAAGATATATTATTTTAATTATTTCCTCCGTAAAGTTGAATTTGTTACAACTTTTTAAAATATATTGAGATGATAAATTTACTTATTATCCGCTATGGTGCCATTCATACCCATTGGCACCAGCTGCCACCTCAGCGCCACGTCAGCTTTTCAATATCTTACCCATTCCATACCCATTCATCCACTACCATACCAATTCCATACCAATCTAAACAATTAATTAAAAAAATAAAAAATATAAGAAGGAAGAGAGAGAAGGAAGAGAGAGATAGAAGAGGAAGAGAGAGAGAGAGAGAGAGAGAGAGAGAGACTTTCCTCATTGAAATCGCCAGTAGGGTGTCGATTCCCTTGCCTACCCATTCATACCGGGTACCCACTATGGTGTTCCAATGGGTACCGGATGGGCACCGGTGTGGTACCGCCTCCCTAAATGTTGAAATAGAGTTGTTGAAACTAAATGTATTTTTTTAAAGTATTTGATTTTGAATACTCTATTTATAGAAAAATTATAAATAATTGCTGAAAATGCTATAAATTCTTTGTTCTTTCTATGTCCTACCATTTATGAAAGAAAGAACATTATTTTATCCGATATAAATTAATTCAACTTATCTTTAAGATAAGTTTATGGTTTGACTTCATTTGATTGGTGGATAAAGAAAAGATATAAAGTTTAGACAAAAAGTAGATTATTATTTACAACAAAAAAAGATATGCAATTCAATTCATATTTGAAACCAAATAGATTGCTTTACATAAAGACCAAGGACATTTTCGTCATTTAACTCACTCAAAATTCGGTATAGAGTAAGAGTATCTCCAACAGCTTTGCTAAAATAGCATCAAATAGGTTTTGGTTTACTAAAATGCTTCAACAACTTTGCTATCTCATTCTCTAAAAAAAAACTTGGAAAAATCTTTAAATGTAGAGAATCTCTAAGAGCATCTCCAACAGCTTTGCTATAATTTTTCTAAAATAGAAATCGAAAGATCAAAATCTCTAAAACTTTTTTTTCCATCTCCAACAGCTTTTCTATTTTAGAGATTCTGTCATCAATTATATTATTAAAATATATACTATATTTATTATCCCAATAAACTTTTTAAAATCTTTTAAACAAGTAATTAGGCTATTGGTGTAATAGATTAAAAAAATATTTCTCTCTTCTTATTTAGAGTTTTTAGAGAAATCTCTATATTTAGAGAAAACCTCAATATTTTCTATTTTAGTAAATGGTACAACAATGTTGTTGGAGCACTTTAGAAGAAAAAAAACCCAAAATTTTCTACTATAACAAGCTGTCTAAAAGTAAAGAGAGAAACATTATTTTAATATCCTTCACCAATAGCATAATTTGATTGTTTAACAGTTTTTAAAATTTTATTGAAATAATATATGTAATTATATTTTAATAATATAAGTAATGATGAAATCTGTATAATAGAAAAGCTGTTAAAGATGAAAAATTAAAATTTTAAAGATTTTAACATTTTATTCTTTGTTTTAAAAAAATATAAAAAAGTTGTTGAAAATATTCTAAGTTACACGTGGACTGGTTATATGAAAGTCATTGTGGATTTAGTTCCCTTTGACAAAAATATTACATATAATAACCTAGAGTTTCATTTCATTTTGGATTTAGTCTATTGAGTTAACTCAATTAACCTAAACGTCGTTAAACTAAGGGTAATGTAGTCTTCATCATATTTTTACTTTTCTAATAAAAATTATGATATATATATATATATATATAGAGAGAGAGAAAAAATCAAATACAAACCACTTTTTTTGTAAAAACTTTAGGACTAATCTCAACCATTAAAATTCTTTTATATATAGAAGGAGTTCAAATGAGAAACATAACTTAAAAAAAAACGTGAATAATCTCAGCCACTCACCCATCACAAGGTGGTTTTGACCGATTCTCCCTTTAATAATTGTTAGAGTCCCACCTCTCCTGGTCCTCTCGTGACCCTTCTAGGCTCTCTATCTAGCCTCTATTGGAGGGGACGTGTTAGAGTCCCACATCGGCTAGAGTTGGACCAAATATTCACTATATATGTTGGAACCCCCATTCTCTCCTCAAGGGCTCTTTTGGAGATTAATCTAGGGGTTCCACATATTTAACATGGTATCAGAGCCAAGGTCTACCATTCTACGAACTCACATGCGGCACCTCTGACTCTCCGTCTCGATGACCCTTCTAGGCTCTCTATCTAGCTCTGTTGGAGGGGGCGTGTTAGAGTCCCACCTCTCCTGGTCCTCTCGTGACCCTTCTAGGCTCTCTATCTAGCCTCTGTTGGAGGGGACGTGTTAGAGTCCCACATCGGCTAGAGTTGGACCAAATATTCACTATATATGTTGGAACCCCCCTTCTCTCCTCAAGGGCTCTTTTGGAGATTAATCTAGGGGTTCCACATATTTAACAATAATCTCTACCTTCTCATGAATCGCGTCAATCCTCCGTGATCACGTTCACCGTAACCGCGAGATGAGTGGCCGAGGTTGCTCCTCAAATTTTCTTAAATTGACATGCTTCTCATTTAAACCTTCCCCTATATATATACACACATACACATTACATCTATGTATTGGGTTCAAATGAGAAGTGCTAAAAAGTGAGAAGAAGTGATCTCCATCACTCATCCGGTCAACAAATGCGGCTTTGACCGGGGTCCCCTCCTTTAATTGTCTTCACCCTTCATGAATCGCGTCAATCCTTCGTGATCACGTCCACCGTAAACCGGTCAAAGCCGCCTTTATTGACCGAATGAGTGGTGAAGATCATTTCTCTACTTCTCATTTTTTTAGCACTTGTCATTCGACCTTTCTCTTGCATCTATTTAATATATCAATACATATATACAACGAGTCCAATCACCCCTAATATTTTTGTAGGTGACCCTCCATTTTCCTTCAGCATCCTTCCTACTCTCCAGCCACCATGCATCGTCGCAAAGAGAAGAAAAAAGAACTACAAAGATCTTTCCTTTCTAAACCCACATATGTTCTATTGCTTCATTTTATAAATAAAGTGATCGGTCGGTGAGATTCAAACTATAGAAAAGAAATCAATGTTTTTTTTCTCCCTTTCACGAGAACATAATGGTTTTGTCTACGCTTTTTTCCTAGATTCTTTTTTTTTTTTGTTAAAGAACTTTCGATTTCTTTTTAAAAAAAAAAAACCTACGAGGCCATAAACTGATCCAGATCTTTTCATTCAGAATTAGATTTTCTAATTTTGATAACTGTTTATGAAATTACATGAGTTCTATATAACAATATATTTTTTTGGTAAATCCATGACGCAATAGATCAATGATAATGAAATCAAATATGAATCAAACCCTCTTGCAACGTGTAACTGTTAAAATGGACATTTAAACATCTCTATTTCGTATCATTAATTATTTAGATATTTCCCATTAATATGTGCACTATATAATATACATACACATAATTTTTTTTAATTTCAATAAAAATAAAAAAGTTTACCCAAACAAAAACAACAATTTTAAAAACAAAAGAAAAGACATCATTACCCCTAACTTAACAGAGTTAAGGTCAAGAACGTTATAGAAGAAGGACCTTATCATTAACAAAAACAAAACCCCAACGACTGCATATGTAATTAATTTTATCCGAGGGATCTATACATATTTTTCATATAACCACAAGGACTGAACTTGTAAAAACAGGGACCTAATAAGTATTTCTCATATAACTACAAGGACTGAACTTGTAAATTACTCTTCGGTATATTACACGTAGCAACTCTTCCATTCTCTGTCCAGCTTTTTCTTCGGTTTCTCAGAATCTCTCCATATATGAAATCCATTGCCATAATTGAACACCAAAAAAAATCGCAAGTTTTTCGTCTGAATCTAGAGACTTCTTTCCATCCAGATTCTTCGATTTTCTCTCTCTAATCTCTGTACGATTTGCTTGATTAATTTCATTACAGAACAACTCCGGAGTGCAATCCGTTAATGGTGCAGTTCATGGCGTCGCCGGAGAACAACAACAACAACAATGTCTGGCAATTGACGGAGCCGGAAGCGAAATCGTTCGCCGGAGAACAGAATTCGATGTATTTGCAGCAGAATCGCGACGACGGACCGCTTGCGAAACGGTGGAAATCGTCGTCATCGTCGTCGTCGCTTATTGTCAAACAGCTACTCAGGTTAATTTGATTTCTATGAGCTTTACTGTTAACTGATTTTTTAGGTATTTTGCTGTTTTGATATATGATCAGTGATTTTGTGAGGTTTTGTTTGTTGAAATTACGTGAGGTGGTTGATTAACTTAGTTTACTTGTATGATTAGCTACAAAAGTTGTATAAAATCGTGAGTTGTTACGAAAAAATGGTTATTCGTCAGGTTTAGTGAAAATTGGGGATAAAAACCGAAACCGAAAGTGTTGCCGAATGCTGAATAATACATGGACAGTCGTTGCTTTTTTGCAACAATTATTGATGATTTAAGTTTGTTTATAAGTTGATGCAAGTTGAAGATGTTGTGGATGTGTAATTGAGTGATTTAGTTGAGTTCATGGACAAGGATTTATGTTAAGATGATAGATAGAGCTTTGGTCATAAAGCAGGAGCTACATTTTGATTTTTGATGTCAAATTGTTGCTTGTTAGGAATTTAAAGTTGATATGATTCTATTTGAGTGATTCTTATGATCTTGTAGTTATCATATATGAGATGAACTTTAAGGCTTGGTCCAATTGAAAAGAAAATGAAGTTACGAAAAGCTCGATCAAAATTAATGATACGATAACGGAACCGCTTCTTAGACGGTGGTGATTAGCGTCATATTCTACAATCCAAGTCGTGTAGGAAAAGACCTTGTTTATTCATGATACAACGTCACGTGTCACGTGAACCGCTTTCCGAGCGGTGGAACTTGTCGGCATTGTACAATCAAACGTACACGCAACGAACTACTAAAAGTAAAAGATTATTGATGATTTTAGTTCTAATTTGAAGTTGATGCAAGTTAAAGATGTTGTAGATGTGTAATTGAGTGATTTAGTTGAGTTCACGGACGAAGATTTATGTTAAGGTGATACATACAGCTTTGGTCATAAAACAGAAGCTACATTTTGATTTTTTGATGTCAAACATGTTACTTTTGAATTTTGAAATTGCAAGATTGGTATCGATTTTGTTAGAAATTTAAACTTGATATGATTCTATTTGAGGTGCTTGTTAGGATCTTGTAGTTATCATATATGAGATGAACTTTAAGGCTTGATCCAATTGATAAGAAAATGCAGTTACAAAAGAGTCCATCATAATTAATGATACGATAACGAAACCGCTTCTTAGACGGTGGAGATTAGCGTCATTTTACAATACAAGTCGTGTAGAAAAAGACTTTGTTGATTCATGATACAACGTCACGAGTCACGTGAACCGCTATTCAAGCGGTGGAACTTGTCGGCATTGTACAATCAAACGTACACGCAAAGAACTACTAAAAGTAAAGATTTAGTGCATCGTTACACTTGTGATAGGATCACGTTATTAGCGGTGGAATTTGTCGTCATCCGAAACTAACTAGGTTTCTATTTTTAATTCTTTCTTCATTGTTATCTGATGTTTCATATGTTTCGAAAAGAGACACGTGTTTTCTAACATCAGGTCGTGTATGTTTTGAAAACACAATGGTAGAGGTTCCACATTGGTTTCATAAGAAAGTTATACACCCTCCATCACACAAGAGTTAAAGCATTTTTTACAATGCCCACAAGAATCACAACCTTTTCTTGAAATATTTTTAAAGTCACATTTACTGATTAACCCTGTAGTAATCATTTTGTATTGCAACTGGTCCTCCATACTTGCATTAAGTTGAATTTTTAGAATTGATCGTGAGCATTTGTAGAGTTAGCTACTAAGTCCGTTAATTTGCAGGTAGAGTAAATTTTTTGGCTTTATGGGATAAGGGTGAGCATAAGTAAAATGAAGGAGTTGAATAGGATCTTAGGCGCATTGTAGATTTCGAACACGCATCAATTCTATTATGAATGTGAATTTGGTGCCCCTTGTGTGTTCTTTAATATGTGTGTATATTAGTCAAACCCAAATAACTATAGCTATACCCAAGTATCGTACCGCTAAAAAGGTAGTGGCAAGGAAGTGATGATTCTCATTTACATAGTTTGTAGAATGGTTATGTAGTATTTCTCTGCATTCAAATGTTTTGAAAAAGACAAATAAGGAGATTAGACCTTTTAATTTTATGTTGAAGTAATGTGACTGGTATAATACGAAGATCCTAGGCTCTTAATATTACATCTCAAACTTCAAGTTTTGATATTGCATTTTGCAATATGGTTATTTTCTACCCTTTTACTCTTCCCTCTAAAAAGCTTAACCATGAATGTTGCTCGTTTAGCCACATAGAAAATTTTGTGGATTTGAAAAAAAGTACTACTTGTCACAAGCTGACTACATTCGTCAGGATCATTTAATCAACAATTAAGACTAATTGGCAATATGGTTCATCATTATTGGAATGATGTTTGTACCTAATGTTTTTAATCTATGACTAATTATATGTCGTCTTGTCTTTGACAATGTGTTTATTTCTTGATTAGCCGTTGAAGCTTAACAACAATGAGCTTCCAACCCCACAATATCAGTACAATCCACTTATTGAACCAAGTCCGTTGGGTTTGCGGTTACGGAAGAGCCATCATTGTTGGAGCTAGCTCAAAAGAGGCTCAACCAATGCAATATTGAAAAGGGTGATTTACTCGCTGAAGATCTTGAAGCAGAAACCAATAGAGATTTAAGGGCAACGGCAAGGACTAGGGACCGAGCCAGGGCCTCAGGTTCCGCTGATAAGTTAAAGGCTTCTCATTTTCCAGCTTTACTTTTAAGGATCGGGCAATGGGAGGTATATGTATTTGATTTGGTCTTACACTCTTACTCTTATTACATATTGCAAATGCTTTAAAGGCTTTTGATGTCAAAACTTGTTGCTGTGACAGTATGTGTCAAAAAATGAAGGAGATTTAGTGGCGAAATGTTACTTTTCAAAGCATAAGATCGTATGGGAAATTCTCGACTGTGGACTAAAGAAAAAGTTTGAAATCAATTGGGCGGATATCATGGCTCTCAAGGCAAACACTGATGCTGATGGGCTTGGAACTTTGACTATTGTGGTGAAATTTCTTTTTCCCTTTACTCTTGTATCCCGTATGTTTATTATCTCCGTTAATGTGCATTCACATAGTACCATTTTATTGTCAGCTTGATAAACCACCACTCTTTTTCAAAGAAATCAACCCACAGCCTAGAAAACACACGCAGTGGCGTGCAAGTTCAGATTTTACGGATGGAGATGCGAGCACATATAGGTATTACTTTACCAGCTTCTCTTAATGATCTTTTAATGGCGTTGATGTAAACAAAATGCCACTAATTTCATCACCATGATGTGTTTCATAAAAACTGTTTCTTTTTGGCTTCAGAGTATCTAGTAAATCTACTCATTCAGTCATTTAGGAACATAAGTATAGCTTGGCTCACCAATTCAGCCCATATGAGCTAAAGTGTAAACAAGTAGAGACTGCCAAAATCATACGAGCCACCTGGTGTAAAATTTTACCCGCTGTTGTTCGCTTAGAGGCCTTTTAATTATCAATTTAATATTTCATAAAGAGGTTTAATTGTACTTTATAAGACTTCATTCCCAAACTGTTGTCTAGCAGCCTACGATAGATATACTCCATCCATCTCAAAAACCATGCCCACAATGAAAAAGGCACACGATTATAGAAATGTATGATTATTACACTTGTTAATAAACTAAACGACACTTCTACCCTTAAAAATAAGAGAGAGCGATGAGCTTTTCTTTTTCCCTCTCATAAGTAAGGGCAGAATTGGAAATTAAGCACTTACTTTTGAAAGTAAACGCTTATTGATGGAGCGAGTATTGTTTGATAAAAAAAATGCTGATAAAACATATCTCTCCACTAACAACTGTTTCTGCAGGCACCATTTACTACAATGTGCACAAGGCGTGCTAGAAAAGCACTATGAAAAGCTGATCAATTGCGATACACGACTCAACTATCTGAGCCAACAGCAAGAACTATATTTGGAATTTCCGTATTTTGCGCCAAAACCTTCAGTTACGAATCAAGACATATCAGGGAGCAGTATCCTTAACCTACCACCAGATGTGTACAGTATCGCAAATATGACTCCAGCTACTGCTTTACAGGCTTGTTTGGTGAAACCTCTGGAATCGAGTTCTGTTGGTTTGATCCATCAAGATTTGTCCAAACAAGCTCACCCTTCCAATTCAGGTACCCTTTTTCTACATTGATTCTTGAATGCTTAGGGTGCGTTTGGTTGTGGAAAATTTCCCACTTTTCCAAGAAAGTTTCCCAAGAAAATTTCTCAAGGAAAATGAAAATTTAGAAAACGTGTTTGGTTCATCCAGTTTCCAAAAGTTTTCCAAGAAAACGAAAACGAAAATTTTCTGTTTTCTAACTTCTATGTAAATTAGAAAACTGAGTTTAGTAGTTTTCTGAAATTTTCTAAACGCATTTTCTAATTTCATAAAATGAAAATGAAAATTCCACCATTTCAACCAAACGCGTTTTTCTAAAACTTTCATAGAGATCTGAAAATGAAAACTCAACTCCATTTTCTGGAAATATTTTCTAGGAAAATGAAAACTGTTTTCCAGAACCAAACGCACCCTTAATGTTTCACTACTATACCTTCAGAAATTGAATACATAATCTTTAGTGGGCACATAGTTTAATTGAAGTATAAAGAATACCCCTGCAATGAGAAAATAGAGGATTCTTGTATATCAGAGTTATCAATATTTGGTGACTGGTGATCATACATATGGATCGAGATTTTGAGAATAGGGAAATCTTGAGTTTATTTTTGGGTACGGCTAATAGAAAATTGTTGCGTTTAGTTTGGAGTACAATATTTTTGGCAATTCTGTTTACTAAAACTATTCAAATTTATTAAGTACAGGGAAACCAATCCAGTTATATATATGAATAAAAATAATAATAATAATAATAATAATAATAATAATAATAATAATAATAATAATAATAATAATATAATGCATAGTTTGTTTATATTGTTTTTAAGGGTTGAAGATTAAACAGATTTATCTCGCATTAGAGTCATTTTTTCTACAAAAAGGCTCTTAATCTAATTTATATTTTATAACAAGTTATCTAAACCTTGGAACCCAATCTCAAATTGAAGTTTCCTAGTTTGGTGTGGTTTGCTTCATGGTCTTGTGTTAAACCGAACTACTTACACTCATAAATTAGTCCACACCTTTTGTACCCGACTTTGGGACTTCTAATGAACCAGCTATGTGCATGTATCTATCCATGCACACTCACATCGCATGTATAGGGTCAGGTTCAAGACAGTCGAGAGTACGCCGCATGTCAATTCGGCTCATATTCAGTATTCAGACCAAATAATAGCAGATAATTCGGACTGAATATTATGTTTTATTCAGGGTGAATAATACAATATTCAGACTGAATACGACATTCAATATTATTCAGTCTGAATACTGTATTATTCACCTTGAATAATGCATAATATTCAGTCTGAAAAATACCGAATATGCCACGTGGTGCGCTCTTGGTTGTCCGTCCTCTCATGCTCGCAATGAAAAATGAGTTTCCATTTGAACTTTCCTCTCTCTCTCTCTCTCTCTATATATATATATATATATATATAAATGGTTCACAAATGAAAATCCCTCTCTCTCTCTCTTATATATATATATATATATATCAAGAGGAAAGTTCAAATGTGAACCACTTTTTGGTTGTGAACGTGAGGACAGCCAAGAACGCGACACGTGGCGGCTTTTGAGTGTGGTCCCCCCTTTTAATTCAATGCCCTTCCATGAATCGCGCCTAGTCACCCGCCGTGGACCTAACGTGGCGCTTAGTCATCCGCCACATGTCGCGTCCTCGGCTGTCCGGCCTGTCCCCATGTTTACAACCAAAAATGGTTCACATTTGAACCCACCGTGAGACAAAAAGTCAAAATCTGCCCAAAAAAAGTTACGATAAACCAACAGTTTCATCATTTTGCTAGGATCCAATATTAATCATACATTCAAATATTCAGTGATATGAAAAAAGGCTTGTTCTATTCCTCCATTTAATACTGGGAGGGTTCCTAAATTTGTATAAAATTTCCCTCTCTTCATATATACTTTTACTAATTTAAAACTTATGATATTAGGCTGTTTTTATTCCTCAGTTATGCCTACAGATCTCGAGGGGCAAAAAGACATGGAACAGATGACAATACCCCAGCAGCTCCCAACAACTATATCGATAACTGATCTTGTAAACGGTCTTCCCGAGCAAAAAATCTCCGGGAATCCACCGTTTTCTGACAATCATGTCTCGGGCCATGAAACCCCAAAAGATGTGTTGGAAAACATTTCGCAGATCCTGCTTAGCGACAACCATCTGCCAGCAGCTTCAGACGAGAAAACTCTCATGTCGAGAGTCAATTCCCTCTGCTGCCTTATTCAGGATCATCAAAATGGTCAGCAAGATGCCAATCCGAATCTAATCCCACAACAAGACAGAAATGACCGTTCTACCCTTGGTCCTAATCCAGTCCATGGATATAAGACTCGAGACGATACTACTGTTGGTCAGTCATCAAAGCTTCCTCAAGAGCATTGGAATGGTCAGCAAGATGGAAATGGCAGTTCTGCCCTTGATACTAATCTAATGCCTGCTGGTGGAAATAGGACTCGAGAAGATGGGGGTACTATTGGTCTGGATCATCATCCAGATGGAAACGACAATTCTAACCCCGAGTCGGATCCAATGGGCGAGAATGTTACGGGATCGGGTATGTCGAGAAAGGATTCGTTTGCTGAATTGGTGCATCAGCTTCCTCGCATAGCGTCTCTCCCCCGGTTCTTGTTCGACATCTCGGAAAACGGGGAGATACTAAAGTGACGGTGGTGGTGGTGTCGTGTTATCCGATAGGGGTTTGGAAGTGTTCATATGATGGTATCGAGCATTCGTGAAAAATCCCGAGACGTTTTGGTAGCTGTTTCTGTTTTAAGTTTGATAAGTTGATAAAAATGTTAGAAGATGTTTTGTCCTTTTTTATGTTGAATGATGATGATGCTTATTAGATATTCCTCCTATATAAATTACAACTACAATTAGGTTCCCAAATGCAAAGGATATATATAATATATATCTATACCGATGAAAATTCGGTTAACTCATCTTTCATCTTGAACGTGAGGACAACCGAGAGTCTGAGAGCACGATACGTGTCCCATCCAGTTTTAATAATATATGACTATTTAGATGCATTATTCATGATGAATAAAATAACATTCAGTCTGAATGATCATTGTATTATTTAGACTGAATGAGGCATGTTGCATGTTCTCAGTTGTATTTATGTTCGCAATGAAAGATGGACTTTCCTTTGTGTCTGATGATTTCGATCTTTTCTTCTCATGCCACAAAGGCGACTTTGCTCTATTCTTATCACATGTTTTTCTTCTTTTTTCTTTTCATTTTAATTTCTTCTTTCATCATAGGCTTGAGGAGGCATGCAATTCGTAAAATAATTGTTACGATGGTTAAACAATAGTATTTGTAATTTTATCTAGATATATGATCTTCTGTTAATTTATAAAGTATTACAAGTTAGTGAATGTTTCACGTTTTTTAGTTATTGCATCTAGATAAACGGTCTTCTACTAATTTATAAATTACTACAACTTAGTAAAGTTTTACGCTTTTAGTTAGTCTAGGTAAATGATCTTCTATTAACTTATAGATGAAGTTTCACGCTTTTAGTTATTGCGTCTAGATAAATGATCTTCTATTAACTTACAAAGTAAAACAAATTAGTGAAGCTTTACGTTTTTAGTTATTGCGTCTGGATAAATGGCTTCTATTAATTTATAAATTACAATAAATCAGTGAAGTTTCATGCTTTTAGTTATTGCGTCTAGATAAATGATCTCCTATTAACTTATACACTACAATAAATTACTGAATCTTGAATTTAGAACCTAAGGCATTATGGTTTAACTTCTCCGTTATATGATCATGTTATGTCTCATATTATTTATAACCTTATTTGCGATCTTAAACTTTAAATAACATGAACCCAAAAAAAAAAAATTTAATTTGATAGTAGTTTTATTACAAATTGTAGCAAATTGATTATTTAAATACAATAGCATATATTTGTATAATTTTAATATGGAGCATTAAATAGTCTCATTAAAGTAGTGTTATTTAGGAGGTACTTGGTTGGTTTTAGAGAATGAGAATAAAAATGAAAAGGAAATGCAGGAGAATGAGAATGAAAACGAGCATTGTATTGATGCTGCTTGGTTAACCAACTATAATCAATGAAAATTTGTTTCATATCAAAAAAATATTTTTCTCCACTTTGAAAATACAAAAGATATTTCATTTAACATCAAAAGATGGAATGATATGTGGGAAAAAAGAACTAAAATAGAAATAAAATTTTCATTCCTCCAAATTTGGTCAGTGGATCTACAGGAATAATTTCATTATATAATATCAGACCAAGCAACTGTTTTCATTATTATTCTCATTCTTGACCCTCCAATACCTTCGTTAATGTTTTTTCTAGCGTATTACAATTAAACGAAATAATGTTTTGAATTTTATCATATTTAATTATGAATAAGTTATGTTTTGGTCCCTTGTCTTTGTTTATTTTAATGGTACAACCCTTTAAATTTATTCACTTGATTTTGGTCTCTAACGTTTGTTCATATTTAACGAATTTCGTCCCTTTGTCTAATGGGTTAGATTCTATTAAATGAAGGGCCTGGTAGTCATCTTGCATATTTTCGTAATTTTCCATAAACAATAAAATAAAACTATATATTTTGTATGCATCTCTTCGACTTGAAACTAGTCATGTTTCCTTCAAGTCACCATTTCCTCCCTTCCCCCATAACCTTTACAAAAGGCACATACAATAGATGTTGCCACCCTACCAACTATTGCGAATGAACACGACATGTCACACTTATCAGTTAATTTAAAGACAAGCAGAATTAAACCTTTCATTCTTGGGCACTACACTAGGTGTTCATGACCTGAAACGTCGAACTAGTACGTAAACAGTGGAATAAAAACAAAAATTAACCTCCAAGTTGTAAGCATACACATTATGAATCTAAAACAAGAATCTAAACGGCTTTGGGATTTTTGCTGCATATTTTCGTGCAGTTGAAGAATCGATTTGGGAGGAATCGAGCATGAATGGATTTGGGATTTTTTGCTGAATATTTCTGTGCAGTCAAATAATCGATTTTTACTTACCCCTTAATGCTTATATGGGAGTGTGGCCTGTTAATGCCTATATGGGAGGTATGACCCATTTGGATTGTTTGAATTTGTTTTATGTAATTCGTTCGAACACAGATGTGAGCCAAACACGTTGTCACAAGTGTGCTTTAACTTAAGTGTGTGCCATCTACATGTGTCGTGTGTATGCATGATGTTCTAAAAGTGCGAATCGTTATTAAATCTTTATAACCATTTTAAATGATATTATGTGGTATGATGTTGCAACTTGAGGGAACTCCCCAGACCTCCGATCTAACCCTTACTTTTTATAAAACTGAAACCTTTTCAGGTAAGTGTTTAGTGGGAATCCCACTAAGGGGAAAGAGAAGAGATGATGAAGTATAAGTGTTATGGCGGAGACTTGTAGTCACCGATAGGTATATAGTAAATCTCAGTTGTGGTTATGTATATCCACCTTGGAAGAATTTAGTTGAGTAAATGTATTTAGTTTATTTAGGACAATTTTGGTTGTAATGTTATGTTTTAGCTAATATTGAAACTAGGTTGAAAATCATGACAATGGTAAGTAGCCGATTATTGAGGGTCATTTTTTTTGAAAATTCATCAAATTATGAAAATGAGTGTATCATGTGAAAAGCGTGAGGAGTAGATACTGGGTGTGAACCATTGATCATCTTAAGGACTTTTTGAGAGCTCCTAAAACATTTGGTTCTGAATGTCTAAGTGGCCAGGATGATTAAACTTAGAGTAAATTACGGATTTGGTCCCTGTTGTTTGCCAAAAATAACGAATTTGGTCCCTAGAGTTTAAAAAAAATACAAATTTGGTCCTGTAGTATGCGATTTCGTCCGGCTTTGGTCCCTCCGACTAACGGCTGTTAAATGAAGCCGTTAGTTCAGGGGTAATTTCGTCCTTTTCCATTTTAACAAACCACATGGACCAAATTTGGACAAGTTTTTTTTTTTTTTTTTTGTCTTTTTCTCTCTCATCACTTCTTCTTCCCCACAACACCTACCACCCCTTTTATCCACCATCACCCACCACCCTTTTTATCTTCCACCACCACCACCACCCATTTTACCCACCACCACCCACCACCCTTTTTATCCACCACCACCCACTACCATTTTTATCTTCCACCACCCATTTTATCCACCACCACCCACCGCCCTTTTTATCCTCCATCACCACCACCACCCTTTTTATCCTCCACCACCAACACCACCCCACCCATTTTACCACCATACATACACAGATATATATATATATATATATATAACCCACAATATCACCACCACCCATTTTAACCACCATCAACACCACCCTCTTTTTACCCACCACCGTCGTGACCACACACACACACACATATATATATATATATATACATACATATAAACCCTAAAAAACAACTAATTTATAAACTAGAACCCTACAAACCCTCAAATCCCTTGCCCTAAATCCAAATCTATATCCACCCCAAATCTCTATCAACAAAATCGAACTCAGTTTCACCAATTTCATGTACCTCACATCGAATTTCTCCACACTCAAACCCTACCAAATCGCCTAATTTCCTCTGCCGACGAGTGGTGGTGGGTGGTGTGGTGGTGATGGTGGGTGGTAGGTAAAGTTGGTGGTGGTGGGTAAGTAAAATGGATGTTGGTGGTGGGTAAAATTGGTGGTGGTAGGTGGTGGTAAAATGGTGGGTGGTGGTAATTGTGGGTTATATATATATATGTGTGTGTGTGTGTGTGTGTGTTTGTGTGTGTGTGTGGTGGTGGGTGGGTGGTAGTGATGGTGAATGGTGGTGATGGGAAAAATGGGTGGTGGTGGGTGGGTTATATATGTGTGTGTGTGTTTTTGTGGGGAAGAAGAAGTGATGAAAGAGAAAAAGACAAAAAAAGAAATTTGTCCAAATTTGGTCCTTATGGTTTGTTAAAATGGAAAAAGACGAAATTACCCCTGAACTAACGGCTTCATTTAACAGCTGTTAGTCGGAGGGACCAAAACCGGACGAAATCGTATACTACAGGACCAAATTTGTAATTTTTAAACTCTAGGAACCAAATTCGTTATTTTTGGCAAACCACAGGGACCAAATCCGTAATTTACTCTTAAACTTATTTAAACACATTAAATTGCACATAATTAAAAAAATTAATCATATTAGCACATTAATGAAAAAGAAAAAGAAGGGTAAGAATTGCAATCATACATCGTGAAAGATTGCAATGATGGAAAAATAAAAATAAAAAAGCCTAATAATCACATCAAATGGACCATATAATGTTTTACGATCAAGATGTTATACCGGAGTAAATAGTGATGATAATCAACTTGGTAGCACCGACCCGGTGGTTGCCGATTACTATTGTATGATGGTTATGAGATTGAGGAGATGTTGAGAATGAAAGAAGTCCGTGGTTTAATTTGAGAGGATGAAGAAATCTGAGAGAAAGGAGAGGCAACATGGGAAAAATGAGAGATTTGAATCATATAGCGTATGGCTTGGAGATGGAAGGATACAGAGATTCGAAATCATTAAGAGCTCGTAGATTTTTTTGCCAAACAACCAAAACATCTGCCCAATTCAGATGTCGGCTCTGGATGGCTTCACCCAAACAAACAACCCCTCATGCCCTCCTATGAATAACGCTTTATAAATGAATTGATTTCGATGCATCTCATCTTAATATACATCAATTTCTCATCTACTACTTCTCACACTCTTTACCTTAACCACATCTTCTCATAAAACTCAACTCTAACCTCCTATTCATAGAAACCATCAAAAACCATAATTCAATATTTTATAATAGTTTCTTTCTTTTGCTACTTTTTCATATATTTTTATTTTTTACAAAATAACGAATCCAATTCTCGAACCCTTTTAAATCTGAACGTAACAAGTAGCGATCTCGACTTCTGAATCGGTCAGAGCTAACATTGTTTGGCAAAGAATTTATATCTTCTGAATCGTTCCGAGAAACGACACAGGCTTATGATTATTGATTCAGAGGCGCACTTTTTCCACCATTGCCCTTCTTCTTCTTCTCTTTCGGTTGCTCGATCTTCTTCCATTTCTGCTTTCCTAAACTCTCATCATCATCAACCTCTGATTTCACAGGTGATCAATATCAATATCCTACTCCTCACTACTACTGTTTGATTTCTCTCCTATAATGTCTTCTATGGATTTATATCTTGATTAGGGTTTTGTTTGTTTTTTTTTTCTTTAATGAACACCAACTGTTTGATAAAATTACTCAATGAGAAACATTTGCATGAAACTATGTTGTTTGCTTCAAGATGAATTCGGTTAGCATTCTGAAATTGTTGGCAGCTAAAAATGTTTTTTCAAGTTGTGTAATTGATAGCCATAATTGATTTGGAAGTTCTTTTTTGTGTTTGTTTTTTAAAGTTCTCAAGTTGATTGCAGCTACTTGCTCCTTAGGCTTTCTGGAAATAATCCTAATTAGAAGAAATGGTGGTGGCATCTACCAACTCCTTCGCTAAGGAGATGACCATCAGGAAACGTATTGGCAACATGTATGTAATTATCACAAACTTCTTTTTTTCCTTCTCTCTTTTTCTTACCCTAGGTTTCTATCCTATTGTTTCATTTATACGATTCGATAGCTAAATTATAACGTAATGTGTGCAATTTATCAGTGTAAGCTTTGACAATCTATTGCATTGATTTTTTAGGGGTATATAGGTGGTCGCTTGTACTCTATTTCGTTTGAACATATTTGCTTTTGATTGAATTTGGTTCATCATATATGTGTGTGTGTATGTGTGTGTGTGAATGTAGTTCTTCATCTGTTCTCAAGAAAGCTACACTTCAACATCAATAGGTTAAAGTTAAACTTTAAAGGAATGGATTCTAAGCTTGTCAGATGAAATTGGTAACTGCATTGACTTTAGAGTAAGCACTGGCAACCTAATGCCTATGTTAGATCTTTAGTGAAATCCATATCAATTTTGTATTTTGGATGCCTGTATTCAGAAGTGAAAGTTTATTATGATTGTTCTTGTTGTTTTTATGGCTGATTCTATAAATTTGGGGAAAGAGATAAATAAAGAAAAATTACAGGCAGTGTTACTGGAATTGATGAAGTTTTTATCTTTGGTGTGATCAAAATTTTGATATAAAGGATATTGGGATATAGATGATGATGCTAGTTGGAGAAAGTCCATTAGAAATATGAAAGAGCCATGCAGCTTTTTTTGCAAATCATTGTTTACTATGAGGAGCCTAGTGTACCTGTTTTTGTTTGGTTTATCTTCAGTGTTTTATGTGCCACAATTTGATGTTTACTTAAGGTTGAAAAGAAGGCAGTGTAATCCTTGTTTTGCATAATATCCTTATCTTATGTTTTGACAGATTTAATAAAAGAGTGGAGGATTTTTCATCTTTAAGAGAGTATAATGACTACTTGGAGGAAGTTGAGGACATGAGTAAGTTATTCTCTAGTTATCTTTTATGACACCCAAGTTAGGAATTATGCCATTTTCACTTGCATCCATTTTTTTCCAGTTGTAAACTTGGTTGAAGGAATAGATGTTCCTGCTATTGAAGCAAGGATTGCACACTACCAAAAAGAAAATGCAGAACAAATAATGAATGCTCAAGCTCGTAAGGTTTGTAAATGGTTAGTGCTAGAAATTGGTGGGAATTGTCATCTCACATTGCTTTTTCTAACTATTTAGTTTTTCAATCAAGTAGGCCGAAGAGTATGCAGCAGCATTGGCAGCAAGCAAGGGAGCTGTGCAGACTGATGTTGATATGGTTAGTTTTCCTTTTGCTGATGATGCTAATTTTGAGACCTGGTCAATATTGCTTTAACTCTTTATGATATAAATAATAATAATGATCACTTTGGGTTGGTCAATAGTGGATTGGTATTCTGACCAATCTAAAGAGCTCGAAAGAGTAACAAACGGCCATATCTGAATCTTCAGAGCTTTGGTAATAGAGGTAAATAGGAGCATATCCTATGTCATATGCCTTCTTAATACGCCCGTGGACAATAAACATGGTCGGAGCTGATACGCGTGATTAAGTATATTTAGTTGGGGCGTTAGAAACGGCATAAACTATGAATGTAGACATGGCAGTTAGGCTATTAGCACCACATGTGATTGTTTCCAATCAGAATGGCAAATGGAAGGCTTGTAGAACTGCAAACAATGATGCCAATGATCTTGGTTCTTTATTTTACTCATTTATAAACTAAAAGTTCCTTTGCTGAAAGTAATACTCGAGTGTGAGGTCTTTCAGTGCTGTGGCGGATTGGTTATTGCTCGGGGGGTTCATAGCGCCCTAACCGAGTTCAAGCCTTCCCGTGCACATGCCTGGGGACATTTAAGTAGGGCCATGTTTAGCCCCCAAAATTGACGGGGATTAGTCTGGCTTTGGCGGGGACACCCTTCCAAAGAAAAAAAATAAAATACTTGAGTGTGAGAAAAGAGGCTGGCTTATCCAGACCCTTTGTTAGAATGGGAAGTAAATTGATTATGGTTTCTATACATTTGTAGGTTCTAAAAGGCAGAAACTGTAAGTACAATTTTAAACCTGAAAGGGAATGTCACCACTATTTCTAGATTTTTATCCCAAAACTAGCTGGGTTATGCTCTTATGAATCCAAAAAATAATAAGTGCCCAAATCATATAGAAAGCTTAAAACATAATAGGCAAGCGGCAAAACCTCCAGATTTTAGGCAATGAACAACATACAACATACAACCTTCCACCTGCTTCTATGCCCCATCTCAGACCAAGTTCCTCGGTATTTCATCTACTCAAATCTTTCTTCATTGCCAACTGCATTCCAATCTTTGCCAACCTCTTAATAAGACCTCTAAGTCTCCCCTTCTAGCTGGTGCATTTTAAGCAAGTATGTAAAATCAAAACCCATACAGTCATTTGTTAGTTTATAGTAACGTTAAGCTAGTTATATATACAAGCTAATTATATGTCAAGACTTGGGAGGTGGTATAAAAAGCAAATGTGTTTGTTAGAGGCAATAATTATGAGTACTATGTTTTAATATCACAAGATATTTTAACCTGCTGGAGCCATCTATTGCCTCTTATGAAGCGTAGGGTGCTGCTTTGAATTAATATCATCCCATGTTAGTAATTAGCAACGGATTGTCGATGAAGTTTGAGATCCATAACCTTAAGAAAACCAGGCCAAACAAACCCAGTAATTCCATGTTGAGATAGGGTCTAGGGAAGGTAAGATGTATCTAAACCTTACCTCTAACCCAAGGAGTAGAGAAGGGCTATCTAGGCTATTGACTTTAAATGAGATTTTATTTCAAAACATGGTCTTCTAACAAGCTCAGTGGCATTCTTGTATATGGAAGTGACATTCTTCTTTTAAGCAATGACATTCTCGAACATGTCAGAAGGTCATGGATTTAAAATAAAATTGATAGGTCATTTAACCAAAGGACCCGGGTAGAGAGGCTGTTTCCGTGAAGACCCCTGGCTTGCAGATATAGGTGAGAGTGTGTGCAAGTAGACAATATAATAGAGGTAAGGGAGATAGGTCATCCAAGCAAGGGGAGATGGGGCACAAAGCTAACTACAATTACACAAAGAAAATCCAGAA
>CM058043.1:13165911-13507428 GCA_030169165.1 Centaurea solstitialis
TTGCTTCATGGTCTTGTGTTAAACCGAACTACTTACACTCATAAATTAGTCCACACCTTTTGTACCCGACTTTGGGACTTCTAATGAACCAGCTATGTGCATGTATCTATCCATGCACACTCACAACACATGTATAGGGTCAGGTTCAAGACAGTCGAGAGCACGCCGCATGTCAATTCGGCTCATATTCAGTATTCAGACCAAATAATAGCAGATAATTCGGACTGAATATTATGTTTTATTCAAGGTGAATAATACAATATTCAGACTGAATAATACGACATTCAATATTATTCAGTCTGAATACTGTATTATTCACCTTGAATAATGCATAATATTCAGTCTGAAAAATACCGAATATGCCACGTGGTGCGCTCTTGGTTGTCCGTCCTCTCATGCTCGCAATGAAAAATGAGTTTCCATTTGAACTTTCCTCTCTCTCTCTCTCTCTCTATATATATATATATATATATATAAATGGTTCACAAATGAAAATCCCTCTCTCTCTCTCTCTATATATATATATATATATCAAGAGGAAAGTTCAAATGTGAACCACTTTTTGGTTGTGAACGTGAGGACAGCCAAGAACGCGACACGTGGCGGCTTTGAGTGTGGTCCCCCCTTTTAATTCAATGCCCTTCCATGAATCGCGCCTAGTCACCCGCCGTGGACCTAACGTGGCGCTTAGTCATCCGCCACATGTCGCGTCCTCGGCTGTCCGGCCTGTCCCCATGTTTACAACCAAAAAGTGGTTCACATTTGAACCCACCGTGAGACAAAAAGTCAAAATCTGCCCAAAAAAAGTTACGATAAACCAACAGTTTCATCATTTTGCTAGGATCCAATATTAATCATACATTCAAATATTCAGTGATATGAAAAAAGGCTTGTTCTATTCCTCCATTTAATACTGGGAGGGTTCCCTAAATTTGTATAAAATTTCCCTCTCTTCATATATACTTTTACTAATTTAAAACTTATGATATTAGGCTGTTTTTATTCCTCAGTTATGCCTACAGATCTCGAGGGGCAAAAAGACATGGAACAGATGACAATACCCCAGCAGCTCCCAACAACTATATCGATAACTGATCTTGTAAACGGTCTTCCCGAGCAAAAAATCTCCGGGAATCCACCGTTTTCTGACAATCATGTCTCGGGCCATGAAACCCCAAAAGATGTGTTGGAAAACATTTCGCAGATCCTGCTTAGCGACAACCATCTGCCAGCAGCTTCAGACGAGAAAACTCTCATGTCGAGAGTCAATTCCCTCTGCTGCCTTATTCAGGATCATCAAAATGGTCAGCAAGATGCCAATCCGAATCTAATCCCACAACAAGACAGAAATGACCGTTCTACCCTTGGTCCTAATCCAGTCCATGGATATAAGACTCGAGACGATACTACTGTTGGTCAGTCATCAAAGCTTCCTCAAGAGCATTGGAATGGTCAGCAAGATGGAAATGGCAGTTCTGCCCTTGATACTAATCTAATGCCTGCTGGTGGAAATAGGACTCGAGAAGATGGGGGTACTATTGGTCTGGATCATCATCCAGATGGAAACGACAATTCTAACCCCGAGTCGGATCCAATGGGCGAGAATGTTACGGGATCGGGTATGTCGAGAAAGGATTCGTTTGCTGAATTGGTGCATCAGCTTCCTCGCATAGCGTCTCTCCCCCGGTTCTTGTTCGACATCTCGGAAAACGGGGAGATACTAAAGTGACGGTGGTGGTGGTGTCGTGTTATCCGATAGGGGTTTGGAAGTGTTCATATGATGGTATCGAGCATTCGTGAAAAATCCCGAGACGTTTTGGTAGCTGTTTCTGTTTTAAGTTTGATAAGTTGATAAAAATGTTAGAAGATGTTTTGTCCTTTTTTATGTTGAATGATGATGATGCTTATTAGATATTCCTCCTATATAAATTACAACTACAATTAGGTTCCCAAATGCAAAGGATATATATAATATATATCTATACCGATGAAAATTCGGTTAACTCATCTTTCATCTTGAACGTGAGGACAACCGAGAGTCTGAGAGCACGATACGTGTCCCATCCAGTTTTAATAATATATGACTATTTAGATGCATTATTCATGATGAATAAAATAACATTCAGTCTGAATGATCATTGTATTATTTAGACTGAATGAGGCATGTTGCATGTTCTCAGTTGTATTTATGTTCGCAATGAAAGATGGACTTTCCTTTGTGTCTGATGATTTCGATCTTTTCTTCTCATGCCACAAAGGCGACTTTGCTCTATTCTTATCACATGTTTTCTTCTTTTTTCTTTTCATTTTAATTTCTTCTTTCATCATAGGCTTGAGGAGGCATGCAATTCGTAAAATAATTGTTACGATGGTTAAACAATAGTATTTGTAATTTTATCTAGATATATGATCTTCTGTTAATTTATAAAGTATTACAAGTTAGTGAATGTTTCACGTTTTTAGTTATTGCATCTAGATAAACGGTCTTCTACTAATTTATAAATTACTACAACTTAGTAAAGTTTTACGCTTTTAGTTAGTCTAGGTAAATGATCTTCTATTAACTTATAGATGAAGTTTCACGCTTTTAGTTATTGCGTCTAGATAAATGATCTTCTATTAACTTACAAAGTAAAACAAATTAGTGAAGCTTTACGTTTTTAGTTATTGCGTCCGGATAAATGGCTTCTATTAATTTATAAATTACAATAAATCAGTGAAGTTTCATGCTTTTAGTTATTGCGTCTAGATAAATGATCTCCTATTAACTTATATACTACAATAAATTACTGAATCTTGAATTTAGAACCTAAGGCATTAAGGTTTAACTTCTCCGTTATGTGATCATGTTATGTCTCATATTATTTATAACCTTATTTGTGATCTTAAATTTTAAATAACATGAAACCAAAAAAAAATAAAATTAATTTGATAGTAGTTTTGTTACAAATTGTAGCAAATTGATTATTTAAATACAATAGCATATATTTGTATAATTTTAATGAGTTAAATGCAAATTTGGTTCTTATGGTTTACAAAAATTAATGACTAAGGTCCCTCAACAGAATTTTTAACTAACAAGGTCCCTATAGTTTTGGTTTTTATAACACATATGGTCCTTCTTATAAAAAAATTAGAATTAAGAAAGGGTAATTTTGTCCATTCACTTTTCCTATTTCTTTAATCTTAATTTATAACATATTTGATCCCTTTTTGATTAATATAATAAATTAAATTTACTTGATTTTAAATATATTATACTATATTATCTTTATGCCAAAAAACATGCATATATTATTTTATATTGAATACATAAATATTAATACCACCTCTAATTATATTTATTACTTTACAAACTATACAAATACATTTTATATTTTCATGTTAGTTTTATTATCCAATTGAAACAAACTGCATTTATGATAAACTTCGAGTTATATTATTGGAAAGGGATCCATCGGATAAAAAAATAAATACAAATCACATATGTAATCAAATAGAATTAATATGTCTTCCTCATAAATTATCTATTGACACAATTTTATCTCGTATAATTATTTGGTGTCAAATTTTGCATTTTTTGATTGCTAGTGTTATTTTAAACATGATGTTGTAATTTCATAATTTCACTTATTATGTATTTTTTTACTCGTATTTGTTATTTTCATACTAAAATTTAGATTAGTGGTGTGCTTTTTACTAAGTATATTGCAATTTGCTTCAAATGTATGATAAAATTAACATAAAAATATAAAATATATTCGTATAATTTGTAAAGTAAATAGATATAATTAGAGGTGCTGTTAAAATTTATGTATTCAATATAAAAAAATATATACATGTTAAATAGTAATATAATATAATATATATATTTAAAAGAGGCCAAATAAATATAACTTTATATATTAATTAAAGAGAGACTAAATATGTTATAAATTAAGATTAAAAAAACAGGAAAAATAAATGGACAAAATTACCCTTTCTTAATTCTAATTTTGTTATAAGAAGGACCATATGTGTTATAAAAACCAAAACTAGAAGGACATTGTTAGTTAAAAATTCTGTAGAAAGACCTTAGTTATTAATTTTTGTAAATCATAAAGACCAAATTTGCATTTAACTCAATTTTAATATGGAGCATTAAATAGTCTCATTAAAGTAGTGTTATTTAGGAGGTACTTGGTTCGTTTTAGGGAATGAGAATAAAAATGAAAATGGAAATGCAGGAGAATGAGAATGAAAACGAGCATTGTATTGATGCTGCTTGGTTAACCCACTATAATCAATGAAAATTTGTTTCATATCAAAAAAATATTTTTCTCCACTTTGAAAATACAAAAGATGTTTCATTTAACATCAAAAGATGGAACGATATGTGGAAAAAAAGAACCAAATAGAAATAAAATTTTCATTCCTCCAAATTTGGTCCGAAATGGAAATTAATGGATCTGCAGGAATAATTTCATTATATAATATCAGACCAAACAACTGTTTTCATTATCATTTCCATTATTGACCTTGCAATACCTCCAACCAAGCGCAAGTTAATGTTTTTTCTAGCGTATGAAATTGTGTTTTGAATTTTATCATATTTAATTATGAATAAGTTATGTTTTGGTCCCTTGTCTTTGTTTATTTTAATGGTACAACCCTTCAAATTTATTCACTCGATTTTGGTCTCTAACGTTTGTTCATTTTTAACGAATTTCGTCCCTTTGTCTTATAGGTTAGATTCTATTAAATGAAGGGCCTGGTAGTCATCTTGCATATTTTCGTAATTTTCCATAAACAATAAAAATAAAACTATATATTTTGTATGCATAGAGACTTCGACTTGAAACTAGTCATGTTTCCTTCAAGTCACCATTTCCTCCCTTCCCCCATAACCTTTACAGAAGGCACATACAATAGATGTTGCCACCCTACCAACTATTGCGAATGAACACGGCATGTCACACTTATCAGTTAATTTAAAGACAAGCATAATTAAACCTTTCATTCTTGGGCACTACACTAGGTGTTCATGACCTGAAACGTCAAACTAGTAGGTAAATAGTGGAATAAAAACAAAAATTAACCTCCAAGTTGTAAGCATACACATTATGAATCTAAAACAAGAATCTAAACGGCTTTGAGATTTTTGCTGCATATTTTCGTGCAGTTGAATAATCGATTTGGGAGGAATCGGACATGAATGGATTTGGGATTTTTGCTGAATATTTCTGTGCAGTCAAAGAATCGATTTTTACTGACCCCTTAATGCTTATATGGGAGTGTGGTCTGTTAATGCCTATATGGGAGGGTATGACCCATTTGGATTGTTTGAATTCGTTTTTATGTAATTCGTTCGAACATAGATGTGAGCCAAACACGTTGTCACAAGTGTGCTTTAACTTAAGTGTGTGTCATCTACATGTGTCGTGTGTATGCATGATGTTCTAAAAGTGCGAATCGTTATTAAATCTTTATAACCATTTTAAATGATATTATGTGGTATGTGTTGCAACTTGAGGGAACTCCCCAGACCTCCGATCTAACCCTTACTTTTTATAAAACTGAAACCTTTTCAGGTAAGTGTTTAGTGGGAATCCCACTAAGGGGAAAGAGAAGAGATGATGAAGTATAAGTGTTATGGCGGAGACTTGTAGTCACCGATAGGTATATAGTAAATCTCAGTTGTGGTTATGTATATTCACCTTGGAAGAATTTAGTTGAGTAAATGTATTTAGTTTATTTAGGACAATTTTAGTTGTAATGTTATGTTTTAGCTAATATTGAAACTAGGTTGAAAATCATGACAATGGTAAGTAGCCGATTATTGAGGGTCATTTTTTTTTGAAAATTCATGAAATTATGAAAATTAGTGTATCATGTGAAAAGCGTGAGCAGTAGTGTAACACCCGTAATTTTTCGGATAACACAACTTCGGGCCAATGTTGAAATGAATCTTTTAAGTTAAATATGAAAAATAGGACTTTAGGTTAAATCATAGATTTTATGGTCTTGTATGATGGGAAATTGAAATACGAGTCCAACGATTCTTCTTGGAGCGAAAACGGAGTTAAAACCAACAATTTGGGTCAAAGCTAAAGTGACAGCTAAAGTGCCACATGGTCACTTTGGATGGGCACTTTAGCTGCTAGTGTACCGCCACCTTGAAGGCAACTTTGAGGGCACGGGCTAAAGTGACAGCTAAAGTGCCACATGTGTCACTTTGGATGAGCACTTTAGCGGCTGGGCACTTTAAATTCGGGATTTGGGTCTCTTTCTTCATTTTTTCATATCTTTCTCTCTACAACTCCGATTTTGGTGATTCTTTTTGTGTTCTTCTCGATTTTTCGAGCTCTTCAAGACTACATCAATGGATTTCAAGTATTTGGGAGTTCAAAATCATTGGTGTAAGTAATCTCTTCATCGCCTTCGAGTTTTAAGCTTAGATTTGGGGGTTTTTCATCTCCAAATCTTTTCTTCCATCCTTGTCTCAGATCTAGCGTTGTTTTAGGCGGATTTCATGTTTTGGGAAGTGTTGGAGGCTAGATCTACTAGTTTGGAGGGTGGAGACTTCCATGGCTTCATCTTCTCCACCTCTCACAACCTCAAATCACCATTGTTGCAAGTGTTCTTCATTCTAGGGTTTGTTCAAGATTTGGCTAGGTAAGCTTTATCTAAACCATTTGAGGTTGGTTAATCTATGTGATAGGAGTTTTGAAACTAACCTAAGGTTCGATTTACTTGATTCTAGGTTTGTTCACGTATTTGACCTAAATCGGAAGATTTGGGGGTTTTGGGTGTAAACCCTAAGGTGAGTTGCTAAAATCGTTTTGTTAAAACTGAGAGCACATCATCTTGTTTGATTTACATATCTTGCTTGGTTATTGTGAATAAACATGATTTGGGATGAAATGCCTAAATTGTTAGGTTTAAGGATTGCTATGAAATGAATGAGTAATGATGCTTATATGAATGACTTGATTTGGATTATTGTATACATGGAGTAGATTATCGTATGCTACTAATGTATGAGTTAAATCCATGTGATTATATGATGAATGCATTTATGAGAAATACATGTTATTATGTATGCCACGGAATGATGCGAAGGAATTGAATCCCGAGCATGTTGGCTTATATGAAATGAATGAAAGTATTGAGACTTTCAATAATGCTTAAATTATATAACTAAAATGTTATGGAGCTCCACCAGTCAAAAGGTGGGATGCTATTGGCCACTAGTCAAAAAGTGGACCGGGATGTCACTAGTCAAAAGGTGAGTACCCATATTTTTAGGCATACATGAATTGGACAATGTGGCACTAGTCAAAAGGTGTACACTGTGTCGATTTTTTTGAAATGAGATTGATTTAAAGTGGCACTAGTCAAAATGTGTGCACTTTCAAATTTACACGAGTTCGACTCGGTCTTGGGTGGCACTAGTCAAAAGGTGCGCACCTATGTCCCTCGCCATTCGTGTGGCCGCGAATGTGCCTGGCCTTTGAGGTTGTCTATTTGAGTCTTCGTAGGAGGACGACAACGGGGTGTCTCGACTCTGATGTGTAACTTGCTTGGCGAAAGTGGGTCGCTCCCACGGTTTTCAAAGATAAAAGATAAACCAGTTTAACATGCTACATTTTGTTGTTAATACACTCTTGTATATCTCACATGTCTTAACATGCTTTTATATGTATGATATTATGTTAATACAACTCACTAGGCTCCTTTGGCCTAACACTTGATTGATGTCGATGTGTCTCTCAGGTGCTAGGGGCGTCGTTCCCAAGTAGGTGCTGGGCTTAGAGTGAGCATGGGGGACATTGGAGAGACCGGTCTTCTAGGCCGTGAGATTGACTGTAGAACGATAACCCTTTTTGTA
This sequence comes from Centaurea solstitialis, assembly GCA_030169165.1. NCBI lineage: Eukaryota > Viridiplantae > Streptophyta > Magnoliopsida > Asterales > Asteraceae > Centaurea > Centaurea solstitialis. The sequence continues at coordinate 13,173,782 of CM058043.1, forward strand.
GTCTTCTTCCTAGTAGGAACTAGACTAGTTGGTTATCATATTTTTATTCAATTACAAACATTGTAATTATACACTACTTATACCCCTGTTTTTGGGAATAGCTCACACTTTGGTGTATATTTGTACTAACACCTTTCGTAAATGAAGGTTTTTGTTTACTCCAAATTTTGGGGTGTTACAAGTAGATACTGGATCTGAACCATTGATCATCTTTAAGGACTGTTTGAGAGCTCCTAAAACATTTGGTTCTGAATGTCTAAGTGCCAGGATGATTAAACTTATTTAAACACATTGAATTGCACATAATTAAAAAAATAAATCAAATTAGCACATTGATGAAAAAGAAAAAGAAGGGTAAGAATTGCAATCATACATCGAGAAAGATTGCAATGATGGAAAAAAAAATAGAAAAGCCTAATAATCACATCAAATAGACCATATAATGTTTTACAATCAAGATGTTATACCGGAATAAATAATGATGATAATCAACTTGGTAGCATTGACCCCGGTGGTTGCCGATTACTATTGTTGAGAGGATGAAGAAATCTGAGAGAAAGGGGAGGCAACATGGGGAAAATGAGAGATCTGAATCGTATAGCGTATGGCTTGGAGATGGAAGGATACAGAGATTCGAAATCATTAAGAGCTCGTTGATTTTTTTGCCAAACAACCAAAACATCTGCCCAATTCAGATGTCGGCTCTAGATGGCTTCACCCAAACAAACAACCCCTTAATCTCATGCCCTCCTATAAATAACGCTTTATAAATAAATTGATCCAATATATTTTATTTCGATGCATCTCATCTTAATATACATCAATTTCTCATCCATTACTTCTCACAATCTTCTCATAAAACTCAACTCTAACCTCCTAATCATAAAAACCCTCAAAAACCATAATTCAATATTTTATAAGGCCATCCTTAACCGTACCCCTCATACCCCTCATTTTTGCTGCCACATCAGCGTCACATCAGCTTTACCAATACCTTACCAACACCATACCAATCCATCCTTAACCATACCAATACCATACCCCTCTAATTAATTAATTATAAAAAAAGAAAATTAAAAAAGGTAGAGAGAGAAAGAAGAGAGAGATAGAGAGAGAGAGGGGGGGGGGGGTAGGGGGGGTGGGTGTTGCTTTTCTTCAACCGGTGTGTGGGTGCCGACCAGTACCACTACCGGCACCATACCCCCCATCCACGATGGTGTAGCCGACGGTAAGGGGGTGGTACCGATGTGGTACCGGTTGCCATTAAGGATGGCCTAATAGTTTCTTTCTTTTGCTACTTTTTCATATATTTTTATTTTTTACAAAATAACCGAATCCAATTCTCGAACCCTTTTAAATCTGAACGTAACAAGTAGCGATCTCGACTTCTGAATCGGTCAGAGCTAACATAACATTGTTTGGCAAAGAATTTATATCTTCTGAATCGTTCCGAGAAACGACACAGGCTTATGATTATTGATTCAGAGGCGCACTTTTTCCACTATTGCCCTTCTTCTTCTTCTTCTTCTCTTTCGGTTGCTCGATCTTCTTCCATTTCTGCTTTCCTAAACTCTCATCATCATCAACCTCTGATTTCACAGGTGATCAATATCAACATTCTACTCCTCACTACTACTGTTTGATTTCTCTCCTATAATGTCTTCTATGGATTTATATCTTGATTAGGGTTTTGTTTGTTTTTTTTTTCTTTAATGAACACCAACTGTTTGATAAAATTACTCAATGACAAACATTTGCATGAAACTATGTTGTTTGCTTCAAGATGAATTAGGTTAGCATTCTGAAATTGATGGCAGCTAAGTATGTTTTTTCAAGTTGTGTAATTGATAGCCATAATTGATTTGGAAGTTTCTTTTTTGTGTTTGTTTTTTAAAGTTCTCAATTGATTGCAGCTACTTGCTCTTTAGGCTTTCCGGAAAGAAAGAATCCTAATTAGAAGAAATGGTGGTGGCATCTACCAACTCCTTCGCTAAGGAGATGACCATCAGGAAACGTATTGGCAACATGTATGTAATCATCACAAACTTCTTTTTTTCCTTCTCTCTTTTTCTTACCCTAGGTTTCTATCCTATTGTTTCAATTATACGATTCGATAGCTAAATTATAACGTAATGTGTGGGATTTATCTGTGTAAGCTTTGACAATCTATTGCATTGATTTTTTAGGGGTATATAGGCGGTCGCTTGTACTCTATTTCGTTTGAACATGTGTGTGTGTGTGTGTGTGTGTGTGTGTGTGTGTGTGTGTGTGTGTGTGAATGTAGTTCTTCATCTGTTCTCAAGAAAGCTACACTTCAACATGAATAGGTTAAAGTTCAACTTTAAAGGAATGGATTCTAAGCTTGTCAGATGAAATTGGTAACTGCATTGACTTTAGAGTAAGCACTAGCAACATAATGTCTATGTTAGATCTTTAGTGAAATCCATATCAATTTTGTATTTGGGATGCCTGTATTCAGAAGTGAAAGTTTATTATGATTGTTCTTGTTGTTTTTATGGCTTTGATTCTATAATTTTGGGGAAAGAGATAAATAAAGAAAAATTACAGGCAGTGTTACTGGAATTGATGAAGTTTTTATCTTTGGTGTGATCAAAATTTTGATATAAAGGATATTGGGATATAGATGATGATGCTAGTTGGAGAAAGTCCATTAGAAATATGAAAGAGTCATGCAGCTTTTTTTGCAAATCATTGTTTACTATGAGGAGCCTAGTGTACCTGTTTTTGTTTGGTTTATCTTCAGTGTTATATGTGCCACAATTTGATGTTTACTTAAGGTTGAAAAGAAGGCAATGTAATCCTTGTTTTGCATAATATCCTTATCTTATGTTTTGACAGATTTAATAAAAGAGTGGAGGATTTTTCATCTTTAAGAGAGTATAATGACTACTTGGAGGAAGTTGAGGACATGAGTAAGTTATTCTCTAGTTATCTTTTATGACACCCAAGTTAGGAATTATGCCATTTTCACTTGCATCCATTTTTTTCCAGTTGTAAACTTGGTTGAAGGAATAGATGTTCCTGCTATTGAAGCAAGGATTGCACACTACCAAAAAGAAAATGCAGAACAAATAATGAATGCTCAAGCTCGTAAGGTTTGTAAATGGTTGGTGCTAGAAATTGGTGGGAATTGTCATCTCACATTGATTTTTCTAACTAATTAGTTTTTCGATCAAGTAGGCAGAAGAATATGCAGCAGCGTTGGCAGCAAGCAAGGGAGCTGTGCAGACTGATGTTGATATGGTTAGTTTTCCTTCTGCTGATGATATCAAGTTTTGAGACCTGGTCAATATTGCTTTAACTCGTTATGATACAAATAATAATAATGATCACTTTGGGTTGGTTAATAGTGGATTGGTATTCTGACCAATCTAAAGAGCTCGAAAGAGTAACAAACCGCCATATCTGAATCTTCAGAGCTTTGGTAGTAGAGGTAAATAGGAGCTAATCCTATGTCATATGCCTTCTTAATATGCCCGTGGTCAATAAACATGGTCGGAGCTGATACGCGTGATTAAGTATATTTAGTTGGGGCGTTAGAAACGGCATAAACTATGAATGTAGACATGGCAGTTAGGCTATTAGCACCACATTTGATTGTTTCCAATCAGAATGGCAAATGGAAGGCTTGTAGAACTGCAAACAGTGATGCCAATGATCTTGGTTCTTTATTTTGCTCATTTATAAACTAAAAGTTTCTTTGCTGAAAGTAATACATGAGGGTGAGAAAAGAGGCTGGCTTGTCCAGACCCATGGCACAAGTTTTATAATTTGAAAAGTCAATCTAGTTGATCCCTTTGTTAGAACCGGAAGTAAACTGATCATCGGATCATGGTTTCTATACATTCGTAGGATCTGAAAGCAGAAACTGTAAGTACAATTTTAAACCTGAAAGGGCATGTCACCACTATTTCTAGATTTTTATCCCGAAACTAGCTGGGTTATGCTCTTATGAATCCAAAAAATAGTAAGTGCCCAAATTATATAGAAAGCTTAGAACATAATAGGCAAGCGGCAAAACCTCCAGATTTTAGGCGATGAACGACATACAACCTTCCACCTGCTTCTATGTCAGACCAAGTTCCTTGGTATTTCATCTACTCAAATCTTTGTATGCCCTATCTCAGACCAAGTTCCTTGGTATTTCATCTACTCAAATCTTTCTTCATTGCCAACTGCATTCCAATCTTTGCCAACCTCTTAATAAGACCTCTAAGTCTCCCCTTCTAGCTGGTGCATTATAAGCAAGTATGTAAAAGTAAAACCCATACAATCATTTGTTAGTTTATATTAACGTTAAGCTAGTTATATATACAAGCTAATTATATGTCAAGACTTGGGAGGTGGTATAAAAAGCAAATGTGTTTGTTAGAGGCAATAATATTTGAGTGCTATGTTTTAATATCACAAGATATTTTAACCTGCTGGAGCCATCTATTGCCTCTTATGAAGCGCAGGGTGCTGCTTTGAATTAATATCATCCCATGTTAGTAATTAGCAACGGATTGTTCATGAAGTTTGAGATCCATAGCCTTAAGAAACCCAGTAATTCCATGTTGAGATAGGGTCTAGGGAAGGTAAGATATATCTAAACTTTACCTCTAACCCAAGGAGTAGAGAAGGACTATCTAGGCTATTGACTTTAAATGAGAATTTATTTCAAAACATGGTCTTCTAACAAGCTCAGTGGCATTCTTGTATATGGAAGTGACATTCTTCTTTTAAGCAATGACATTTTCGAAAATGTCAGGTCATGGATTTAAAAGAAAATTGTTAGAAGGTCATTTAACCAAAGGACCCGGGTAGAGAGGCTGTTTCCGTGAAGACCCCTGGCTTGCAAATATAGGTGAGAGTGTGTGTAAGTAGACAATGTAATAGAGGTAAGGGAGATAGGTCATCCAAGCAAGGGGAGATGGGGCACAAAGCTAAGTACAATTACATAAAGAAAATCCAGAATTAATTTGCAACAAAAGGGTAGAAATAATAGCATACACGTTAGATCGGCAACCATTGTTATTGTTGAAATCTTACTGGTTACTTCGGTCTTAAGAATGGGGTGGTGGATGAACTTGGCAGTTGGCAGATTAATTCGCTCACACTTTTGCACAAGCATGGGTCTTCAAGGAAACGACTGCTCTACCCATCTGTATAGAGGTCGTGTCTATGTATATCCCACCTCCAGGCCCTACTTTTGAGTGAGATATATTGGGCTGGTTTTGTTTAAAACGTGTATGAAAATTGAAATTCGGTTTTTCATGGTTCAAACTAAATAAACTTCACGATTGTTGGGCTTGTCATCTTTGTTATTGTTTTATCCACTTTATGCACAATATGATGTCTTCACATAAACAACCGCTATAACTTTAAGGTGGAGGTCAGATATGCATACATCTCACCCTTTAACCATACCTTCAAGTACTGGCCTGGTTTGGTTTTATTCTACATTTTATTTGTTTTCATATAACACATCATTGTTCTTGTTTGAGACAGACGAGCGGCACAAGCTCTCAATTTGGAGTGACGACTTCCGACGGGCATTACGTTCCTGCTGTTGCTGGCGGAACGATTCCACTACCTCGACCTACACAACCTCTCCCAGTTGGATCTGGGGACGACCTGCATGCTTATCATATGGACGATGAAGAGATGATGAGACTAAAAGCCGAACGTGGCGGAAAGGCTGGAGGATGGAGCTTAGAATTAAGCAGAAAACGAGCCCTCGAGGAAGCCTTTGGGAGCATTTGGATCTAAAGATGTTTGCTACTACTACTAATTAATCTAATAGAGTGTAAAGAACAATTTTCTAAAGATATCTTTAATCATGTACCATGGTTCTGACTTCAAGCTTCGAAGCCAAACGGTTAACCATGGTTCGACCTTTAGCCTACTGAGCCTATGGGTCCGAGTTCATCGTCACATGCATTCCATTGGGTAAAACTTGCCCTTTTCAGCGGAAGACATTGGGTTGGTTTAGTTGTGGGTTTGGGTATATGTACAACAATTTTGATTTATTTGTGTAATTTCTAATTTGTAGTTCAATGATGTTAACGTATGCACAAGAATTGAAATATTATTATGCAATCAAGTTCATTTGTGTCCAACTACAAGCGTAGGTTATGATTGAATATCTCATTTTTTCAGGGTCTAATTCTAGACATTTGCAATAAGACCATGAGTTGTGGGTAGCCCGAACCCTTCGGGTTCTTCGGCAACGTTTGGCAACACCATTACTTACCCTTCGGCAAACCCCCACCCCCAACCTTCGGCTTCTCCAAACCAAAGAGCAAACCCGCACCCCTTCTCTCTCTCTCTCTCTCTCTCTCTCTCTCTCTCTTTCTTTTCCTTATTAATTATTTAATAAAATAAAGAGTAAACTACGATTTTCGTCCCTGTGGTTTGGCACTTATAACGATTTTGGTCATGTGGTTTAAAAGTTGCTTTTTTCGTCCCTGTGGTTTGTATTTACTTCTATTTTCGTCCCTCCATTATAACTATGTTAATCTAGCCGTCAAAATGTTTATAAAGTGATTTTTAAAGTTACATATTTAGTCCCTATGGTATGTAAAGTTATAAATATTTACCCTTCAACTTTCAAAAAAATAAAACTTATGTATTATTTTTTCTTTCTTTTTCTTTTTATTTATTCTTTAATATATTTCTATATTATATATAACATGTATCATATATGCTTGTGTTTTTAATTTAAATTAGTTTTTTTATGTTAGTTTTTTTTAGGTTTTATTTATTTTTTATTATATATACACACCTACTTTTAAAGACTACATATACACACATACACATGTGTATATATAATATATATGTGTGTGCTTTTATTTTTTTAAATGTTTTTCTTTTTAGTTTTTTATTATTTCTTTATTATATTTCTATACTATATAAACACACATTTTAAAAAGAGTATACACATACACACACATATGGGGGGTCTTTTTCTTTTAAAACTTAATAATATGTGAGATCTAATTTAGACTACAAAAAAAATATTTGATAAAATGAGCTTAATATAATTAAATTCATTTTTCTCTCACCTTTTCTATTTTTTTCTCCAAGATTCTCTCTTCTCCAAGATTCTCTCTTAAGGTAAACACATTGTATGCATGTTTTTTTTTAATTTAAATAGTAATTATTAAAATTAATTAATAAAAAATAAAGTATAAATAAGAATATGGATTAGTGTGAGTAAAGCGTATTTAATAAAAACAACCAATTGGCAAAAATTAAAAAAAAATTCTCTAATAATATTACTTTTTTTTTGAAAAGTTTAGACATTAAATTCATTTTACCAAATAGTATTATTTGAGAATTTTTTTAATTATATTAAAGTCGTTTTATCAAAAAAAAATTGTAGTTTAAATTAGACCATACGGATCTCACAATTGAGTTTCTAAGAGAAAAAGCCTCCATATATGTGTGTTTATACACACACACACACACATATATATATATATATCTATATGTATATTCTTTTAAAAATATGTATATATAGTATAGAAATATAATAAAGAAATAATAAAAAACTAAAAAAGAAAAAACATTTTAAAAAAATAAATTAAAAACACACATCTATATATGATATATACACATGTGTGTGTATGTAGTGTTTTAAAAGATATGTGTGTATCTATATATATATAGAAATATAATAAAGAAATAATAAAAAATAGTATAAAAACTAATTTAAATTAAAAACACACATATATACAATATATATAAATATATATATATAGTGGGAAGTTATTTTGCAAACCATAAAAAACGTGCAAACCGTGCAAACTCATGGTTGCACACGTAAATCAATGAAAAATCTTTTATAGAGTCGTTTAATATGATGAAAATGTTTCATATACTAAATTTTGTGATGAAATTGTTTCATATGAAGGTGTTTATTTACGTAGAAATGAAAAAGTTTCATAGAAACGATAAAAAAGTTTCATATGAATAAAAAACACCAACATATGAAACAATTTCCTCAAAATTTGATGTTTATGAAACATTTTCATCATATTAAACAACTCCATGAATCAATTTCACTGATTTTACGTGTGCAACCATGAGTTTGCACGGTTTGCACGTTTTTTATGGTTTGCAAAATAACTTCCCTCTATATATATAATCTTTTAAAAAATATGTCTATATATATAATATAAAGATATATTAAAGAATAAATAAAAAGCTAAAAGAAAAAAATAATACATAAGTTTTAATTTTTTGAAAGTTTAAAGGTAAATATTTATAGCTTTACATATTATAGGGACTAAATATGTAACTTTATAAACATTTTGACGGCTAGGTTAACAGAGTTATAATGGAGGGACGAAAATAGAAGTAAATACAAATCATAGGGACGAAAAAAACAATTTTTAAACCACAGGACCAAAATCGTTATAAGTACCAAACCACAGGGACGAAAATCGTAGTTTACTCCAAAATAAAATCCGTATCTTAGACGAAAGATAAGTATATTTCTTATTGTTACTAGAAATTGCCCGTGCGCGATGCCGCACAAAGCATTTACAATTCTATAGCGAAGATGGATAATTGATCATTATTTTTTGACCCATATGAAAAATAACATTTAAGATTTTTTTTAACATATTTTTGTTCATATATGATTATTTATCTTAATATGATAAAGATTTAAAATGACACATGAAAAAATAGAGGATTAATAGTAAACTAAATGACTAATCATAAGGGTATTAACTGTAACTTCCAAATTTATAAACAATTTAACATTTAATGTAAAAATATATGAACAAATTAATTCATATGTATTTTTAATATTTAATAATATGATTAAAATCTAAAAATATTCGATATTGGACTCATTTTGAAGATATTTTCGAGACGATTATAATGGTATAATTTGTTAAAAATATAAATAAAAATTTTAATACATTTTACGCAATTTACATTATTTATGTTAATATAATAAGGGTGTAAAATGAAAAATGAAAAAGTGAGGGGGTAAAAGTAATTTAATTAAGTAACTATAGGGATATAGAGTGTAAGTTATCAATTGAAATATGAATTGAAATTGAAGACGTGGTTGGGAGGAGTTTCTAATTGATGCATTACATAGTTGTACGGGTATTAAGAGTTGTAATATCGGTGAAAAACAGTTTTGCTTAAAATAACTGATTAAGAATCTTATATATATAGTATAGATATACCCCCAACAAAATAAAATAAAAAAACCTTTGAAATTAAATGTTCAGGATAAAGAAATAATATTTATTAAATATATAGAATATTTTAATAATACCTTAATGTTGTAATGTTCAAAATGCTAAAGTTGCTAGAGTTCAATGTAAAATTTTCTTTTAATCTTTAATACTCCATTTTAATGTTTATTTACTTGAATAAACCAAAAGTATGAACATGAACCCCCAGCTCTTGCTGATCAAACAAACAATGAGAAAAGAAAAAAGACTACATTTATGATATAGATTTTAGCAGGAAGCGAGCAAATGGTACACCAGGGTCGATAAGAACTTTTGGACTCGAATTTCTTACGGAAATGCCTAGGTGGAGTACCATCGATTCATTTGTAACGACCATAAAGAAATCGCAAGTATCTATACATTCGTGGAAATGAAATATGTTATATCATAGATCACATAAAAAGAAATTACGATTTTCAGTATCATACCCGCCTCCCTTGAAGCCCAACTTTGTGTAGGATCACGTGTCGCGCTGTTACCTTGCATTCACGACATCTTACATCAGGGAACATGATTTGTCTCGGTGTCTCCTTGGCATGTATAGGTTCCTATATTTGGAAAGGTTCTTGAGATGTTTTCAGTTCTTTTGGCGGTTTTTCAGCAACTGCACCTCTTGTTGTGTGCGCTTTTAGGAGCGCTTCAGCAGCTGCAATGTTTGTTGTGTACTCTTCTGAGGGTTCTTTAGTAACTACAACTTCTCTTTTGGGTCCTGTCGAGACCGTAACAGATATTATTTCTGCGTCCTCCAGACAAGTTAACACTTCGTAAAGCTTAACGTCCCCTATGACAGTTAGCTTCCTCTCTTCTGGATCAAGAGCAACGGAGGTAACGCCTACAAGCACAGCTACGTCTTTCATCGCCTTATGTTTTTCGGTGTCACTTGTGAAGTTCAATTCCAGCACAAACTGAAATGTCATCAAAGAAATTAGGATCAGATGATAGTATTGGAAGAAGAATTGCAAATCTTCTTCTATAATGATAAAAGTTTCCAAGTACTTTTTTGTGTTTTAACACCAGCAGATGTTAGAATTCGCAGAATGGTAATAGGATGTTTATGTTCTTTCATCTCATCTAATAAGATTAATGCTGAAATGGAATACCTTATTAGTATCTACATTAGCAACCACTGATTGTGACTTCACATCATCTAAAGCTGAAGCAGATTCCATCGTCTCATCAGAAACAAATGCTTTAGACATGCCCATCGTCTCTACATCGTAGCCCTCACTTTTCTCCTGAATAAAACCCCAAAAGCAACAATAGCAAGATTACGCATTCAAGATGAGACATCGAGAACAGATAAGGGGAAAACAAGTTCTCTAGTGAAATTTCATTTTCCTGTAGTTAAAATATATGCAAAATTAAAGTCCAATCCAATAAAACACTACACTCTTGTTTTTATCTACTAAACATTTAATCACCTTTGCTGCTGCATCACTAGTTTCAGATGTAGTCCCAGATTTCGGTGTCTCCCCGAGTATGCTTGATCTGAACTCAACGGTTTCATTTACCGAAGATGATTCAGACATCTCTGCGATATTATAAATCTCTTCCTGTTTGGTTTTTATTAACAACAACAGGGCCAGTTTAGCAAAACTGTAATATTTCATTAAATAAAATCAAGTACAAATAGATATTAAACTAGATTATAATGGTTTAGTTAATCTCTTTAGTGTTTACCTATGTGAACTCATGTAATAAATATCTAAGAACAAATAGATAAAAGAAACAATTCTATCAAATTTAGAAAGCATCACTCATGAAAAGCTATGGTAAAGAGGATTTGAGAAATATATAAATTATACTTGAATCATATGGCATATTACCAGCCCTCTTTTGAGTTAGTAAATATACTATTAAACTAAATTATTAAGGTCCTATTCATCTTGAACTAAACTACTAGATTATATTTAGGCCCTTCATCTTATTCATAGGATAATCATGCAAAAACAGAAATAGTACAAAGCATATTTACCGACTGAGGTCCATGGAGAATGCATCTAACAATTTTCAGCTCCGTAAATGATGGATTCAACTGCTTAGGCCTACCGGTCATTCTCCATCCTCGAACCTCTGTAACAACGTGTGATAAGAGGAACTTTATGTAATCGCAGCAATGATCAATTACAAACACCAATTAAGGGGGACCGTTTGTTTTTTAAAGTTACCTCTTAAAACCTCTTAAGTCTGAAAATTAAGAGGTTTGCAGACTTAAGACCGTTTGTTTTTATTTTTAAGGGAAGGCCTGAAAACCTCCTACCGTCCTCCAAAATTTTAAGAGGTGCACCATTCACCTCTTAGTTTTTTAGACGTGAATGTAGACTTCAGACCTCTTAAAAAACAAACGACCCCTAGGATTAGCTTGACGAGAGGGACATACCTGTATAGTCAACGGTATCACCAGCTAAAACCCCAAACCAATCAGGAGCCAGTCTCCCAACCTCCATTAGCTCAATGAAATCACGCCGACAAAGATAGTATGCTCCTGTGATTAGTTGAAATCCAGACAAATCTCCTCCAAGAAAATTTCCCCCTCCCATGTTATTTTCCGCGGTTTCCTCAGCTATTTCATCGTCAGTGTAGTACACAAGGCTTGCACCGCATTCATGTACCTCCAATCCACTCATCACATCAACAGACACATTAACTTTATCTCCAACGTCTAACGCGTTCCCGATAGGCCAGTAGCCTAACCATACACCAACTTCACCAAATCCAGGTTTACCAAAGACTTTGGGGTTGTACATCAAGTCAACGCCATTAGCCGTACTGATTTTAGCAAACCATACCCAATCATCACCTGATATTTTGTATTTGAAAGTTACATTTAATCCTTTGAGTCTCCGATTATTGGGACACGAAGGTACATTAAATGACAAAGATGATGATTCTGATATATACTCGGGTGTCGTTTCTGAATCCTTTATGTTTGGCAGAGATGTGCTCATTATATCAAATTCATACAACATCTGTGCGACGTACACAAGCAAGTGAGTTTAGTCATTCATACATGATCAGTTTGCAGGTGGTACGTAAATGTGTTTGTGTGCGCCGATCATAGTTGTCAGTAGCGAATAGCGATAGCTTACTGCTATGCCATGTAGCGAATAGCGATTAATAGCGACCGCTATTTAATATTTAGCGATAGCCTTCTAAAAGATAAATTATGAATTTATTTATCAATATATTACCTTAAAAGTCTTAAACTATTATTTATATTAGAGAACATAATATTATAGGTAAAACCCTAGTATATATCAAAGTAAAAAAAATAAAAAATAATTACGAAAATGTCATCGCTATCGCTATATACCATATAGCAGTACATGGTCGCTATCGCTATTTTGCGCTATTTATCGCTATTGACAACAGTGGAGCCGATGCATGTGTATTTTATCATAGAGGAACAACAAACCTGGAGATTTGAACTTCTGCCTTTGGTTAGCTCATCATCACCAACCAGGAGCACTTCATGACTTTGATATTCCTTTAGCCACTTCAAATGTCCCAAATCAGTTTCATCTAGTTTGGCTATTGGTACCAATTTGATAAAGCCTTCAATTTCAGACAAATTAATACAACCTTCATAGCCAAACTCTTGCAACATGAATCGAGCCGATTGGAAAGTTATTTTCTCCAGTGACTCACAGTAATATACGTACAATTCCGCAAGTGTGCTAGGTAGACATAGAAGCCATTTAAGTCTTGAGCAGAAACTCAAGTCAAGGACCCGAAGACTTTTAAGATGATCATAATAAGGCAGGAACTCAAATAAACTCTTGCTTAAGTTCAAGTACTGCAAAAACGGTTGAACGTTGAAGCTCAGAGGAAACGAATCGGTACATTCAAGATTGCAGTCTTTGAGGAACAACCGTTGTAACGAATGTGGGAAGGAAAAAGGAGACGGTTTTATCACTTCTAACAGATATATTTGTTCCCTTGTGCACAAGTGTTTACATCCAGTCATGTTCAATAGAGTGAGACTAGTAAGCTCTTTAATTGTTTCACAAACACGAACCAGACTGTGACAGTTCCAAAGAACTAAAGTCTCAAGATGAGGGATCATGAAGATGTTGCGGATCTCCAAAAGATTGTGCGAATCTTTAAGATTTAGAATCTGTAAAGATTGAAGAACCTGTTGCAAAAGTGATAGAACAAATATTATTGTATCCGAGATCACGAGATGAGGAAACAATATTCAAGCCTAGCAATGTCAAAGTAATAATAGTAAAAGTCAAAGTCTTGTAATTAGTTAGTGTATATTAGTCAATGGTATAAATATGTAGTTAGTAGTTAGAGTTAGTTAAGGGGATTCATTGTAATATTCTAGAGAGAGATTCTGTACATCCGCATAAAGACCACCGCAAAGTGAGAAGTTAGAAAGGATAACCGATAGAAGGAGGATATCGGATTACATACCATGGGTGGTTCAAATACTTCCAACTTGCTATAGCTCATATCTAAAGCCACCAAGTTTCCCATGAATAAGCCAGAGGGTATAGTTCCTAAATTGAATCCAAACCAGCAGAGCCATCTTAGATCTTCTGAAAAATTCTCATGGGATCCAGTGAGTTCCACAAAATTCAGTTGGAGCAATTTTAGTTTTTCCATCTTTTCAAGTGCATCAGTTTTGAGGTTTAAGGCCTGTAGATTTAGCATGAAAACAATTAGCAAACTTACATCATACCCAGAAATAGAGCCACACTGCCACTTGCATAAAGATGGTTATATATTTAGTATCACATAACCTCTTTTGAACCCAACAAGCCTTTAAAAAAATTAACATTTTGAACACAAACTAACTTCTTTGTCTTTTTCATCTTTCTATCTTCTTTTTAAATATAAACATGAAAAGTAGAAAATCCAAAACAGATACTTAATTATAAAAAATAGATCTAAACCCAAAGTAGAAAATAAAAAACAAAACCCAAAAATTCATCTTTGACTTAGTTTGTATTACCTTGGACACCATCCCTTCTTCTTTTAGCTTTTCCATGTCAAGTGTAAGACCTTCTATTGTTTTTGAACCCTGAAAAAAATAAGATGAAAAACAATAAAAAGTAAAAACTAAGATAAAATAGGAGGATGCGAAAGTTTGAGTAGGCTTAGGCTATGTTTGGCAAACTAGCTGATGACTCATAAGCTAGCTGGTAGCTGATAAGCTAGCTTATGAACAAATTATGTTTGGCAAAAAGTAGCTTATGAGTATGTAAAATGACTAAAAAGTAAAAAGCGTATCTTAGGGTATACTAATTAATATCAATAAGGGTATAACTGGAAAAAGCTACAAAAAACTCTCAAAACGCTACTAGTAGCGTTTCAATAAGCTACCTTATGGTCCATCCAAACATGTATTAGCTTATTTTTGCCAATACAGCCTTATGCATACACATAAGAAGCATCTTACCTTTCCTTTTCTCAATATCTTATAAGAGTCGGCACTAAGCCAAACTCTACTACGTTTCTCAGGAAGCTTGATTGCTTCTTTACGGACTATGTATCTTCCCGTCTCTTGGAGCAATCGATGCATCATCAACTTATTACTAGACGAAACTGAAAGAAGGCATCTGTTGATAAGAGTTCTGATCCCAGATACCGCAGAATAATCAGGCTCCAATATCTTTACCACATAATCCGCGTCTTTGCCTATAAAAAAGCAAGCAATATGCAAAAACAACTCTCTTTCAAAGTCAAATGGCAATGACATGTAGCTCCTCATTAGTACACCTTGGATTACAAAATGAATATCTTTTTCCAATAACTTCAACTGACTTTTCCACTGTAAGATGGTATTGCTACCGAATAGAGACGAGCCCAGCGCTCCAAGACCGAGTGGATTTCCTTCACAATACGTTACCGCTTGTGCTGCAAGCTCCTTGAAACCTTCCGCTGGAATTTTAGATCCAAACGCGTGATGACTTAAAAGCTCTAATGATTCATCATCGTTCAATAACCTCATTTTATATTGTTCACACTTGCGAGATGAAAACTTAAACAGATCATTTGTATTTTCCGTGGTTATTATGATCTTGCTTTGTGCATGAATTTTCCCGGTTCCAAGTAAAGCAACTAAGTCACCATATTTTACAATATCGTCAAGGACAATTAGTGTCCTTTTCGTATGTAAGGCCTCCTCGATCTTACACGTACCACGAGAAACACTAGGTATTTTTCTCTTTCTTCCCCCTAAAATATCTTTCAGAAGTTGTTCTTGTAGCTCACGCAAACCATGAGGTCCGTTACATCTAGTACCAATGTCTTCGACAAAACTCATGCTTTCAAACCTTTTCCAGTTTAAATTGTAAATGTACTTTGCCAACGTAGTCTTGCCACTTCCTCCCATGCCGCAAATTGCTAAAAATTCGAGATTGGGTTCATGTAACCAAGAACTGATCTCCTCATATCGAGTGTCCATCCCTATTAGATCCAGTGGAAGATAAACCTTTTTGCAATCTAGTTCGTTGTAAACGGTATCGACAATTTCGTTCAGAAACTTTGTTTCAGGCCTGTAACAACAGAGTCAAGGTTAGTGAATGAAATTTAAGGATTCTTTGATAAATTGAAGAGAAATTCTATTAAAAAACTAGTATTCCAAATGTAAAGCATTATGTTAAAACTATTTTACTGTTAAATTTTTCAAAAAAATAGAAATAAATTGCATTAGAATATGGCCAAAGTATTAAAAACTACACTGCTATAGAAGATTTGTAAGTGAATCCATTTTTTAAACCTAATCAAAATAAAAAAACATAAATGAGAAGTTAAAATAGATGTGTGGGGCATATTTTATCCAAAAAGAGAAATTAGCTCAGTCAAGTCTCGGGTGCCGGTTACTAAACTCTTACCGGGTAAGTGTTTACCATGCCAAATTATCTTACCACATGAATATGGCGAAGACCAAAAATCTTACCAGATATGAACTACAACAAGGAATGAGAGTCTTACCTGGTAAGTGATGTCGAAGACTCTAACCACGGTTAGCACTTACCAGAAAATTTGTAGCATACAATACAGTTTTGGTGGACTTAAAATCTAAAATCTTACCCGCTAAGTAGGTGATAGTGTTAAATTTCACCGGTAAGCACCTACCAGGATAAGTGTTTGGTAAACGGCCCTTAAACTTGTATAACCAATCAGCTAATGCACAAAACCATCATATATTTTTATCCCTTTTTTTTTGTAATTACATGTCTGAAAATCACATATTTGCTCTCCTAATCATATATAGTTACATCATTTCTCTATTTTTAATCAAATTCTTTGACAAACAACCAATACCATCCATCGCCCATTAGCAGGCATAATTCCTACTAGGCAACATCATTATTGTGATATTTATCCACAAAATTTCACAAGTCATATAAATTAACACTAGTAATCATCAATTAAGACTAGGATTTAGAATATTAATCAATATATATATATATATATTTGTTGCATGATGTGTTTGTTTCAGATGTACTCGGTTCATAATGTGTACATTTTTGACATGTTTGTGAAACAAATATACGATAATCAACACATTTATGTGAAACAAAACCGTAAGATAGAAGTTCTCACGGATCCAATTTTGGAGTTCTCAAATGATTAATCCCATAAATATTATATACTTCAAATATACATATAGGATTTTAATAACATACCCAGAGAGAACCCCGCCTGTCAAGTTGGCAACCTTCGTAAGGGCTTCTCTCCATCGTTTCACGTTATCATCTGTCCACATTGAAGAGGTTTTGACTTCTATCTTAAAACTTTTGTCTTGCTTCCTAACATCAGAGGGATCAACACGATAAAAAACCGGTAGAACGAAATGATTGAACTCCCTCCTTTGCTCAAGGATCAACCAAAGCTCTTCAAGGCACCATGTGGAAGTTGCATAGTGCTCTGACAACACCACTATCGAAGCCTTGGATGCTTTGATTGCTCTGTCGATTTCCGGCTTTAGTTCTCGACCTCTGTCGATTTCATCGTTATCCCTAAATGTGAGAAGTCCTGCTCGTCCCAAGGCTTCATAGAGATGATCCGTAAAAGAATCACGAGTATCTTCCCCTCTGAAGCTTAGAAAGACGTCATAGCAGGCGGCATCGTCTCCGGGAGAACTTGCAGTTGCTGAACTGTTATCCATTGAATTAAGATCTGGTAAGGCTGGAAGGAGGTTTGGTGTTGTAACAAATATAAGAAGATGAGATCCAGGAGAATGGAATGAGGTCTAATTGGTCTTCTACTGGTATCACAATCACACCATGCACTCTTGTCATAATCAATAATGTTTTTAAGTGGTTTACCTGTTTTTAAGTGGTTTACCTTTGTCCTAGCCCCACCAGCATCTACCAATCAGAACACATTAATAAGTCAATATTTATTTAAAATAATTACCCAACAAACCATTTGATTTGGAACGGTTAATGGTTAAGTCTCTAAACTATTTTTTAAATAAAAAAGCAATAAATAATTATTTTTTGAATGATAAAGTCATTGAACTAATATATTGAATGATTAAGTCCTTGAAAAATTTCTTTTCGATAAATAAATCATCAAACTTTCAAAATTTGGTTACTTACCCCTTTTAACAAAAAAAATAAATAAAAAATAATTGTAACTGACTAAGAAGGTTTTTAAGGTAAAATATAACTATATTAGTTTAGGTTAAACGAATATAAGTAGCAAATTTCTAAAAATTCAATGATTATTTTATTGAAAAAAATGTTGAGGGACTTCTTAATCAAAATGAGAAAGTTTAATGGTTTTTTCTTTCAAAAGAATAGTTCAGTGACTTAATCATTCAAAGTGAGAAAGTTTAATTGTTCTTTCATTCAAAAGAATAAAGAAAGTGAGAAGTTTTGTTCTCTAAATTGCTCCAATAGATTCTCTAAAAGGTTCTTTGAAATACAAAAAGCTTGAAAAAACTTGAAGTTTAGTGATTCTCTAAAATTGGATGTATAGGAAGAGAAATTAATTTTTATTTATTTATTTCCATCAATGAGGTTGCATCTATCATTAAAAAGTGTATTGATGTAACATCCCCAAAAAGGGGGAATCAGTTTATTTTACTTATTTATTTAAATTTCTATTATATTTATCTTTTAGTTTGGATTGTTGTTATCTCCAAAAAGAGAGGAGAGATAGAGTTTGACTAGGTAGGGGCTAGGGTTATTTAAGTGGGGTATCAGTTGTACTTTCATTATTATTTTTTTTTGAGAGAAAAGAAACAGAGAGAGAGAGATACAGACCGAGAGAGAGAGGGAAACGGGAAGAACGAGAGAGAGATCAGCAGGTCGCCGGAGTGAGTTCGATTTCACTTTCGTGTTGTCGATAAGTTGGGGGTAAGGCCTGATTTAGTATTTTTGTAACCTTAATTTCGTTTTGGGAGAAGTTTTTGGGGCGATTCATGGCGGTAGCCATGATCGCCGGCCTTGCAGCATGGTGGTGGTGGTTCGGGGTGTCGGTGCCGCCGGTTTTGGCTGGTGGTGGCCGAACACCACCGTTTCTGGTGACGTCCGGCGGTGGTAGCCTTAGCTACTGCCGCTGCGTTTTGTGTTGTGGCCGGCCGGCAGTGGCGTTAATGCCACTGCTGTTGCTGTTGTTTGTGGAGGGCGGCGGTGGCCGTCCATTGTCGGCTGCCGCTAGCTGCTCCGGTGGGTAGACTGGCCGGCGGTGGTAGTGGCGGACTCACCACTGCTGCTGCTGCCATGGTGTGGTCCGGCGGCGGTGGTGGCATGTTTCTTGCCGCCGCTGCCGTTGATCGAGTTATCCGGCGGTGGTGGCAGGCTACTTGCTGCTGCTGCCGTGAGGCGGTGTTGGACAGCTGAAACACCCAATTCTCAAAACAAAAATTTCCATATAAATTCAACGACTTTTAAAAAAAAACTAAGTTTAATACGTCAAAAGAGTAATTCCCAAAAACAAGTTCAAATAATAAATCAAATCAAGTCTAAGATCGGAGGCTGTCTCGTCGGATCCCATCAAGCCGGAGCCTTTCCCTTATCCACGCTCGAGCTAGTACCTTTAAAAGAGAAAATTTAAACGTGGGGTAAGCACAACCGCTTAGTGAGCAGATAAAACGCATACAACATCGTAAAACATATACATATATACACATTCATCATCACATTAACGGTTTCCCGTTCATCGGACCGCCCCGCAGTCCGGCCTTAGTGGTTACCCACTCTTCGGATCGTCCCACGACCCGGCCTTAGCGATTACTCGCTCTTCGGATCGTCCCACGACCCGGCCACATCAACTCATCATTTTACACATAAATACATACATGCAGTTACAACGCGATACACGTAAACCCACTCACCTCGAATACGATAAGCACGCGTTAAACAAGTGTTCCGGTTCACACTCGCAACCCACGAAATAAATCTGAAAAACAATTACCAACAAATCCTACGAGTTATAATTTACTCCAACTAACCACGCGAGGAAAACTCATACTTACGAGCATGCTAGGACGGGTTATTACAAGGCACGGGACTAAACCCGGTTGCCGGTCCGTCCCCGAAACACCGCTGCCGAAACAACCCCCCCCTATCGATGACGGCGACGAAACCCGTCACCACCACCGGACAAACGCCAAAAACACGGCGTGAGAAGCGGCAGCGACCGTATGCACGATCACCACCGCTGGCCGCCCACGAACTCCCGGCAGCAGCAATGGCTTCCCACCATCGCCGCCGAGGTCTCCCAAACAACGGCAACCGCATCGGGTTGCCACCGTCGACGGAAGCCGTGCAGCAACACCACGGCAGCAGCGGCGAGGGAAGGGAAACCCACCACCACCACCACCACGGCAGCCAATCCATTCCACCACCACCGCCGGCGAGACGGTAAAACACAGCAGCGGCGGTGATCACCGCTGTCTCCGCCGGCGTCCAACTACTCGGCGGTCGGGTTACCACCGATCAAGACCGGCGGCGACCCCACCACCACCTCTCCACAAAACGCGACGGAAGAGAAGTCCGGTCACCACCGCCGGGCTTCCAATCGGCAGAAACGGCGGCACTAACACCCACCGTCCTCCGCGGTCACTACCCAAGGCGTCCGCCGCCGGCGAGATGAACGACGGCAGCAACAGTGGTAGCCGTCGCCACCACCGCCGTTCTCACCACAGCACACGGCGGTTGAGCCGCCACCAGCCAAAGCCGGCGACGACCCCACCCCCGGCGAGAAAAAGGAGACACCTCTAGAGCTACTTACCGGCGTCGGCGATCCGATCGTTTTCCCTTCCTCCGGCAATTGGTTTCCTACCTTCACGAATCTCTCTCTTTCTCTCGTTTCCTTTTCTCACAAGGCAATAATAAGCCTATTTCTCTCTCCTCTCTTTTTCCTTCCACAAGTCAACAAAAAAGAATGCTTTTCTTCTTTTACTGACATCCTACCCCTCTCTTTAAAATATTTAAAGAGGCTATAAGCCTTATCCTACTCAAAACCCATGTAACTGATCTTAGAATAATAAGGGATAGGGGTCCACTTTAACTATAAAATCCTTATCTTTAATTTAAACAAAAGAAACAGATGACCCATCCTATTTTATTCACTTATCCACGATTATAAATAAATAAAAATAGAACTATAAATAAATGAGAGGAGAAAAGAATTAAATAGAAACGGCGCTACAAATTTGGGTCACTACAACTCTCCCCCACTAACCTGGATTTCGTCCCCGAAATCAATCGGAGAAAAGCTCCGGTAATGCTCTCTCATCTCCACTTCCGGCTCCCAGGTCCACTCGGAACCCTTCCGATGCTGCCACTGTACCTTCACTATCCCGATGTCCTTGTTCCGTAATCTCCTCACCTTCCGGTCCAACACCGCTACCGGTCTCTCGACAAAATTCAGGCCCTCATCCACCTGAATGTCATCTATCGAGATGTGCGCGGATTCGTCCGCCAAGCACTTACGTAACTGAGACACGTGAAACGTGTCGTGGATCTGACCCAACACCTCCGGTAATTCCAACCGGTAGGCCACCTTCCCAACTCGCGCGAGAACGGTGAACGGTCCGATGTAGCGGGGACCAAGCTTGCCCCTCTTACGGAACCGGATCACTCCTTTCCAAGGGGAGACCTTCAGCAAAACACGGTCACCCACCTGGAACTCCAAATCCGACCTTCGCCGATCGGCATAACTCTTTTGCCGACTCTGAGCCGTTCGCAACCGCTCCCGGATCTTCTGGATATCCTCCGTGGTTTTCTGAACCACTTCGGTACTCCCGAGAACACGATGGCCGACCTCACCCCAACAGATAGGAGTTCGGCATCTCCGCCCGTACAACATCTCGTAAGGCGGCATCTGAATGCTCGAGTGGTAGCTATTGTTATACGAGAACTCCGCCAAAGGCAGATACGTATCCCAACTGCCACCAAAGTCTAACACGCAAGCTCGGAGCATGTCCTCCAAAGTCTGGATCGTACGTTCACTCTGACCATCAGTCTGCGGGTGGTACGCGGTGCTGAAATGCAACCTAGTACCCAACTCTGAGTGAAACCTCTCCCAAAATCGGGAAGTGAAACGCACATCCCTATCCGAAATGATCGACACTGGCACCCCGTGCCTCGAGACTATCTCCTTGACGTAAATCTCCGCTAACTGCTCCGCCGTCGAACTCTCGCGAATAGCCAAGAAGTGGGCGCTCTTAGTCAGCCGATCCACTATTACCCAGATCGCATCAAACTTCCGAGGAGTCTTCGGAAGCTTGGTGATTAGGTCCATAGTGATGTTCTCCCACTTCCATTCCGGAATCTCTAACGGCTGGAGCTTGCCATGAGGCTTCTGATGCTCCGCTTTCACTCTCAGGCAGGTCAAACACGCCTCTACGTCTCGTGCTACATCCCGTTTCATCCCCGGCCACCAATAATCGGTCCGCAAATCCCGATACATCTTGGTAGCTCCCGGGTGAATCGAGAATTTGGACTTGTGTGCTTCCTCTAGTAAGGTCTGCCGAGCTGTACCCGCGCGAGGAATCCACATACGGTCAAACCTGGTCAACAGTCCCCGACTATCTCTCACCAAAGAAGACAACTGACCCCGAATCCGCTCCTTATTCAGGTTCTCCTCCCGACTCGCCTCTTCTTGCGCCTGACGAACCAACTCCAGAAACGAAGTAGTCACGGCCATCTTCAGATGCGAAACTCGTAATGATATAGGTGACAGCTTCCTGCTCAAAGCATCCGCAACCACGTTCGCTTTACCCGGGTGGTAAAGTATCTCGCAGTCGTAGTCCTTAACCACATCCAACCATCGACGTTGTCGCATATTCAGGTGCGGCTGCTCCAAGAAATACCTCAGGCTGCGGTGGTCCGTATAAATGGTGCACTTCACCCCGTACAGGTAGTGCCTCCAGATCTTAAGGGCGAAAACCACTGCCGCAAGCTCAAGGTCATGCGTGGGGTAGTTAGCCTCATGCGGCTTTAACTGCCTCGACGCATAGGCTATCACCCGACCCCTTTGCATCAAAACGCACCCTAGGCCAAGGTACGATGCATCACAATAGACCGCCATGTCTTCCACCCCTTCCGGTAGTGTCAGAACTGGCGCCTCACACAACTTCTTCCTCAAGGTCTCAAACGCTTCCTCTTGCTCGGGACCCCACTCGTACGCCACGCTCTTCTTCGTCAATCGCGTTAAAGGCACCGCGATCCTGGAGAAATTCTTGATGAACCGTCTATAATAACCGGCCAATCCTAGAAAACTCCGAATCTCAGTTGGTGTCTTCGGAATCTCCCAATTCAATACCGCCTCAATCTTTGCCGGATCTACCTTGATGCCCTCCCGGTTTACAATGTAGCCCAGAAACTGAACTTCTTGTAACCAGAAGGCGCACTTCGAAAACTTGGCGTAGAGACGTTCCCTCCTCAGCACCTCAAGCACCTCTCGCAGATGCACAACATGATCCTCTTTCGACTTGGAGTAGACGAGGATATCATCGATAAACACAATCACGGACCGATCGAGCATCGGTCGACAGACCCGATTCATTAGGTCCATGAAAGCGGCTGGAGCGTTGGTGAGACCGAACGGCATCACCAAAAACTCAAAATGGCCGTAACGGGTGCGGAACGTGGTCTTGGGAATGTCCGCTTCCTTCACCTTTAACTGGTGATACCCCGACCGAAGATCGATCTTAGAAAACCACGACGCTCCCTGCAGCTGGTCAAACAAGTCATCAATTCTAGGCAGAGGATACCTATTCTTGATGGTTAACTTGTTGAGCCCTCGATAATCGATGCACATACGGTGACTACCGTCCTTCTTCTTCACGAACAAGATTGGCGCTCCCCACGGTGAACTACTCGGGCGGATAAACCCCTTCCCTGAGAGTTCTTGCAACTGGTTGGACAACTCCTGAAGTTCTGGTGGTGCTAAACGATAAGGAGCTCGGCAATCGGAGCTGCTCCGGGCACCAAATCGATACCAAACTCTACCTGCCTATCGGGTGGAAGGCCAGGTAGATCCTCCTGGAACACATCTGGGAACTCGCTAACCACTGGTACATCAGCTACCGCTGGTTTTTCCTCCTCCGCTTGCTCACTCACCGCGTAAGCCAAGAACCCCGAGCACCCTCGCTGAAAGTATTTCCGCGCCTTCGCAACCGAGCAGAACAAGGTGTTCATCCTACTGCCCTTGCCGTACACCACCAGCTCTCCCCCACTTGGGTTCTGGATACGCACCAACTGTCCTGCTACATCAGTCGTCGCATGATTCTGATACATCCAATCAATTCCTGCTACTACGTCAATCCCATTCATGGGGATGGGTATGAGGTTGATGCTGAACTGCACGCCAAAGATATCTATGACGCACCCTCGGAACACGTCCTCGACTACTTGTACCTCTTCCGCAGCTACGTCTATCGCTAAGGGCTTATCCAACTTGCCTCGCTCTAACCGGAAGTCCTTACAGAACCTATGCGACACATAGGACCACGTGGCCCCCGTGTCGAAAAGTACTAAAGCAGGTTTTTCGTTTACAGAGAATATGCCTGATTCATGCATGAGTGGATAAGCATAAAAAGATTAAACAAGCAGTTCACACAGTTAATAAAGACGTAACATAACTAGAGGAGTACCTGTGATCACATCTGGTGCCGCTTGAGCCTCCTCGGCGGTCATCTGAAAGGCTCGCCCACGACCGAAGAGGCTCCACTCTTCCCCTTGGTGGTACCATCGGTGATCAGGAGCGGCGCTGAAGCTGGAGGTAAAGCCGGTGTGCCCTTCAGCTGAGGACAGTCGTTCTGAACATGTCCCGGCTGAAAACAACGGAAACAGACCTTCGCTGTTGCCTTGCAGTCGCGGCTGAAGTGGCCCGGCTTGCCACACTTGAAGCATACCGTCTCCCCAGCCCTACACTCGCCCTTGTGGTTTCGCCCGCACTTGGCGCAACCCGTCGACCCACCTCTCGCATCACCCCTCGCTCCCTTGAACCGCTTGGTTGGCGCCGGACGATCATCTGCCTTGCGCTTCCCGCGCTGAACCTCCTCCAAATGTAGCTCCTGTGCCCTCGCTGTGTCCACCATTTCGCTGAAAGTCTGGCATCTCTTTGTCGACACTACTCCTCTGATGTCCGTCCTCAAGACCCCCAAGTAACGAGCCTTTTTCAGGGACTCGTCGTTCGCATAGCCTGGCACGAACAGTAGCTTCTCCAGAAATTTGGCGGTGATCTCGTTCACCGACTCTGTCGTCTGTGTCATGTTTAAGAACTCCGCTGCCAAACGCTCCCGCTCGATGCTAGGCGCGAACTCCTCATCCATCATAACCTTGAACTCCTCCCAGGTTAAAGCAGTAACCTGAGCCTCTGAGAGCCTCCTGAGGACCAGATCCCACCAGTCCTTAGCCGCATTCCGCAACAGGTTCACCGCGAATATCACCTTCGAACCCGCCGGGCATCCGCTTGTGCGGAATGCCCCTTCCACCGCCGAGTACCAACGGTAACAAGCAACGGGGTCCTTCTGCCCCTCAAAGAACGGCGGCTGGCACATCATGAAGTCCTTGTAAGTGACGGTCCGGACCTGAGACTGTACGGTGCTCCCAGACCCAGTACTGCGTGCCGTAAGCGCTGCATCAATGCGCTGATCCACGGTCTGGATAAGCTCCTCTCTCATCTGATCGAAAAGTCCGGGCAGAATTGCCTGCAATGTCTCAGTAATCCGCGCGGCCAACTGGTCCGCCTGCTCGGCCCCGCTCCCTTCAGGTGTCTGTCTAGTCACTACCATTCTGGGGTTTACGAGGCATTTTAGTTTGCATTCACATAGGCAATTCATCTAACTGTATTCCTGTTCTATTAGTGCTCATGCTGGTACCTATTCCTAGTTGTAACGCGCATGCCATCCTATAACTAGTTCACACAAACACACATAGGTACCACATGCAAGCATTAACTACAACACACATATGCTCGTCCCTACTGTCATCAATATGTTAAAGTCCCCAGAACTTAATCAGATCCAACACTACACGGAGTTTATAGTAACACTATTATTGGCGCCGTGTTACTATAACCATCCATACATGGTAGTCAATTCAAGACCACCGGGCAACAATCAAACAAGAACATGCCCGATGACCCGTCCTCAACAGACCACGGTGTATTCGTTTGGGTTTGATACCGTCCTAACTGGGCCTTAACCTATCAACTATGCAGGTATTTGCACATTAAATCACCGCAACAATACATAACATCATGTTATCTACTCATACAAAGCTACATATACTGCATGCATCCTCAAATAAATTATGAGCAAGTCTACTTCACACGTGTATAAATATATGTGTGTAAAATAATACGATTATTGCTCACCTCCGCCTTAATGGTTCCGCTAGCCTTTCCGATCTTATTTTTCCCAAAATCGCCTAGTTTAAGTCCACCCACACACGCACCCACCAGTGCGCATGCTGGTTCACTTAAACCTGGGCTCTGATACCAAGTTGAAACACCCAATTCTCAAAACAAAAATTTCCATATAAATTCAACGACTTTTAAAAAAAAACTAAGTTTAATACGTCAAAAGAGTAATTCCCAAAAACAAGTTCAAATAATAAATCAAATCAAGTCTAAGATCGGAGGCTGTCTCGTCGGATCCCATCAAGCCGGAGCCTTTCCCTTATCCACGCTCGAGCTAGTACCTTTAAAAGAGAAAATTTAAACGTGGGGTAAGCACAACCGCTTAGTGAGCAGATAAAACGCATACAACATCGTAAAACATATACATATATACACATTCATCATCACATTAACGGTTTCCCGTTCATCGGACCGCCCCGCAGTCCGGCCTTAGTGGTTACCCACTCTTCGGATCGTCCCACGACCCGGCCTTAGCGATTACTCGCTCTTCGGATCGTCCCACGACCCGGCCACATCAACTCATCATTTTACACATAAATACATACATGCAGTTACAACGCGATACACGTAAACCCACTCACCTCGAATACGATAAGCACGCGTTAAACAAGTGTTCCGGTTCACACTCGCAACCCACGAAATAAATCTGAAAAACAATTACCAACAAATCCTACGAGTTATAATTTACTCCAACTAACCACGCGAGGAAAACTCATACTTACGAGCATGCTAGGACGGGTTATTACAAGGCACGGGACTAAACCCGGTTGCCGGTCCGTCCCCGAAACACCGCTGCCGAACAACCCCCCCCCCCTATCGATGACGGCGACGAAACCCGTCACCACCACCGGACAAACGCCAAAAACACGGCGTGAGAAGCGGCAGTGACCGTATGCACGATCACCACCGCTGGCCGCCCACGAACTCCCGGCAGCAGCAATGGCTTCCCACCATCGCCGCCGAGGTCTCCCAAACAACGGCAACCGCATCGGGTTGCCACCGTCGACGGAAGCCGTGCAGCAACACCGCGGCAGCAGCGGCGAGGGAAGGGAAACCCACCACCACCACCACCACGGCAGCCAATCCATTCCACCACCACCGCCGGCGAGACGGTAAAACACAGCAGCGGCGGTGATCACCGCTGTCTCCGCCGGCGTCCAACTACTCGGCGGTCGGGTTACCACCGATCAAGACCGGCGGCGACCCCACCACCACCTCTCCACAAAACGCGACGGAAGAGAAGTCCGGTCACCACCGCCGGGCTTCCAATCGGCAGAAACGGCGGCACTAACACCCACCGTCCTCCGCGGTCACTACCCAAGGCGTCCGCCGCCGGCGAGATGAACGACGGCAGCAACAGTGGTAGCCGTCGCCACCACCGCCGTTCTCACCACAGCACACGGCGGTTGAGCCGCCACCAGCCAAAGCCGGCGACGACCCCACCCCCGGCGAGAAAAAGGAGACACCTCTAGAGTTACTTACCGGCGTCGGCGATCCGATCGTTTTCCCTTCCTCCGGCAATTGGTTTCCTACCTTCACGAATCTCTCTCTTTCTCTCGTTTCCTTTTCTCACAAGGCAATAATAAGCCTATTTCTCTCTCCTCTCTTTTTCCTTCCACAAGTCAACAAAAAAGAATGCTTTTCTTCTTTTACTGACATCCTACCCCCCTCTTTAAAATATTTAAAGAGGCTATAAGCCTTATCCTACTCAAAACCCATGTAACTGATCTTAGAATAATAAGGGATAGGGGTCCACTTTAACTATAAAATCCTTATCTTTAATTTAAACAAAAGAAACAGATGACCCATCCTATTTTATTCACTTATCCACGATTATAAATAAATAAAAATAGAACTATAAATAAATGAGAGGAGAAAAGAATTAAATAGAAACGGCGCTACAAATTTGGGTCACTACAACAGCGGTGGCAGCTTGATGCTGCTGCCGTCTTGTTGTTAGTTCCGGCGGTAGCGGTGGCCTTGCGCCGTCGCTGCAGCCGTGGTTGTTCACCGGCGGTCGGTCCGTCGTCGGAGGTGTTTCACTCGTGGCTGTCCGGTAAGCCATGGCTGTCCGGCGATGGTTTAGCGGGTCGGACCGACAACCGGATGGACCCGTGTCTCGTCGCCACCCTCGTTTAGCATGTCGTAAGTGCGAGCGACCCTCGCGTAGTATTTTTGGAGGAAAGTAATTTGTAGAGTCTTTCGTGATATTGGTTTCAGATTTATTGCGTGGATTGCTTGTGTGAACCGGAACACTTATTTTTACGCGTGCTTATCGTATTTAAGGTGAGTGGGTTTACGTATGTCGTGTTGTAACTGCATGTATATATTATGTTGATATGTTGAGTTGTTGATAAGGCCGGGTCGTGGGACGACTCGAAGAGCGAGTGATCGCTAAGGCCGGGTCGTGGGACGACTCGAAGAGTGGGTAACCACTAAGGCCGGACTGCGGGGCGGTCCGAAGAGCGGGAAACCGTTAACGTGGATTATGTGGTGGATATATGTATGTGTATGTTGTAATGTGATGTACGCGATACTTGCTCACTAAGCGGTTGTGCTTACCCCTCGTTATTTTTCTCTTTTAAAGGTACTAGCTCGAGCGTGGATAAGGGCAAGGCTCCGGCTTGATGGGTTCCGACGATAGCTTTCCGATCGATACTATTTGGATTCATTAAATTGGTTTTTTTTTGTGGATACATTTAGTTGACGTTTTGTTTAAAGTGGTTTTTGTTGAATTGCTATAAATTGTCTTTTGTTAAATGGGTGTAACAACTGAGATGATAAAAGATATTGAGAATGGATGGAGGAAAACTGGCATCCGATTGTCATCATATCGTTGATGGTCCTCACGACACCAACTTCATCTCCGTTTTTGGCTTGCAAATTGATTATCGTGTAAAGACTTGATGAGTTCGGCTTAAAGCCTAACCGATTCATTTTCTTATAATACCGCTCTGCTTCCTTGAAGTTATCTACTCGACCCTACCTTTCGATCATGGTCCTGTAAGTGGTCTCATTGACAGGGATAGTTCTTCGAAATGTATTAAAAAATCTCTAAAACAGAGAATCTGTTGAAGCTAAATATAAGTCTTTTTAGAGATTTTGACATTTGAATCCCTATTTAAGAGAAATTGTCAAGAGTAATGGCCGTTTGCAATTCTTCTAACAAGTTGAGGGCCTATTTAAGTGAAACAACAGTAGGTAGTTTTGTAACTTTATAAGTATACCTTTTAAATATATATATATATATATATATATATATATATTATAATAAAAAAATTGAGTAGTTTATAACTTTAACAAATTTAATATTTTTTTAATTGGTTGAAATTTCTTTTTCTTTCCCGTTTGAAAAGAAAGTTTTGGAAGAAAACTTAACATTATTTCATTTCGTTTCCAGGTTCCTTTTCTTTCCCTTCTGAAAATGTCTCAAGAACACAAGTGGCTTTTACTTTCCTTTGCTTTCCTTTCATTCGTAAAATGAGTTTCCGAGGATACAACATAAACATTTTGATTTCATTCTCAACAATTAATAAACAAGCATATTTCATTTATATCTGCCCAACCGGTGTTCCATTTTTTATTTTTTATAAACAACCGTTGGTATTATTTCACAATATCATTTTGCTTGGTAGACAGTAGACACGTACATGTATGCGTGAAGAAAGGATCATGCGAGAAACATAACTTTTTAAGAAAACATGAGAACGAATGTAAGCCACTCATCCGGTCAATAAAAACGGTTTTGATCAGCTCCCCTCCTTTAATAATCTCCATCCTCCATGAATTGCATCAATCCTTGGTGATCGCATTTACCGTAACAGAAAATATATGACTGAGATTCATCCTCACGTCTTCTTAAATTGATATGGTTGTCGTGTAAACCCGCATCTCTACGTGTGTTATCTTTTAGAAGACATTTTTTATGGTCAAGATCAACCAGACAACAATTTGCGGTTATTTTTCCTCCATTATCCCTCCCTCCATTACCATCACCATTCCACAAGAACACTCCTTCACTATCTTCATAATTTCTTCCAGATTTTCCTCTTTCCAATTCAATCAATCTCATCTATTTGAACCTCTAATTCCACTTCACTGCATTCGTTTCGGATTCCGAAGACGATTTCGAATTGAAATCAATGAAAAATTCCGAGAAATGAGGTAGATTTGTGAGTTTCTTTTAATGGCTTCAATTAAATGTTGTGTTCATCATTTAGATAGTTGTGATTCGAAGAAACTTAGCTCCGTTTTGCAGTTCTCCGATCGGAGCTCCATTTTTGCCTTTACTAGTGTAACTAACAACAACTCCTTTTGTAAGTTAAACAAAGTTAGGGTTTCTAGGTTAGATAGTGAAGTTTCAGATGTGTTACAGTCCAGTGATGTTGTTGATAGACCTGTGGATTTGAGCCATGAGAGTGTGGTTGTACAAAGCCCTAAGTTAATTGGGGAGTTTAGGAAGGGGAAGAGGAGTATTTGGAAGAGATTGGATGGTATGAAGAATGTAGCGAAAGATTCAAAGGTAATAATGCGTAATTCCACCGATGAAAATGAAAGCCGAAAAGAAATCGGTTTGGATCATGAGGAAAATGATGATGCATTCTATGAGAAGCTAAGTGGTTCCATTGGGCTCGATTCGAGTTTGGGACACTGTAACTTTATGTTGGAGAAGCTCGAGAGGAGTGGTCGTGATGATGAGGCTTTGAAGTTCTTTAAATGGATGAAGATGAACGGTAAGTTGATGCGGAATGTGAATGCTTACAAGTTGGCTTTGAGGGTGTTGGGTAGGAGGCAAGATTGGGAAGGTGCGGAGCGGTTGATTCAGGAGATGGAGACGGATTCGTGTTGTGAACTTGGTTTTCCGGTTTTCAATACGGTAATTTTCGCTTGTAAAAGGCGTGGGGTTGTAGGGATCGGCACGAAATGGTTTCGGATGATGTTGGAAAAAGGAGTACGGCCGAACGTCGCTAGTTTCGGCATGGTTATGAGCCTTTACCAGAAGGGTGGGGCCATTGATGAGGCCGAGTTTGCGTTTTCGAAGATGAGGGATTTGGACGTCGTATGCCATAGTGCGTACTCGGCTATGATCACTATGTATACACGCCTTGGGTTATATGAGAAGGCGGAAGAGGTTATTGGGTTCTTGAGGAAAGATGGAGTGATTTTGAATCTTGAAAATTGGTTGGTTTTACTTAATGCATACAGTCAAAATGGGAAGTTAGATGAAGCCGAAAAGGCGTTGGCCTCGATGCATGCAGCTGGATTCTCCCCTCATATAGTTGCTTACAATACACTTATAACTGGATATGGGAAAGTCTCAAACATGGAGGCTGCTGAAAGAATTCTTCGGAATCTTGTTTCTGCCGGTTTGAAGCCTGATGAGACCACTTACAGGACCATGATTGAAGGCTGGGGTCGAGTAGATAACTTTAAGGAAGCAGAGCGGTATTATAAGGAAATGAATCGGTTAGGCTTTAAGCCCAATTCATCAAATCTGTACACAATGATCAATCTGCAAGCCAAAAATGGAGATGAAGCTGGTGCCCTGAGGACCATCGACGATATGATTGCAATCGGATGCCAGTTTTCCTCCATTCTTGGTATCATTTTGCAGGCGTACGAGAAGGTGGAAAGGTTTGATAAAGTGCCTTCCGTTGTGAAAGGTATGCTTTACAATCACGTTCTAAATAACCAAACGTCATGTTCAATTCTTGTAATGGGTTATGTGAAACACGGCTTGGTAGATGACACAATTGAAGTTTTGGGGATTAAAAAGTGGAAAGATAAAGTATTCGAGGATAGCCTGTATCATTTGCTAATTTGTACCTCTAAGGAGTTGGGTTTTCTTGATAACTCTATCAAGATATACACATCTATGCCGGAATCTCACAAACCCAACTTGCATATAACGTGCACCATGATCGATATTTATAGTTGTTTGAATCAGTTTAAGGCGGCAGAAGCCCTTTATTCTAATCTGAAATCAACTGGTACTCCTTTGGATTTGATTGCATTTAGCATAGTTGTAAGAATGTATGTGAAATCTGGATCGTTAAACGATGCCTGCTCGGTTCTTGATGCAATGGAAAAACAGAAGGATATTGTTCCAGATATATATTTGTTTCGAGATATGCTTAGAATTTATCAAAGATTGGGGATGGTAGATAAGTTGGCTGATCTTTACTACAAAATCTTGAAGGCTGGAGTTTCATGGGATCAAGAGATGTACAACTGTATCATAAACTGCTGTGCTCGTGCTTTGCCAATCGACGAGCTTTCTAGGCTTTTCAATGAGATGATTAAGAACGGCTTTTCACCTAACACCACCACGTTTAACGTAATCCTCGACGTTTATGGGAAATCCGGGCTTTTCAAAAAGGTACGACACGTGTTTTGGATGGCTAAACGACAAGGTTTGGTCGATATCGTCTCTTACAATACCGTCGTGGCTGCATATGGGAAAAGTAGAGATTTGAGGAATATGGCTTCGATTGCTAGAAGAATGCAATTCAACGGCTTTTCTGTTTCTCTTGAAGCTTATAATTCAATGTTGGATGCTTATGGGAAAGCGGGCGAGATGGAGAAGTTTAAGAACGTGTTGTTGAGGATGAAGGAAATGAGTTGTGGGTCGGATCTTTATACGTATAATATTATGATCAACATATATGGTGAAAAAGGGTGGATTGAAGAAGTTGGTGATGTGCTAATGGAGCTGAAGGAATCTGGGATGGAACCAGATTTATGCAGCTATAATTCTTTGATTAAGGCTTATGGGATTGCAGGAATGGTTGAAGATGCTGTGGATTTGGTTAAAGAAATGAGGAAAAATGGCATAGAACCTGATAGAGTAACATATGTTAATCTCATTACTGCTTTGCAAAAGAATGATATGGTTTTGGAGGCACTTAAGTGGTCATTGTGGATGAAACAGATGGGGATCTGAACACTTTGATCATCACTGTAAGTATACTACCATCTGTGCTACATTTGTAAGTATGCCATCCCAAAAGAATATGCTACTCACAATTATAATGAAATTATCCTCTCTAACATTATTTGTATCTATAGGCTTCCATTATCCCTCTTAGGCCAATGTTTATAACCATAATGTAGCTTATTTTTTAGTTTTTCTGAAAAAATTCGTCCGGTAAGACCAAAGCTAGCTTTTTTATAAAAACTGCCTCAAATGGTGTTTGAGTATTCTTCAGGGTCTTTTCCACCTTTTTTCCAATTATGCTCCTGTCTTTTAGGTAGTTCTCTTAACGAAAGTAAGTAGTTTAGCGGTTAGCTTGTTAACTACTAGCTAACTTATTAGTCAAAGTTTGCCAAACCGAGCCTTGGATGAAACCTTTTTACAGATCATTATTCAAGTCTTTCTATCCTAAATTAGATGGGCAGACCTTCATAATAGCTAGATGTATGCAGTAATGCAGGTTAGTAAGACCATCTCCAACCTTGACACCAAAAAACACATCAAAAACACCAAATTTGGTGGGCCCAGTTACATCATATAAAATTTTAACTCCAACCACACTCTAAAAAAAACACCAAATTTGTGGACCCCACATTAAAATAATATATTTTTAGTTACCATTAACTATTTTTAATAATAATTATTATAACTTTATAAATATATATTGTCATGATAAAGATTACTAATTAATAAAATAATGTTGGTGGTGGGCCCCTTTGTATTTGGTGTGTCAATTTAACACTTCATATTTGCAGTTGGGTTTGATTGGCCTCCAAAAAAATTTGGAGTATGGTGGGTGGTTGGAGGGTATGCAAACGCCATATAATAAGAAATGCAGTACCATTGGAGTTGCTCTAAGGCCCATATTTGGCATTTTATAGACTTGGATGTATCATGTATGTAAAAAGAAAGGCCCATAAATGCTAATAAGGAAAGAAACCTTACTCTCGCTATTATAAATAGAACAGTATTTAAATTTTGTATACTTAGGCATCATTTAGTATAAATAAGCCACATTTAGTATAAATAAGCCAACTTATAAGCTTGCTTAATTTTTGAGCAATGATTTGGATGTGCATGAACTAGTATTTAGGGAGGGGTTTACTTTTGACTTAATAGGCTTAATGACTTAACGGGCTTATTTGCACAATAAGTCAACTTATAAGCTAGTTCATGTTTGGGTGAATCATAAGCTAGATTATATGCTAGCTTTTTGAAAAGCTAAGGAAAGTAGCATCTAGTGATTTTATGACTTATGAGACTTTTTTATATTTTTTATTCTAAATACACCCTTGCCACTTTTGACACAATCAATTTTTAAACATGTATTTTTTTGGTCATTTTCCGGTCATAGTTATTGCCAAAAGCATCTTATTCATCAACTAGCCGTCATCAACTAGCTTATTAGTCACCAGTTAACTTATCAGCTAGTTTGCCAAACATAACCTTACATGGTCAATAATGTACGAAAAGACAAAAATGTTTTGAAATACTAAAATATAGATATTTTGACCATCTACCATGGTTTGGTAATCTGTTAAAAAATAAGAATTTTCTTAATTCATAAAAAGAAATATGTGTTGTTCTCATATAAAAATGAACTCATGTGGAGCAAGTAATCAAAGATGTCAATGAGAGATGAAAGAGAAGATTATCAAAGTTTTTGGGGCAAGTAGGCAAGGATAAATGAGAATGTGGAAGAGAAAATGATTATTGAGATCCAGTTAGAATGCCAATAAAGATGAAGACTTTAAACAATGAATGTAAATATTTGAATTTCTTTCTCTCATTTTTCTTGGTGTAGAAATATTATATGTTTGTATAAAAAATGTTTTTGGAACATCACAAATATAAGAGAATTCCTTGAACACAGTTGAGACAGAAAATTAATGATTAATCATATAACCATAAAAATGTCATGATTCATAAAAACAAGAATAGATCGTCAAACAATAGTTAATATCAATTATAACAGAAAAATAGATAGCAGTAGTTCACAAAAGCGGTTACACAAGCAAAATAAGCAAATAGCAATAGTCAAATAAAAGCGTTAGTTAACAAAATTTTGGGACCTTATTATCTATTAAATTATTTTCGACTCTCATTATATACTAAGGGGTCGTTTAGCGAATGCTTACCCGGGTAGGCGCTTATCAAGTCGAATTACCTTATCGGATGAATATGACAAGGACCAAAAATCTTACCCGATAATAACTAAGGCAATGAATGGGAGTCTTACCCAGTAAGTGAGTACAAACAGGGGCGGAGCCAGGAATTTTGTTAAGGGTGGTCCTCTTTATTAAACCAAATATGGTTATATGATGAAGCTAATGAGATTTAGGGGTTGTTTACCAAACGCTTATGTGGAATTGCTTACCAAATCGCATTACCTTGTTGGATGACTATAATAAGAACCATGAAATGTTACCTGTAATGTAAAGAACGAGGTAAGGACCAATAGTCTTATCCGGTAAGTGAAGGCAACGACTCTTACCACGGTTACCGCTTACCGGGTAAGTTGTTGCATACGACGCCATTTTTTGGACTAATTGTTTGGTAAACTGCCTCCTTAGGTTAAACAGTTTCAAGTTATTTCGATCGTTAATTAGTTAAACCGATTAAGGATTTATATATATAGTCACCTTCTCTATCAATTTCCCCAAATTTAGTATATGTTGTATCTATATAAGTGTATATCATACATATACTTATACTCAGCAATTGGATTAAATAATATTTTGTTGGGCTTAAAAAGAATTAGTAAAAAAATTTCTTTCTAAATTCATAAGGGTGGGCCTGCAATTAGATAATAATATTTTATTGAGCTAAAAAAATTAGTAAATTTTTTAGAAACGTGAGGGTGGTCAAGGGCTGTTGCTGGGCCAAGCTTGGCTCCGCCATTGACGACAAAGACTCTTACTACGGTTAACACTTATGAGGAAAACTGTAGCATACGATACCATTTTGGTGCACTAAAATCTTACTTGGTAAGTAGATGATAGTGTTAAATGTTACTCGTACATGCTAACCCATTTAAGTTTTTGGTACACGACACCTAAATCTTTTTGGACTACTAATATGTATCAAAGATTTTTTGGTTCTTTAATATTTTTAGACCCTGGACAGGTACTCGCCCGTCCTCCCGTCCTCCCTTGAAGATTACTCTGCACACGAGACTTGGTGCAAGTTGCCTAAAAAGTTGCTTTTCATGTATCCAAGTTCGTCTAACATTCCATGGTACTTCAAAAGCGATATGAACCTAATACAATAAAATATAAGGGTAGAGGACAGTTATATCGTACATCCTATCCTAATACCTTACTTTAATGAAAGATATATCAAATGATTTGACTTCGTTGTAATAAAATCTTCGAACTCAAAGTAAAAATAAAACAACCAATAAAGAATAAAATATTAAAACTCAAAGTATTCTTCAACTTTAAACAACAAAACTAAGATAGCTTTTACAAGACATCACCAACCAACGATTTGAACCCAAAAAACCACTTTTTACTTTTGCTAATAGGATAAAAATATCGGTTTCGGGTTTTTACGACAAAAGTCGTAGAGTTTAACCTTAAGTCTTAACACATGTTTTTATATACAAAATGATGATTATGTTCATTGATTTTTAAAGTGTCCTTTTTGCTTGATCCACTTGCATTTGGACCACATTATCTCTTTATGATTTCTTCCATATTTTTTGGCTTTTGGAACCATCAAAAACCATTGTAGTGTAATGTTCACATCAAGAATTCCCACATCCTTAGTTTCTCTTTATGATACATTCAACAAAATAAACACCAAATCTCAAACCATTGACACTATAATATCCCCCCTTTGACTCTTAAAAACCAATATAATATATTACTTTTGATAAATTGTTTAGAAACACTTTATTAGGCAAGATTGTTAAAACTTTCATTTTAATTTTAAGTTAACTTTAAAGTTATTGGACTAGTCTACGGCTTTGGACTTTTGTGTTTACAAACTCTATTAGAGTGATTAAGACTTTTGAAATGTATCGAGTTAAACTCATGCATTTTATAGGGTATTGATTCAAGATGTGTAGGCATGACAAAGACATCGACAATCTAAGAGAGATGGTTTATGACAACCTACCTTACTTAGATGGAGACTGCCAGACCGGAGAGCATGAATACCTTATAAACATAGAGTTTATTCTGTTAATGATTTTTATTAATGTTTTAAATCGATTCAAAAGTTATTATACCCGTCTACTCACTCTTTATGCAAAATCATTGACATCTCATTGAGTTTGAACTTTTGATTCATGCCCAATGTTTGACACAAGGCATATATTAAAAGTTGGTCCTCTTTGAGGATTTAAAATCAAGAATCCTATTGATGTTTTCAGTTTAATTTTCATAAAAAACCTTCATAAATGATGCACTTTTGGACTTTTTGTAGTCAACTATAAGAAATAATGGGCTATTAATGCCTATGGCTACTATTTCTTTTATTTTTAAATAAAGATAAATACT
Source organism: Centaurea solstitialis (assembly GCA_030169165.1). NCBI lineage: Eukaryota > Viridiplantae > Streptophyta > Magnoliopsida > Asterales > Asteraceae > Centaurea > Centaurea solstitialis. Next base: position 13,211,368 of record CM058043.1, read on the forward strand.
AGAATTATAAAAAATATAAAATTCGCGATAGGGGACATTTCAATTGCAAACCACTTTGTAAGGATAAGCACGGTTCGGTTCGGTTTTTGGCCGGAACCGAACTGAAAACCGAGCCATTTCGGTTTTCGGTTTTTTCGGTTTTTTCGGTTTTTTCTCGGTTCTCGGTTCGGTTTTCGGTTTTTTCGGTTTTTTTTGTTTTTGGTTTTTTTTGGTTTTTCGGTTTTTCCCCCCGGTTTTTGATCTATAGCTCTAGGTTTCTTCCATTTTTCAACCGGTTGGTGAAACGGTTTGACTTTCGGTTTTCGGTTATCTTCTATATTTTCAACTATAAAAGTATAAAATAATAAAATTAAGTAAGTTTACGAATCGTCAAAATACAAACAAGATGTTTCAGGCGTTAGGATTGCTTGTTTCGTGAAAGATCAAGGGGAAATCGATAACATTAATTTGTGGAAACTTTGGAAACCATGTTTTCCACCAATCATAATCCATTTTCTTGTTTATTTTTGGTAATTTTATTTATTTTATTTTTGTGATGCTTAATTATAGGAGTTGGTGGTTATGATTTTGAATTTTGCAATTAATCTTGTCCATTGATCCTTCTAATCAATGGTTTATATGAGTTTCCAAAGTTTCCATAAATTAATGAGTTTTCAAAATAAGGTGACTCTATATATATAAGATGTTTGAACCTTCCCTATATATATATATATTATAAACTTTTAAAATAATATAATATTTTCGGTTCGGTTCGGTTTTTAAGCCAAAACCGAAACCGAACCATTTGATTTTTCGGTTTTCGGTTTCGGTTCGGTTTTTCGGTTTTTTTTTTCGGTTTTCGGTTTTTGGTCCGGTTTTTGCTCACCCCTACCACTTTGTTTATGCAAACTATGCACACCACTTCTACACCATTTGTTTTATTTTGTTTAAATTTAAATTTTTTATTAATAATTATATGGATATAATTTGAGAAATTCCTTTTTATAGTAATTGCATTATCATGATTTTAATCACAAAAAATTCCAATTTTATCAAAAACAAAATTCTTTGAATGCATATACATATTCATGAATGCAAATCTTTATTTATGAATCTATAACCATGCATCTACAATCATATTATACCCAAAGAAAATGAGTGCATAGAACTTTTCTTAAATATATAATCATGATTAAAGTCGTTTGATTCATGAATGCATATTCATGTTCCGAATCATACATATTACATCTACACTGATGATTATCATTCATGAATCAATATCCATATTATCACCAAAAATATTGAATGCATATATTTATTCAATATTTATTCATGAATCTATAACCATGAATCAAAAATAATTTATTCATGAATGCAATGAATTATAGATTTTGGGTGAATATTGCCACATTAAATATAAGCACTCAAGTTTTTTGGTTTTGATACAAGTATTGATTCATGAACCAATCCAATAAATTGAAGTTTTTCGATTTTTGGAAATTGTTTCATATCATGTGGGTGTACAATTTTCATTCATGAATAAGTTAGTTTATTCACCAGAATTGAGTGATTGTGATAATTACCAAAAATCATGCAATCACTAAAAAATAGGGATTATCCCAAAATAAATTGGTGAATTGAATTGGCCAATTTTATTTTAATTATAATTAATACTAAAACCAAAATTCAAACAAAATAAATTTAGTGGTGTAGAAATGGTTTGCGGTGTCGAAGTGGTTTGCATAGTTTGCATAAACTAAGTGGTTTGTAGCTGATAACACCCCATTTGCGATATATAACAAACTTGAATAGTGAAGGATTTTGATATACGTCTCTATCTTAGTAAATCATATTTTGATAATTCTAAAAATCTATGATTTAAAGATACTTATTCTAATACCATAAATGGAAACTTAAAAAATAAAATATGTTTAATTTGTATAGTTTACCTTTAAATAGCTTCATCATATTCTTTTTATATTTTTTTAGTCGTTATAATGCATTTTATAGGTTTACTTAAAAATATGTATCACATGTGTTAATAAAATGTTCACCACTTGTTCGATATTTTTATTGCTCTTTTAGTAAAATTCATTTAAATTTGGATTGAAATTTGAGAGAAAAACAATCCACTTGTTTACATAGTGGGCTACTTTAATTCTATAAAAAGAAAACTTCATTGATCATGTTTATATCACCTTTATTAATTCTTTATCATTTTTGTTTTTAGTATTCTGTTATGCTCAATACCATTAAACACATTCATCACTTTTTCATTAAATACATATATAGAGAGCCAGAGAAAGGAGGTTTAAGGCATAAGAAAGTCAAAATAAAAGAATACAAGAATAAAAAAAAAGCAAGATCTTCAAAATTTTTATTTTCTCCATTTTAACACATTTGTTAAAGATGTTTTTTTTATATAGATGGTCTTTAAAGTTTCATGGATATATATACAAAATCAAAATACAGGTTGAATTTATATATGGTTGGAAATACGTAGATCATTTTTCATGTTATATATAGAGAGATAAGAAAGTTTAAACAAAAACTCATTTTTCATTGTCAATATAAGAACAACCAAGAGTGCGGTACACGACATATTAAGTCTGAATAATACAAAATTATTCAAACTAAAAAGTTATGCATTAGTCAAGGTCAATAATACAATATTCATATTAATAATGTTGTATTCAAAATGAATAATATTGAATGTTGTATTATTCACCTTGAATAATGCATAATATTAAGTCTAAATAATCCTGTATTGTTCAGACTGAATATGAGTCAAATATGACACGTGACACGCTCTCGGCACACTCGCAATCATATATATATATATATATCACGTTCATATGGAAACTCAAATTTGGTTGCGTTCGTGAAGACAACCGAGAATGCAGTGTCTTATTTGGCTCATATTCGGTCTAAATAATACATTTATTACTTTTGGTATTATTGGCTTTTCACACAAAAAAATGTAATTCCTAGTATTCTATTATCTTATTTAAGCATTTTTCTCAGCATTCTTTGTTACCATTAATGGTGTTTTAGTAAGACATTTTGAATAACCTGAAAACAAACTAACCCAACCTTATTATGCTCGGATGGATTAATCGACTTCAAGTTTTTTTATACCATTAGATATTTAATGATCGCCTAGATTCTCTTATGTCTAGTTTTAACATAATTAATTACTTAAGTTCTCATTCAAAAGAAGAACTTGGTAGGGCATGGCCATGGTCGTTTTTTAAAAGAAGAGACAAATAGTTATTTTTTTGCATATAACATAGGTGATACCATGGTTACTTGTTTGTTAATTATTGTAAGAAAAAAAAAAGACCAAAAATGATGATGACATCATTATACAATCATCACTTGAAACCAAGATAAAACCACCAACAACATGAATCCAAATGTAAACCTTAGGAATAAACCAACTTAATTAATTATCATAATTAATCACAACTCAGCATCCACCCAGCAAACAAATTACCTTTTCTAAGGTTAGGCCTAATCACATCTTCACCACCACTTGTCAATTTAATACACACACGTATTATATATTAAAACTGTAGTACCAAAAAATATGTATATAAAGCGAGAGAAAGAAACATCTAAGATCTGCGTGAATAAAATAGAAAGAACTGTTAAAACATTTAACTCGTCCAATCTAATACATTAACAACTCAATTAAATCCAACTTACTGTATCGTAGATAAAAAAGATTGAAATTAGGTTAGCCTAGCTTGATCCAACCCAACTTCTCAATCCGCCACTAAAACTTTGCTAAAGTTTTATTTATATCTATAAATAATATAGTAGTCTATTATATACATACACATATAAAATAAGAGGTTAAATAATTCAAAAAATAATAACTTATAAAAGTATATCCAAAAAATTATTGTTTAAAAGTAATTCCAATTTTTAAAATAATTGTGTATTGTTGGAAAAGAAAGGACACAACCAGTAACGGATCCATGATTTTTTCTTAGTGGGGCACCCTTAAGGTAGATTAAATATCCGTAAAGTCGTTCGATGTATTTTTAGACTACATATAACGTTCTGAGAGATTTTTAGAGTTTTTTTTGGTTGATTTCAATGGATTTTTTAAGGGTGGGGAGGGGGGGGGGTGCAGTTTCGATAAATTTTTAAGATTTCTTAGTTGATTTTGATACAAAGTTAAATTTTTTATATTTTTACACTTATAAAATTTCATTTTTTTTCTTTGAGTGAGGGGCCTCCCCCTTTCCCTCTCCTTAATCAAGCACTATTTCCGCCCCTAGGCACAACTGCACTTTGTTTAATTAGCACTTACCGAAAGTTGGAAATTAGAGCATGGAAAGTTGGAAAAAAGGAAGGCAAGAACTGGAAATTGGAACTATAGAAAACTAGAAAAACGAAGACTAGAATTGAAAGTTGGAACTTTGGAAAGCTAGATATGAGGAAGGAAAACAGAAAAAACAACTCGACTTATACAGGGCACACCCACAACCTACGAGCTTCCGTCATCCTATTAACAATTTCAGGTTATAAAACCCTAAGGTTTGGTTACCTGACCCAACCGACGGGTCAGGCCTAATCTAAGGCCATCCTTTATGGTACCTGTGGTACCTGTCATACCTGTTGCCACATCAGCTTTACTACTACTCTACCAACTCCATACCTTTCATCCACTATGATAACCCTCATACCCCTCATTAATTAATTGATTAAAAAAAAGAAAAAAAAAGATAGAGAGAGAGAAGAGACCGGCACCACCATGCCGGTGGAGCTTTTTGCCGATGTCATACCCGTAACACACTATGGTGTTACCGGCGGTACCCTTCCTGCCAATCATACCATGCCGATCCATAAAGGATGGCCTAAGTCACTTATGATATTTGACCCATTACAAAATGATAATTATCATGATTATCAAAAGTATTTTTTATTTTCTATTTATGGTATTATTTTATATATGTAAAATAATTTATGAACGATAAAAAAAAATTATTTACTGGATTATATACATATAAACATAACGGCGGATACAGCGTATCATATTTTCCCACGCGGCCAACTCTCATTGGTTGACTTCAATTAGTCAAACACATCAAAGCCGCCAAAAAGCTGAGTTAGGCATAAACCCAGATTAATTACTCTAATCACCTTCCCTTAATCCCATCCACCTATATATCCATCTCCTGTTCCCCTTTCTTTCCATTCATCCTAAAATCTCTCTTTCCCTTAATTTCACCAAAAAAATGGCTTTCACTTCCCTATTCTTTTGTATAGTTTTGTTTTCGATCGTTTTCGCAGAAGAAAACAAAAACGCTCGGGTTTTTAATAACGACCGAGCCGCTCTCCTCACATTTGTTTCCGGGGTCACTTCTGACCCCGGAAACGTGCTGCGGAGTTGGACCGGCTCCTCGCAGGTCCATTTCTGTAACTGGACCGGAATCACGTGCGACGCTGGTCGTGATTCCGTCCTGGAGTTGGACCTCAGCGGAGCTTCGCTCCACGGTACTATATCTCCCGTCATTTCCAAACTTTCTCGGTTGACGGTTTTGGATCTTTCTAGAAACTTCTTCGAGGGCGAGGTTCCACGAGAGATTGGGTATCTCTCGGAGCTCAAGCAGTTGAGTTTATCGTCGAATCTTCTTCGAGGGAGAATCCCGTTTGAGATCGGGTTTCTTCTTCGGTTGCAGTATCTTGATTTCGGAAGCAATAGGCTCGTGGGTGAGATACCGACGAGTCTTTTTTGTAACGGCTCGTCGGCGCTCGAGTATGTTGATATCTCGAATAACTCGATAAGCGGTCGGATTCCGTTGAAGGAAGAATGCGAAGTTAGAGAGTTACGGTTTCTTCTCGTTTGGTCGAACCAGCTTTCGGGTCGGGTCCCACGAGCGCTTTCGAATTCCTCGAAGCTTAAATGGTTGGATTTGGAGTTGAACTTTTTCGAAGGGGAGTTGCCGTTTGAGATTGTGAAGAACTTGTCGAATTTGCAGTTCGTTTATTTGTCTTACAACCGTTTCTCGGGACCTCTCGACCCGTTCTTTTCGGCTTTATCGAACTCCCCGCATTTGCAAGAACTCGAGCTGGCTGGAAACAGACTGTACGGAAAGATTCCCGATAATATCGGGAATCTTTCCAGGAGTCTGGTCCAGTTGCATCTCGATGACAATAAGATATCCGGAGGGATTCCTCCGGATATCTCGAACCTCGTGAACCTCACGCTACTCAACTTGTCTAGCAACTTTCTCAACAGAACGATCCCGCACGAATTATTCCGAATGGGGAAACTCGAACGTCTTTATCTATCGGATAACTCGCTTTCCGGTGAAATCCCGTCGGATTTCGGGAACGTATCCCGGTTGGGTCTTCTCGATTTGTCGAAAAATCAACTGTCCGGATTTATTCCGGACAGTTTCTCGAGTCTTTCTCAGCTACGAAGACTCTTGCTTCACAACAACAGGCTCGTGGGGATGATCCCCACGAGCCTGGCACAATGCATTAACTTGGAGATTCTCGACCTTTCGCATAATCAAATTTCGGGCTCGATCCCGAGTGATTTCGCGAGATTGAACAGCTTGAAGTTGTATCTAAATATCTCATATAATCACCTCAATGGACCTTTGCCATCGGAGCTCGGCAAGATGAACATGGTTCTGGCCATGGATCTGTCCTCAAACAACTTTTCCGGCGTAATTCCGGCACCTCTCGGAAACTGCATTGCGCTCGAACTCCTCAACCTCTCCGAAAACGCATTTGAAGGCCCTCTTCCAGATTCCATCGGAAAATTGCCGTTCCTCGAAACATTTGATGTTTCGAGGAATAGACTGTCGGGAAAGATCCCGGAATCTTTCCCGACATCTTCTACGTTGAAGCAGCTTAACTTCTCGTTCAATAACTTCTCTGGGAACACGTCGTTTCCGTATTTGAACATCGATTCGTTTCTCGGAAACCCGGGACTTTGCAGTAGTTCGATCGCTGGGATGCCGGTCTGCAAGAACAGGCGGAAGAAGAACTTGATTCCGCTGCCGATTTTGCTTACGATACTCGTGATTGCCACCTTCTTGATGTCTCTGATTCCGGTAGTTTTCAAGTCGAAATCGAAGCGGAAATTTTCGAAAATATTTAGCCGAAAACTCGGTTGTGAAGAAGATGAAGAACAAGAAAGAAAGGAACAAAGCTACCCGAAAATCTCTCGACAAGAACTCATCGAAGCAACCGGTGGATTTAACAGGTCGAGTTTGATCGGATCGGGCCAATTCGGGCAAGTTTACAAGGGAGTTCTCAAAGACAACACGAGGGTCGCGGTGAAGGTCATATGCTATGCGAAAGCCGCGGAAATCGCGGGGAGTTTCAAGAAAGAATGTGAGGTTTTGAGGAATACACGACACAGGAATCTGATACGGATCATAACGATCTGTAGCAGACCTGATTTCAAGGCTCTCGTTCTGCCTCTGATGCAGAACGGGAGCCTTGAGGACCATCTGTACCCGGGTGACGGGTTGAGCCGTGTGGACCTGGTGCAGATGGTTCGCATTTGCAGCGATGTGGCTGAAGCGTTGGCTTATTTGCATCACTACGCACCGGTTAAGGTGGCTCATTGTGATCTCAAACCGAGCAACATTCTTCTCGACGATGACATGAATGCTTTGGTTTCGGATTTCGGGATCGCTAAATTGGTGAAAGAAGATGTCGAGAAGATCCCGATGGACGGCTCTCCTTCCGTTAGCTCGACCGACGGATTGCTTTGTGGATCAATCGGTTACATTGCTCCCGGTAAGCAATATTTTATGGTACTCTAACGTGCTAATCCGTTGTTTTTACAACGTAATTAAGCACGTCGGAATGCCTTTCAATATTAATTTGGACCATACTGGTTCTTTTTGAAGTATATAATATTTATATAAGCAAAATGCAACGAACTTTGCTTTAATTTCTAATTTACGTAAGAAATAATCTAATCTAACCAAAAACTTGTTTATCTTGTAACATTTGATGATATAAAATCAACTTCATCTTCGACATTGTTATAGCGTTTTGTAAATGGATATCGACGTCATCAAATGTTACAATATAAACTTGTTATCTGTCAAAATGGAAACGACATAAAAAATTAAAAATTTTGTTACTTTCAAATATATTTTGCTTTAGCAATCCCTAACGCTTTCTCAAATTCTTAAAATACAGAATATGGCATGGGTCGACGTGCGTCGACACAAGGAGACGTCTACAGTTTCGGGGTTCTGTTATTGGAGATGGTGACTCGAAAACGGCCTACAGATATCGTTTTTCAAGAGGGTTCAAGCTTACATGAATGGGTGAAAAGTCAGTATCCACACAAGCTCGAACCCATCATAAAAGAAGCGCTCAAGACCTATGCACCAGTTACCTCTCCAACGTCGTGCAGCACAAAACTACTGCACGACATGGTGTTGGAGCTAATCGAACTCGGGTTGATATGCACACAATACAATCCTTCGACTAGACCAACGATGTTGGATGTGGCACATGAGATGGCTACATGGAAAGAATATCTTTTCGATCCTTCCAAACGATCAATTGAATAATTATTTTGTTTCTAAACAACTAACATCTTAACAAAATCAGAAAAAGGTTTATCAATTGTTTCGACATTTTTATTTATACTCGTTTATTTAAAGAGTTACCATATGTTTCGATTATGCTTTATTGGGTTGTAAAATGTGCATGAAAGTTGTACTCAATTTTTAGTGAGTTGCATGATTGCATAAATTACATGGTGGTAATTTTTTTTCCTTTTTTAAACACTAGCGTTGTATGAAACAATAATATTGTACATCAAGACTTAAGTTGTAGAAATATATTAATCACTAGATGTGCATACATCAACAAAACAAAGAAAACGTCGGTCTCGGCGTACCGCCGGTTTCTGCCTCGTTGCCTCTACCTTCCGCCGTATCGCCGGTCTCGGCGTCGTCGGCGTCGCCTTCTGCTGCCTCTTTGGTTTCGCAACTACAACCACCGGGTCCTTCACAGCCGCTGGGACCGCGGTCCGACGACGTGGTGGTGACTGGTGGTGGTGATCAAACTTTTACCACCGCTGCCTTCCCTACGTCGTTTTCTCCGCACCTGGATTTGCCGACGGACTCGCCTGCTGTTGCGGAACCATTTGTGGAGACACCGGCGGGGGCTACAGGAGTGATTGGGGATGTGGGTTCTTTTCAGCAGCTGCTGAAGGATGTTTCAGGTGCTCATGGTCATCAACAGCAGTCTCCGATGCTGTCTCCGGCTGCTGCCATGTTTTCTTCGTTCTTAGCTTCTCCGGTCGAGATGGGTTCTGGTCATGGGGTCTTACCTACGGCATCCGTGTCCAATTCGAAGGTTGGATCAGATATGGGTAATGAGCCGTCTTTATCGAAAGAAAAAGCACCAAATGCTGGTAGCTTTGTGGACTCTGAAGGCAAGGTTTTCTTGCATGCTGATGAGACAATTGTTGCTCATAAGCCTTTGTCATTTGCTGATCTTCTGAAGAAAAGTGCCAACCTCGTGTGCGGTAAAGGTAAACTTACGTACTATCCTCCGGTAGTAACTGAGCTTGGCACTAGGCATGCGATTATTCCTGATGATTTGATCCAAAAGCAAGCCAATGAGTGGGCTCTTACACTTGCTGGCTACTTTCTTGGTAAAAGGCCTGCTTTTCCTTTTGTTCAGTATCATGCTAGACGATTGTGGAAAAAATATGGCCTTACTGATGTTATTTTAAATGACCAAGGATATTTCTTTTTCAAATTTAATTCTGATCAAGGATTAAACTTTGTTTATGAAAATGGTCCGTGGTTATTTAATGGCATGCCTATCTTTATTCAGAGATGGCAACCGGGTCTTTGTTTTGATAAGCCTGATCTGCAAACAGTCCCTCTATGGGTTAATATTTATGGCTTACCTTTGGATGTTTGGGATTATGAGATTATTAGTCGGATTGCTAGTGTCGTTGGGGAACCTGTGTCCGTGGATCGTTACACGGATGAAATGTGTGAAACCAAGTCTGGTAGAGCTAATTTTGCCAGAGTTTTGGTTAATGTTTCGGCTGATTATGAGTTACCTTCGTATATTGATGCGATTATCTTGGGTAAACTAAGGAAATTCAAAACTGAGTTTCTTTGGAAACCTAAGAGATGTAGCCACTGCAAAGTGTTCGGTCATGATTTTGAGGGGTGTGTCATAAGGCCTCGAACAACTGATGAGGTGAAAAAGGTAAACCATGTTGTTGGTGAATCCTCTACACCTAAGGATGATGGGTTCAATTTCCCTAAGAGGAAAAAGAAACCCAAGCCGACAGTTAATCCTTTGAAAGTGGGGCCTAAGGTTGCTGTCAAAATCAACCAAAGGTACGTGCCTAAAGTTATTTTACCTACCACTGACCCGCTTGATAAAGGAAAGACAAAGCTTAATAATGATATCCCTTCTCCTAAGGCTCCTATTTTTAAGACTGAAAGGACTCCTATGCCAGTTAAAGTTTCCAATCAGTTTACTGTTTTGGAAGAACATCCTAAGTGGACCGCGGATAAAAAGGAAGTAGACTGCTATGTTGAAAAACGAGGGGTGGGACTTGAGCCGGTAATCATTAATTCTTGGTCTCGTCAGAAACTGGACTACTTCATTGATAGGTGGGAAAGAGTTTTCGGGAAGGAGCCTGATGGCAAACTTCGTGGTTTTACACTCCCGGACAGGATTGATGTTGGGGATGATGATGATGACGTTACGTCCGATGATGATGTTTTATCTGACAATGATACTCTCATGAACACTAGACCAAAGAAAGTTTCATGGTCTGACAGACAGGTGTCTACAAAGATGGAGCAGGACATGCAGTGATGTTCCGTTAGAGAGAGATTTAGTGTTGTCTTTCTTTAGTTTCTTGGGATCGGTTTTTTTCTCTTGTTAGTATCTTTTGATGCTTTTGGTGTGCGGCTTTGTGTCCCTTGGTTGTGGGGTACTTAGTCTGCTTTTTGTATTAGTACTTTTATTTTATTTTTATAAAATTGCCAGGATCTTTCCTTTAAAAAAAAAAAAAAAACGTATTACCTATTTACCTTAATAAGCATGGAACTCTTGAGTAGCCAAAAGACAAACCTACCAAAATCACAACAAAAGTAAAAAAATAAATATTTCCACAATTAGAGGTAAAACCAAATAGAGAGGAATACATTGAGAGATAAAGAGCGGAAGTATTTGAGAATATGTACATTTTTCATATGGAGTTGTAAGCTTAAAAAAAATGCAAACTTGAATTAACACATAGTAACACTTAGAAATAGTATCATAGGACGAACTCAAAAGTAACTACATCAATATAGTAATATTTTTCTTCAACAAATAAGAGTCGTTAAAGGATGAATAGCATGTGAACATCAAGCTAACATAGAAAGATTCATACCAAATTCCTTGAATAGGACCAAATGATGAATTAGAGATTCTTTTTAGGGATCTAGAACATCATATAAAGAATATAAAGATAGGGTTTTATAGGCAAATTGGCGCAAAAGTCGAATGTACAATGTAATATTGACGATGGTTTTTAATTGGTGGTAAGAATGATTTTGAGGGCATGCATTTCAAGGAATATATAGATAGGGAAATCAAGAGGATGGTAACATCATTTACTCTACACTTTCCTTGAATTAATAGATGGAAAAATGAAGAGTCTAAAATAAATGTTGTTGGAGTTACATACTTTAAAAGTTAAAGCTAATGAATTTGGAAGTAAAATTACCAAATAAGCCCTCTAATAATGAAATACACAATTGTCATTTAGGGGTAGAATGGTCTTTAACATATTCAACATTAAAAAAATTCAAAAAAATGAGAAAAAAGTTAGAGATGATTCTAGGCATGAGGATGTGTCCATCATTCTATGAGGTTCTTCCTTTAATATATATATATATAAATGATTTATTATTTTTGAAACACAACATATATCAACTAAAAGTAACTAATGGTTTTTTTGTTGTTGAAAAGCAAGTGTTTAGGGAATTAATTATTTAATATAAAAAAAGTTTATTTAATTTTATAAAAATAATTTAATCATTTAAATAATTTTTTTTATATTTTTCCATTTAAAATAAAAAATACATAATCTTAATCATTTTAAATGAAACAGTTGTTTGGATTTCTGAACATATTGATTTAGAAACTTGAAATACTTGAGTTAAAGACAGTTTTAAAAACTTCAAACCCATATCTTTCTTTCATTTTCAAAAATATATAAATGTCCCAGACGCATATCATAATACAATGAAATACAATTTCCTTCATCTCTATTTAAATTATAAGTGAATACGTCTGAATTTAAAATATCATAAGTAGTGTACTATGTTATAAACTACTCACAAACTATACACAAGTAATCTAAGAGGTTCACTTAAAACATCGTCAACAGTTATGATAAAATAATTAAAAGATAAATTTTAGAAGATGATTTTAAAAATATTCCCTCTTTAATAACATGTACCCAATCACAAACCAAGAAAATGCAACGCAAGCTCCTCCTAAATCACCTTATAACAAAACAATACTCCTACTAATTATATGAATAAGATGTTTTATATAAAAGCTTGGATTATGAAAACTGTGCCTATAATCATGATCTAAAGAAGGCCAATACATTGAATTAGTGTTAATTAATCAAAAACTACATAATGTGCATTCCATAGTAGTAATCCACTTGCAATCCTTTTCTTCCCTTATACCTACCCCTTGTTCTATTTTTGGGATTATATATTGTATTAGCTATATATAGTGGAAAAAGGAATTGATTATCCAACTCAATATCAATGATTAAGCCTATTCAAATTCTTTATTATTTGGGTAATTGGGGTATATTTATTAGGGTTAATTATATGGGTATGTATCGAACTTGTTACGTTTTATCATTGTATGTACTCAACTTATAAATTTATCATTGTATGTATCGAACTTTCTAAAATTGTCATTGTATGTATCCAACTTTATCAAAACCTCAAGTTCGATACACTTTCGTGACAAGTAGAATACATTCAATGATAGGTTTTGATAAAGTTGGATACATACAATGGCAAGTCTAGCAAGTTCGATACATACAATGATAAGTTTATAAGTTAAGTACATACAATGATAAAACGTGACAAGTTCGATACATACCCATGTAATTAACCCTATTTATTATTCATGTTAGAACATCTTCAACAATTATTAGGGGTGTTAAAAAAAACCGAAAAATCGTAAAACCGAACCGAACTGTATGATCCGAAACCGATAAAACCGATACCCGAGCAACCCGTGACCCGAAAAACCCGAAAATAAAGGTACACGCTAAGTCGCGGGTCGGGTTCGGTTCTCAAAATCTACTACCCGCGGGTACCCGTCCCGTCCCGTATATAATTAATTTAATAAGAAAAATATATTTATTAATACTTCATAATAAAAAATTACTAATCTTAAAAAAAATCTTTATTACATACCGTATTTTTTTCGTTCACCCCCTACTCCCATTGGTTTGTTGGTCAAATTCAATCTCGATCATTTTTGCATACTCATATTGACGACAATCCTCGGTACTTTTATTTTCATTTTCTAACATTTTTAGGGTTAATTGTGTTAGTTTGTCACAAAAATAACTTCATTTTCTAGTATATATTTTGTGTACATCAAAGAATTCGACAAAATGTGAGTACCCGTGAACCGAACCGTGGGTACCTGCTTTTTTTTTATCCGTTCGCTGCGGGTACCCTCCCCGTGCGGTTCCGTTTCGGATAGTAAAATTAGGTACCCGTCCCTTACATATGGTTATCAAAAATCTCACTACCCGCCCCACCCTGCCCCGTGAACACCCCTAACAATTATGTTGATAGTGTTTAATACTTAAATATAATTAGGCTGGATTGAACATGACAAAATTGGCCAGAACTCGATAGAATAAGAGGGCAAAGTTGAACATGACATGGCATGACAAATTGTTTGTCTAGTGTTCAGTACGAGTAGCGCCAGATGCCCAGACAAGACACGAATAGACAGGTTCCCTAAAACTTGTTTGGCGTATTATATACCAAATAAAACTATAAATAGCATAAATATAACAAATAATTTAATTTATAAGCACTTTTTCACAATTTTCATATAAATAATGAAATATATAATAATGATAATAATAACAATACCAAATTTGAATTAATAAAAAGATATGATTGATGATGACCATTAAAATAAATATCATACTAGAATTATATTAAATAAGGGTAGATTAGTAGGTCCTTAGATTTACTTTCATCTTTGTCTCAAAGTTCTACCTATTTAAAAAGCTTTTCTTTTGTGCTATCCGGTCTCAATTTTGTCCTCCTATCTCTCATCAAACATCAAATAATGAGTTTTTGTTTTGTCTCAATTTGCAAACACCCCAAGAACCATATTCCTCTCTGGTCTCCAATTTGAGTTTAACTCGTAAGTTTTTTCTTGTCCTGTTTCGTCATGTTGCATGTCCATCTTGAGTTTTACATGTTACGTATTTAAGACTCTCCATCCATTTGCCTACTGAACTACACGCCAGAGGCTTTTCTACTCAATTAAACGTAAGATTTTATAATTTGGACCAAATGTGTCGTAATTGTTAGGTGAATTCGGTATACGTGTATACCATTGAACTAAATGGTTTAAAAAAATACAAGTCAAATGACACACGTTAATTAATGACTTCACCATATGAAGGAATTAAGCTTGGCCAATGAGAAAGAGAAAAACGTCATTTTATTTTTGTAGAGTGCCCATTATCTATTATTATAGTTTAAATATTAGAAAAATATTGGTTAAATTTACTTTTATAGGTTATCATGTCATCTTTATGTCCTTATCAACAAGAAGAATGAAGATGAAAAATACATTGCATCTCTTAAACAGGTAAGATCAAATGGGAGAGTGGTTTTTAAATCAGCAAATCTTGCCAATCAAAAATATCCAAGATCATTATAAAAAGTTACATGATGCGTAATCATGCTTTATTCATTTTCCTACAAATAGTAAATGGGTATGTACAAATAAATGAGGTATTTAGGGGATTTTGGCCAGAATGCCCCCAAGGGGCACCCCCATTTGGTTTTTTACCCCTTCTCTCTCTCTCTCTTTGCAAGCTATACCCCCACAATGCGTCTATAGGTGCGTTATAACGCACCTCCCGCTAAAAGACAAAAAAAAATCAGCCTTTGGGTTATAGATGCGTTATAGATGCGTCACTGTGCAGGTGTGTTATAGATGCGTCATAACTGCGTTTTTTGTTGACTTTTGCTCGTCAAAGGCTTATTTTTTTTGTCTTTTAGCGGGAGGTGCGTTATAACGCACCTATAGATGCATTGTGGGGGTATAGCTTGCAAAGAGAGAGAGAGAGAAGGGGTAAAAAACCAAATGGGGGATGCCCCTTGGGGCATTCTGGCCAAAATCCCGGTATTTAGGTATACAACGTTAAACGAGATTATCATAAATTAATAACCTTATAAAAAATTATAGTCATTTTTCTTCTAAAGAAAGTCATAAATTTAATTACAATCTCATTAAAAGTGTATATCAAAATTGTTGGTGATTTTAGTGAGATCATTGATTTGTTTATATGTAATACGATGTTAGGACTCACAAGAGAATACGAGTATGATGATGCTAGTTTCTAAAAAATAAACATTGCAAACTAAAAGAAGTTGAAGGAAATGAAAAAGCCCAAGTCAAAGATCAATGGTGGGTTAGTTAAAGAGCTAAAGAAAAGAGGCCCAATTCTGTGAAATGTGGGTGCCTTGGTACTTGGTAGTTTAGTAGAATACTACGTGCAAAAAGGGACTTGAGTGACTTCCACACGACCTAACCATGTAGAAGTCGCATCCGTGTCTGTTCGTTTTTAAGTTGTTACATACTTCAGAAGAAGGGGAATCAACACTTACATATACATATACATATATACTTGATATAAAACTTTCGTTCATTTGTTCTTGAGGTATTTTTGTTCTTATCAGAATCCAACCATTGTGCTTTTAGATATTTGGGTTTTGATACTTTCACAACACATACATATGTCACATTGTCACCATATGGCACACGTCTTGAGAAAGTCGCAGCCTCGCCGAAACTCGTAAGGCTTGAGAACTTGTTCTCAATTATAATATTGTAATCCAAGTCTAAAGTAATGCTTTCAATTTGACCAAGGTTGTTCTAAATATAATAACCAACACATAATGAATACACAATTCATTTTATCAATCATAACTAACCATCTAATGACCGACTTTTGCAACATATTACTAAATACTAATAACGGGTATGAAAATATGCAATGCTCGACTAGGCACATAAGTTTAAGAAAAGCGTTTGACGTAATTTGCCTTCTTAAACCCGTAGTGAATCATCCTTGGGGCTGCCATAGCGATCCAGGGACACGTAATGTGATCAACCATAGCGATCGACAGTCTTCAAAATGGGAAAATGTCCATGAACAGAGGTGGATGCAGCCTTGAAGAGGTCGGGGATGGGCCCCGGCCCACTAAATAAAAGAAAACCTTGTTATCCTAGCTTTAGTACGACTGTATTTTTATCGTTCTATCATAACTCCCTGTCCAGATCAATTTTCAAACAAAACAGAAAACAAACTCAGAGATTGTTAAAGAAGTTGCGGAATAACACCTTAACAAATAATAATAACACAATGAAATAATCACAAGTTGTTTCGTATAGAATATCAAGATTGTTTACAAACCAAAGCCCCAATCTGATGAATGAATTCACCAGACATGCAACACTTCTCTATTGCAGCGATTCAAGAATAACCTTAAGGCTAACAATTCTAACAACAAAGTGATAATCGTATCTAACCAATGACTAAACACAAAGATATATACTACTAACTAGATGATAATACAGATAACCTTCAAAAACAAACAAACTCTATCTTCCAAAATATGCATTATCTCCAACCATCTGTCTTATCTTCAGTTCTAATCTTTCTCATCACGCAATCATCCTGTCTTATCACTTTAGCAGTTATCTGAGCAGTACTTTATGAATTGAGAAGTAGGATCAGTAAACTAGCAATAGAATCCAGCAGTACTTTCTTCAACATACTGCTAGTTATCAAAAGCAGTAGTTATCAATCTACTTCTTAAACCCAACACTCCCCCTAGTGTACTCATGTGTTTTTCTTTCTATGCCCCCACCAACCAAAAAACAAAATAAAATCCCTCAAAAAAGTCCTTGAAATCAACAAAAATGAACTTCAAAATTCCTTGAAATCAACCAAAAGAAACTTCAAAAACCTCTCAGAACCTACAAATTAGGCTGAAAACACATAAGACGACTTTGCCGACCTTTAACCTACCTTAAAAGGTGCCCCTACTAGGCAAAAATCCTAGATTTGCCACTATCCATGAGGATGATCCCTTCAACAGTAGTCTCCACAAGAACATTGACCATCTTTAAAATGATGAAACCGATTGGCATCCCTCACTACAACAATAACTCTTTCGGTAATCTTGGATACGAACTTGGTGAAGTTATGGCAATCCACGCAAACTGATTGGCCAATTTCCCTCATCTTACCCATCAATTTCTCCAACTACGCGTAAATCGCTTCTGTTTCTTACCCATAAATCTTACGCATCATCTTACCCATCATTGTTGACTGTGAAGATTCCACCTCATCGTCGGAGATAGATAATTATAAATGAGTTGAGATGATTAGACAAAAACTTATCAATGTTAACCGGATTATATGAATGAATTAAATAAATGATATATAGTTCGTAGGGATGCAAGTTAAGATGTTGTGTAGGTACGTACCTGTATATATTAGAACTGAAAACGGAGATAAATGATAGTGTAGACATAGCGAATTACTATCGACACTCAAAGGATATATAGATAGGATCTTCAATTTATCCTTTGTGTGCCGATAGCAATCAGCCATGTCATCATCACATATGGTGCGTTTGGTACGTAGGATCTTCAACCACCTCCACTCACCGGCGGAGCCACCATTGGCCTTGGGTGTTCACCAGCACACCCTCACTTTTTTTTTCCCAATATTTTTCTTTCCTGCATGTCTATAAGTATAGTGGGAAGTGATGATTTTTCTTGGGAGTTGAGAGTAATAAAATTGTTAGCCACATTTACATGAATTTAAAATAATATTTTATTAAGATTAACATTCACTTTTTTTTCTTTTAAATTTGCAAGAAAGCTTTTATTCTAAAACACAAGAATCCAAATACACTAAATACACCACAAAGTCACAAACCAATCTAACAGAACACAAAATTTTCAAACAACAACATAATAGCATAAATTAATTACTTATATAATTAATTATATACGGTAGTTTTAACTAATTTTTTTTACCTTTGATTAAAGTGAAGTAATTCACCTTATTCATTTCTATTCAAATTGTAGTCTTAATTGGTAGGACACATACCAACACACATAAGAGTCTTTAATTTATAAAGAGATTTAAAGATGCTTCATATGTTTTCACATTATATTAAAACAAAATCTAATGTGTGTAGAGAGACTTAGACACACATTGCAAGTGATAAGTTATTTTGCATAAAAAAATGAATGGTAGAAATAAAAGGACCACCCTCATCAAAACACCTGGCTCCGCCCTGCCTCCACTCTCATCATCACCTCTCTGAATCTTGTTGTGAAATTCATGTTGGAGGTGGTGGTGGTGTGTGTATATATAAGCTAGCAAATAATTAAGAGTGTTAACTCAACTTTAAGAGAAGAGAAGAGAAAAGAAAGAGAAAGAGACAAGGACCAATGGAGGACCATTGCCATATTTGATGTAAAAAACTTTTGTAGTCTAGAAAAGTAACTCCCACCATAAACTCCTAAGTCATTTTACCCTTCACTCAATCATGTATATGGCTTAAGAAGAAAGCATGCTAAGAGCTTGAAAATAAAAGGAAAACCAATGCATTAGTTACTTGTATTATTGTACAATGTGCTACATGTCAAGTTGTAACACCCGTTTCCAATTTTAAGGCTTAACGGAGTGTTAGTCAACTTTCTAACCTGGTTATTGTGTAATGTCGGAGTCCAAGGGCTTAAGTGCAAATTATGGAAGTGCAAGGGAGATTGAAGCAGTTGTTGTATTTAGGGTTGAGAACCCTTAACCCTTTTCATTTGGCAGTTTCCAGAGAACGGAAGAGAGAGGGAAGCGATTGAGAGAAAGGAGCAAGGAGGCAATTGAAGGTTATAATCAAGCAATTGGATGAGTAATCGTGTTAGATACGTTGAAGGTATGAATTCTATGCAAGTTTTGATGTCAATTGATGTGTAATTTGGAGTTTGTCAATGGTTAGGGTTGGATGTTGGATTGGTGATCATTGAATCATCAATTGTTGTAATTGGTATGTTTTGGGGTTGAATTACTCGCGTGTAATCGCTAGTTATCGACCCTAGTTGTTGTAGAAACGTAATTTGGATTGTGTTAGTCGAAAAGTGGGTTTGGGATGTGTTTTTCGAGCAAAGTCGCGAGTTTGGTCGGACCAGGTGAGTTACGCGACCTGGCCCCGCGACCTGAGGTCGCGCAAGTAGGTCGCGCAACCCACTGTGGTGATTTTGATATTTTTCGTTTGCGGCCCTTTTCAGGATTTGACTTTGGGTTTATGTTAGGGATGTTATGAGATGTTGATGGGTAGATTTTGAGGGAAAATGGACTAGTCTAGCTATGGCTAAGACTAGTGTTTCGGTATGGAGTATCGAATGGTCCTTTTGGGCTATGTTTGATGTGTTATGTATTTGTGATTGGTTAGGTGATTCGAAGTGATTGTGTTAGCTTGTGAAGTGTATGAATTGCTAGCATCTTGACAGGTGAGTACCTCACTTAACTCTTGTTGTTATGTATGTATGGTTACGATTGCATGTGTGATTATGTGTATGTGTTCCTTCGGGGACATGGCAGAGTACCTATGGTGGTAGTAATACCCCTAGGGAATTATTATGAGATGTGTTCCTTCGGGGACTTGGGAGAGTACCTATGGTGGTAGTGATACCCCTAGGGAATTTGCAGAGGCCTGGTACCAGTGTCATTTATCCTTCCTTGATGGTATTGAGCCGTAAGGAAGATTGGAGACTTACATGTATGTAGTTGCTATGTACTTGTGATTGTGTGTGCATGATGGTAAGTGGTTAAGTGTGTGCTCACTAAGCTTTATGCTTACCCCGTTGTTGTTTATCCTTTTTAGTGTCAGGTACGTCCCGGAAGGGAAATGAGAAAGTTTCCGAATGAGACTCCGAGGTTGCAGCAGTTCAGTCTAAGCATGGAGTTTAATAAATAACAAGGTTTAAGGGTTGAGTTAGTTTTTCTTGGTTTGGCATGTAAGCACATGGATTTGGTGGTTTAAACTACGTTCTTGATTTCAAGCATTTAGCTTATATTTTCTAAAAACTTATGATTTATAAAGGGTTTTAATGTTGGTTTTGGACGAGCTTCCGCTTTTGTACGAACTTGGTTACTTGTCAGTAAAAGCGAATGTTTTCAAAAATTGGGATGTTACAAGTTGGTATCAGAGCCTAGGTTTAAGGGATTCGAGTATTCACAAGTGGTGGATACTTGAACTTAAACCAAATGCTCGTGTTTTCGAATAAGAGTAACCAAAATGAAATGTTTTATGGAGAGACGAGTATGAAAAGTTTTATGGAGAAATGACTATGAAATGTTTTATGAAGAGATGAGTATAAAATGTTTTATGGAGAGATGAGTAGTGAGACTGAACTGCGGACCGGAGCATCAAACGGGGGTGAGCACACTTAACTTACCCTATTGAGCATGATGATTAGTTATGATGTGAATGTATGATATGTGAATATGTGAACACTAGTATGTGAATTACTAGTGGTATGCAGTTAAGTTGAGCATGTACGTTATGATAGCTGTTAAGAATGTATGTATGAATTACATGAGCTTATGGCATGTGTGGCAAGTGAGCATCAGTTGTGTGAATAACTGATGCTATGTAGTTATGTTAAGCATGTACCCCTATGATAGATGTTATGTTGCAAGTTGTTACGTGTATGATGTTGATCGGGTGTCGAATCCGTCAAAAATAATAATAGTTGTTTTTCCTATTACCTCGAATTACAAAATAAATTGCAACAGTGGTAAGTAGGGTCGATTCCACAGGGACTGGATGTGATCGTAGTCAATGTTTACGCTTTAAATAAAAGGGGGGGGGGGTTCATTGGTGATTACAACTAATTTGAACATGTAAGGAAAAGACGTTTAAACAAGATGATAACAATTCTAGTGATGAGTGTTCAATAGTTTCAATGTTTGGATAATATATCATTAACTCGATCAGTAACATTTATAGAATTCAAAATGGAAAGAGACATGAAACGCTTCGATATCTCACTTGTTTCCGAAAGTTTTGATTATCGCGAGAACGCTCGACGAAAAATCCCTAATCAATATAATGATTTTAGTCAAGAACATAAAATCAATAATTAATCGCATTAAGAACCAAAACCATATCTAACCAGCAATTGGACGCCAACTGTTTAGATTAGACCAGGTAATCCTATATTACATTCAAAACACCTATCCTGTAAATTGAAGTAATATTTGCTACTAAGATTAAGCTAAGAACGATTACATATTCAAAGTTTAATCTAGCAATTCAAACTTAAGTTAAAGAAAAAGACTGATCAGATCAAGATTTTAACAAAAGATGAAAAACACAGTTTATGAAGATTGCCATGGTTGAATATAAATAAACGATACTAACATTAAGTTTCAATATATCCAAACCGAAATTACTTAATTACTCATCACTAGAAATAAGGAAACTAGCCACTTATTATATAAATTGAAAGCATTAACATACTTACGAAGATGAAACTTAAGAAATTCGAACTCGCCGAAAAACGACTCGCCAGAAATTTACTTATATGAAATAAAAACTAACAAATAAGAAAAGCATATATATATATATATATACATATTATCTATATAAGTGGCCCTCTCAAATGAAACCAGCCCCATCTTATTTATAGGCTTCAAATTTCGTCACTTGCAATCCACTTGCCTTATCCTCTGCATAAACCCACTTGGCCTTCGTCATCTGTGCATGAATCTGAATGATTTTCATCCCCGCGACCTTAACCCGCGGAAATGGGTCGCGCGTGTCCATTTTCAGGCCGAACTCAAAACTACAAAGTTGTAGTCCCGTCTGTTAGCTTTCCGGAACATCTTGAATCGCGTCAATCGGAGGTCGGACGAGTGAGATATGGCCGAAACGCCACAGTCGCGCAAAGCTGTCAGAATTATTTCTTTTTGCTCTTTTTCTTCTGAAAGAGTTCCGAACCATAATAAAACGACATTATCAACAAAGCGGTATTTTAAGCATTAAACTAACATTGATTGTTAGGTAAATTTGACATAAAAGTGCATATAAAATATCACTTATCAAATAACCCCACACTTAGACCATTGTCCGTCCTCGGCAATGACTAAATTAGCATGTAGTGATAAAATGGACTAGGTGAGTTTATCAACACACATAGAACTTCATGAACTTGAGAATTGCAACAATGCATCAATTAAGGAGTGTACCGAATCAAGAAGACACAAGCTAATCACGAGAACAACCTCACAAATGGAAAATCAAAACAAACACTCAAATCACTCCTTGGGGTTAAAGTGTATCGCTCAAAACGTCTCTATCTAACATGCATTTACCATAGGCTTGAAAGGATCTCTCACCCTCCACTACTTAGATTAAAACATGCATATAAATCAAAAGGACTTTCGGGTTTAATACGTATTCGGCTTTGGGTAAGGTTGGGATATGTTTGGGAAAAATGGCTATGGACCGCACACCAAATGGAGAAAACCTGATTATTCAACTATGGAAATTTCATTCCACAAAGGGATTTTTATATCTATCTTATAAAACACATTCCCTTGGATGATAGGTACAAAGATAAAACACATATATTCAACCTTATCATCGTTTCCGTCGTCTTTATTATTATTATATTTTTTTTTTGACGACGTGTTATTCTTTCTCACACATTTTTTTCTCTCTTTTTTTTTCTTTTTTTTTTTCTTTTTCTTTTTTTTTCTTTTTCATGCTTTCTATTCTTGTCCAACGTATAAGTTTAACTTTTTGAGCACAAACGATATCGGGATCTCCGTTGGTGTTTGGTCGGGTGGGTCGTGTTTGGGATAGGTTTAAAGCTTGGGTAAGAATGAAATTAGGCTAAGGCTCAAGGTGGTTAGCAGAAGGATAATCATGCATAAAGGGTAGGCTTAAGGCTAATGGGTTAAAAGAAAAATAGGCAAACGATGGCCTTAATCATGTTTATTTGCATGCAAAAAAAATCAATGTAGTCTTAAGGAGAGATGATTCAAGTTCTAGAAGTGCAAAGCTAGGCAAGACGTAACACACAAGAATGAAATGAGACTAATATAAAGTGCTTAGTCTATAAGGCTCAAAGTCTCACGGTGTTTAGGCTTTATTCAAGAGATTAACAAGTATCAAATTTGACCGGTACACACCTACTAATCAACTTTATGTGCTATCATCAAGCTCATTCATGCTATATATGAATCAAAACTCATCATCATCATCAACAATTTAAGCTCATAAATATGCTAACGTACCACCTAAAACGAACAACAACCCGCAATTAAGCACAAATTTGCAAAAAGTTGCAAAAAATTACCCCCAGAAAAATGCTTTAATAACCCAATTCATGCAAATGCCCCACCCCACACTTAGTTCATACATTGTCCTCAATGTGTGCAATATAACTAGGACACTCAGAAACATTAAAAGCATAGGGGAAACAGTAAACTCCCCTGATTGACGAGTGTTCCTCCAATGTACGAGCTAGCGAGGTGAACGCATCCAAGTAAGCTCCATTTTGAGAGATGGAAGTCCTGAAGAATATAGAAGAGAGATTAGACAACGATAGGAGATCTACAAAAGGAAATAACTAAAAAAAATGCAGAAAGTTTAGAAACCCATGGGTTGCCTCCCATGTAGCGCCTTTCTTTTACGTCTTTGGCTAGACACATTCCATGCACTCTATCCGGTATCCAATAGATCGATGCCCCATACATGCTTCTTTTCTACATGCCGGGGTGCCTTGAAGTCCATCCGGATTTCAAGTGGGGTGCCTTTGCATTTTGATGAAAATCCTCTTTGTAGGTCGGCAAAGGCATCATCACCCGGGACCACCTTCTTACGATCAACCATCGGCTCTTCAAGTTCCGTGAAGGTCTCCCAAGTATCTACAAGCTCCTCCTCCACCTTGATAAGATCAACTAATGGCTTATGAAAAGGAGGAGGCACCACCATCGGTCTTTGTTCTACAACATCCTCTCCCTTGTTATCAAAATATGAATCAGATGCGGTCATTTCCTCATCCTCTTCATCTATGGAAGCTTGCAACTTCAACTCATCAACCAATCTTGCTTCTTCTTCTTTATCTTCCGACCAACTTTGAGAAGATATGTACTCGTTGATTTGGTCTTTTAAACTTTGAATTTGAGCCCTTGTCTCCTCTTCGAACTTGAATACTTCTCTCTGAAATGAAAGTAGAGTTGTATTAAAAGCTATTAATTGAACAATCTCTTCAAGAGACATACCTGAATTCTCAGAGTTAGGGCTTGTGGTCAGTGTTGTCACTTCATAGCTAGAGAATGAATTCTCTTGCCATCCGTACTCATACTCATTTGGATTTGGATGGTTTTGCCATCCCTGATAGTAAGTGCTTGAGTAAGAGTCAAAAACATCATGGCTCGGGTATGGAAGTCCTCCGTAAGTGTAGGTTGGCTCGATGTTGTGGTGGAAAGTTGGATATGCATCCATTAAATGGGCATGTTGAGCATTTGTTCCAAACATTCCCATCAACGATGAACTTCTACAAGCCATATCTTTCACAAGATCGGTTAAGTCAGAAATTTTTGTCTCAAGGGAAGAGAGACGTACCTCAATTGGATCGTGTCCCATGGTGGTGTATCGTGACTCGTAAGCATATGGATAATACGCCATGATATATATAAAAGCACTCAAAGGAAACTGGCGTTAGGTATATGATTAACTTAAAATAAAAACTAAAAAATTAAAGACTAAAGACTAAAAAGAAAAATAAAGCGTAAAAAATAACAACAATCAACGTTGCCAATCCCCGGCAGCGGCGCCAATTTTTGATCGGGTGTCGAATCCGTCAAAAATAATAATAGTTGTTTTTCCTATTACCTCGAATTACAAAATAAATTGCAACAGTGGTAAGTAGGGTCGATTCCACAGGGACTGGATGTGATCGTAGTCAATGTTTACGCTTTAAATAAAAGGGGGGGGGTTCATTGGTGATTACAACTAATTTGAACATGTAAGGAAAAGACGTTTAAACAAGATGATAACAATTCTAGTGATGAGTGTTCAATAGTTTCAATGTTTGGATAATATATCATTAACTCGATCAGTAACATTTATAGAATTCAAAATGGAAAGAGACATGAAACGCTTCGATATCTCACTTGTTTCCGAAAGTTTTGATTATCGCGAGAACGCTCGACGAAAAATCCCTAATCAATATAATGATTTTAGTCAAGAACATAAAATCAATAATTAATCGCATTAAGAACCAAAACCATATCTAACCAGCAATTGGACGCCAACTGTTTAGATTAGACCAGGTAATCCTATATTACATTCAAAACACCTATCCTGTAAATTGAAGTAATATTTGCTACTAAGATTAAGCTAAGAACGATTACGTATTCAAAGTTTAATCTAGCAATTCAAACTTAAGTTAAAGAAAAAGACTGATCAGATCAAGATTTTAACAAAAGATGAAAAACACAGTTTATGAAGATTGCCATGGTTGAATATAAATAAACGATACTAACATTAAGTTTCAATATATCCAAACCGAAATTACTTAATTACTCATCACTAGAAATAAGGAAACTAGCCACTTATTATATAAATTGAAAGCATTAACATACTTACGAAGATGAAACTTAAGAAATTCGAACTCGCCGAAAAACGACTCGCCAGAAATTTACTTATATGAAATAAAAACTAACAAATAAGAAAAGCATATATATATATATACATATTATCTATATAAGTGGCCCTCTCAAATGAAACCAGCCCCATCTTATTTATAGGCTTCAAATTTCGTCACTTGCAATCCACTTGCCTTATCCTCTGCATAAACCCACTTGGCCTTCGTCATCTGTGCATGAATCTGAATGATTTTCATCCCCGCGACCTTAACCCGCGGGAATGGGTCGCGCGTGTCCATTTTCAGGCCGAACTCAAAACTACAAAGTTGTAGTCCCGTCTGTTAGCTTTCCGGAACATCTTGAATCGCGTCAATCGGAGGTCGGACGAGTGAGATATGGCCGAAACGCCACAGTCGCGCAAAGCTGTCAGAATTATTTCTTTTTGCTCTTTTTCTTCTGAAAGAGTTCCGAACCATAATAAAACGACATTATCAACAAAGCGGTATTTTAAGCATTAAACTAACATTGATTGTTAGGTAAATTTGACATAAAAGTGCATATAAAATATCACTTATCAGATGTGAATGTGTGGTATGTGTGATACGTGGGCACTAGTATGTGAATTACTAGTGCTATGCAGTTTAAGTTAAGTATGTA
This sequence comes from Centaurea solstitialis, assembly GCA_030169165.1. NCBI lineage: Eukaryota > Viridiplantae > Streptophyta > Magnoliopsida > Asterales > Asteraceae > Centaurea > Centaurea solstitialis. The sequence continues at coordinate 13,238,009 of CM058043.1, forward strand.
TTCCATGATAGCTGTTATGAAACTTATGAATGCATGTATGTCGTATGTGGCTTGGAGATATGTGGTTATGAGTAAAGAGCATGATGTCTGTTATGTACTTAATTGGTATATGAGCTATTAAAGCTTTGTGTATGATAAGTTGTGTGAAGTTTTGCATGTGTAGTATTTGAGCAGGAATTGCATGATAGACAAGCATGTACTACTATGGTAGTTGCTTGAAGTATAGATATTGCATGTAAGCCTGGTGTAGGCTAGTAGTACTTGACTATGAGTAGAGGAGTATGTTGCATGTTATGTGATTAAACTGATAGACGAGCTATTAAAGCTCTGGTGTAAAGGTTACGTATGGGACAACTAGTTGGGGATTGGGATTTTTGTGATGGTGTCGAAGCTAGATATGTAGAGTGTGTTTATAATGATACAAGGGCCCGTATCATTGCAAATACATTGTGCATATCGGGAATTGATATAGTCACTGGAATTCTATGAACTAACTGGGATTGTCGGGATGGGGTAGTAGCATGATAGGACCTCCGTGAGTGTCCTTAAGGTAAGTAGTTAGACCCCTAAGTAGCATGTGATGAGGAGAGAATATGAAGCTAAGGTCATTGACCTGAGCTAGTAGACGGCATGGGACGGAAAGTAGAGTGGTGTTTAAATGGTATGTTAATTGAATCAGTAAGGATAAACCACTCAATAGCAGGTTGGGAATTGAGATGACAGTATGAATAGATTATATGTGTATAGTTAGTGGATTAGAGAGAGCAGTAGACGAGATAGGAGAAGTTCTCTATGAGATCCCTCTTGGATTTTCGAGCGTGAAGGGCAAGAAGTAACCCAGGTGGTTAGCAGCAGTCTAGAAGCAGTTATGGTCGCATGAGTCGGCGATGCAGTAAGCTCTCAGTCTGTTGAGGCTAGAGCAGTTAGTTGCGAGGCTTCTCGGCATGTCAATCGCCGATTTTCGAAGGAAAGAAGGATCCAGTGGCTGATACCCACCAGATTTCTGGGCGGAGGATGCTTTCTGCACTGGTTTGCATGGCGGAGGTAGAGGTCAGGTTGCTGTGAGCCTGCTTAGAGGAGTCACAAAGGATCGACGGGAGTTGATCGTTTGGTAGAGGGCATTGAAGCAAGTGAAAGAGTATGATGTTGGAGCAACTATCCAGCTTTCAGGAGGACAGAAGGTACCTCGGTTAGAGATAGAGAGGCTAACCAGCGAGTCACTATCGGTAGTTCAACCTTCGGATTAGTAAATGAGATTACTGGCAAGTTGCTAGAGGCGATCACTCTGTTGATCAAAGTATGTTGCAAACGAAGGAAGGAAGGTGTGCATGTATGTTGAAGTGTTAGAGCCAAAGATAAGAGAAATTATGGTGACAGTAAGGTGCGCTGATTTTATCAGATGCATGAGGTAACGTGGGACAGAGAGAGTTAGAATTGGAGAGGCAAGGAAGAAGGGTGTTACCACCCGGACTCGGGGGCATGTGTTCCAGTTGATAGCAGAAGAGGCAATGATGGAGTTAGACGTTGTGACAGGGTAAGCAAGGGAGTTCGTTAGAAGTGGAAGTACGCAGCAGACGAGGAGTAACGTTGGAGTAGTGATGTGTATAAGGATAAAGTGGTAGTTGGGATAGATTGGTTAAGTCAGAACTGAGCTCGCACTGACTGCGAGAAGCAGCAGGTAGTAGTTCAAACCCAAGTGGGGGAGAACTGACTATCGAAGGACATGGGAGGAGACTACTGAAGGTATATGTTTGGGCTAAGGTCAGGAAGCATGTCTTTCATGGAGGTAGCAGCTACTTAGCGTACGTGGTCGATAGCCGAGCTGAGACAAGAAGAAGACGGTAGCGAACGTGCCAGTGGTCAGCGAGTATCCGGATGTATTCCCGGATGACTTGCCTGACATTCCTCATGAGAGGCAAGTGGAGTTCCAGATCAGGCTAATTCCGGGGGTGGTGTCGGTAGCTAAAACCTGTACCGGGTAGCACCTCTGGAGATGCAGGAATTGTTGCGGATGTGTGTTGATTGCCGAGAGTTAACCAAGCTTACGGTAAAGAATAGATACCCGCTGTCGAGGATCGACGATCTCTTCGATCAGCTTCAGGGAGCCGTGCAGTTCTCGAAGATAGATCTTCGCTCAGGGTACCACCAGTTGGAGGTTCGAGAAGAGGATGCGCATAAGACGGCCTTTTCGTACTCGATATGGGCATTCCGAGTTCATCGTGAAGCCGTTCGGGTTGACGAACGCGCCAGTATCTTTTATGGACCTGATGAATCGGGTCTGCAGGTCGATGACGGATATATCAGTGATTGTATGCATAGATGGTATACCGATCTATTTGGGATCGAAGGCAGATCATGTGGAGCACTTTCGAGATGTATTGGAGACTTTACGTAATGAGTAGTTGTGTGGAGAGAAGAGAAGACAGCAGCGATCGAGACATTGAGATTAGGGCTATGCGAAGCACTGGTGTTGACTTCACCGGAGAAGGTAGAGGACATGGCAGTTTATTGTAGTACTTCTTACCTTGGGTTAGTTGTAATATGACGTAGCATGGGAAGTAAATGGATGTTGTAAAGATATGTGTTGTGTGTTTGTGTTGTACGTGATAGTAGAGGGTAGTTATATGTTGGATGTGAATAGCGTGTTTTGTGTACTTTCGGGCAGCCTTGTACCCGTAAGGGTCGAGGGGATAGTATCGTTCACGTTAGAGGAGGAGGCAGGATCAGTTCCGTTCGTGGAACGGAGAGCAGTTATATGTGTGCAGATGTGTTATGTTATGAAATCCATCGTATTCCGTAGGAAACGATGTGATGATGAGATGTGTTTTGGGTTGTGACCTGGACTGGGCAACTCCAAAGCAAACCGTGAGGGAGTAGGGGTGACCGGTTAGGACCCTGTTTCTCCAAAGCAGGTAAGTTGTAGTCTTTTAAGTCGTTGAGACCGCGTATAGATTCCAGTATCAGAGACGTAAGGTCGGATTGCTAGTGGCCAGAGTTGAACAGGGATGTGGAACAGTGTTAGACGTGTCTAAGAGTGAAGGTTGAGTTAGAGTTAGAGTTACCGGTTGGAAGTAAGGGCATGTGATGAAGGATTTGTTTGCAAGGTTAGTTGTACTGTTAGAAATCATGATGTTATGTGGGGACAGTGGACAGACTGACGGGCAGAGCGAGAGGATGATGCAGACTCTCAGGTGCATGTTAAGAGCTTGTGTGTGGACATTTGGAGGAAGTTGGGATACATATCTATCGTTGGCAGAGTTTTTGTATAACAGCAGCTTTCATGCCAGCACCGGCATGCCTTTTTTTTGAGATGTTGTGTGAGAGGAGATGTAAGACTCTCATCTTCCAGGGAGAGGTTGGTCAGAGTGAGTTAGGCAATACGCAAATTATCCAGAAGGCGGCTGAGAGTATTCAGTGGAAACCGGATGATGGGATGAGACGGAACTACTAGAGTTGTTCCAAGTTTAGGCGATTTCGGGGACGAAATCCTGGTAAGTGGGGGAGAGTTGTAACACCCGTTTCCAATTTTAAGGCTTAACGGAGTGTTAGTCAACTTTCTAACCTGGTTATTGTGTAATGTCGGAGTCCAAGGGCTTAAGTGCAAATTATGGAAGTGCAAGGGAGATTGAAGCAGTTGTTGTATTTAGGGTTGAGAACCCTTAACCCTTTTCATTTGGCAGTTTCCAGAGAACGGAAGAGAGAGGGAAGCGATTGAGAGAAAGGAGCAAGGAGGCAATTGAAGGTTATAATCAAGCAATTGGATGAGTAATCGTGTTAGATACGTTGAAGGTATGAATTCTATGCAAGTTTTGATGTCAATTGATGTGTAATTTGGAGTTTGTCAATGGTTAGGGTTGGATGTTGGATTGGTGATCATTGAATCATCAATTGTTGTAATTGGTATGTTTTGGGGTTGAATTACTCGCGTGTAATCGCTAGTTATCGACCCTAGTTGTTGTAGAAACGTAATTTGGATTGTGTTAGTCGAAAAGTGGGTTTGGGATGTGTTTTTCGAGCAAAGTCGCGAGTTTGGTCGGACCAGGTGAGTTACGCGACCTGGCCCCGCGACCTGAGGTCGCGCAACCCACTGTGGTGATTTTGATATTTTTCGTTTGCGACCCTTTTCAGGATTTGACTTTGGGTTTATGTTAGGGATGTTATGAGATGTTGATGGGTAGATTTTGAGGGAAAATGGACTAGTCTAGCTATGGCTAAGACTAGTGTTTCGGTATGGAGTATCGAATGGTCCTTTTGGGCTATGTTTGATGTGTTATGTATTTGTGATTGGTTAGGTGATTCGAAGTGATTGTGTTAGCTTGTGAAGTGTATGAATTGCTAGCATCTTGACATGTGAGTACCTCACTTAACTCTTGTTGTTATGTATGTATGGTTACGATTGCATGTGTGATTATGTGTATGTGTTCCTTCGGGGACATGGCAGAGTACCTATGGTGGTAGTAATACCCCTAGGGAATTATTATGAGATGTGTTCCTTCGGGGACTTGGGAGAGTACCTATGGTGGTAGTGATACCCCTAGGGAATTTGCAGAGGCCTGGTACCAGTGTCATTTATCCTTCCTTGATGGTATTGAGCCGTAAGGAAGATTGGAGACTTACATGTATGTAGTTGCTATGTACTTGTGATTGTGTGTGCATGATGGTAAGTGGTTAAGTGTGTGCTCACTAAGCTTTATGCTTACCCCGTTGTTGTTTATCCTTTTTAGTGTCAGGTACGTCCCGGAAGGGAAATGAGAAAGTTTCCGAATGAGACTCCGAGGTTGCAGCAGTTCAGTCTAAGCATGGAGTTTAATAAATAACAAGGTTTAAGGGTTGAGTTAGTTTTTCTTGGTTTGGCATGTAAGCACATGGATTTGGTGGTTTAAACTACGTTCTTGATTTCAAGCATTTAGCTTATATTTTCTAAAAACTTATGATTTATAAAGGGTTTTAATGTTGGTTTTGGACGAGCTTCCGCTTTTGTACGAACTTGGTTACTTGTCAGTAAAAGCGAATGTTTTCAAAAATTGGGATGTTACACAAGTAATTAAGAGATTCATGCAATGAAAGCAAAAGAAAATGCATATAAAGTCGGAGTTTTGAACATAGAAATTTTTATTGTGAGAATATGTGGAACCCCATATGTAATATCTAAAAGAGTCATTGAGGAGAGTGGGGGTTCCAACATGTATAGTGAAGATTTGGTCCAAGTCTAGCCAATGTGGGACTCTAACATCTATCATTTATAAAAGCAAAATCACGTATTGTGGGTTCAATTTGTCAACAAGTCATTATGCAATCGAACTCAAACTTAGACCATTTAAATCTATTTTGAGACATATATAATCGATGGTTAAATAATCCTTATTTAATTTAATATTTGATGAGTTTTCTAAAGTAATCTAATATACTTATCATGTCTTCAATGCCCAGTTTTAAGAAAAGATGCACCTTTTTTTCAAGGGATTTTGGCACCTATGTCCATGAAGGCACCCCAACATTAACCTTATACCCATTTTCTCTCCCTCTTTGTAAACCATACCCCCAAAAAACCGTTATAAGAGCCGTTAAAACGGACTTTTATATAGACGACAAAATAAAAATAAAAAAATGGTGTAACGGGCCGTTACAACGGTGTAACGGGGTTGGTCAAAGAAGGAGAGAAGATGGGTATAAGGTTAATGGTGGGGTGCCTTCATGGGTATGGGTGCCAAAATCCCTTTTTTCAATCCTCATTTGGTTTGCATTTTTTGGTCTCCATTATAAAAAAAGCCAATGCCATAATCAAATAAGAACAAAATAAAAACAAGATATACTCAGTTTTGAAAAATAGTTTAATCAGTAAAAATTTTAAATTTATCTTGCATATGCACGATTACAAATATATATAGATCATATAATTGATTTGTTACAAAATGAATTATTAAATTTTTGTAATCAGTTTGTTAAACAGCCAAAATTACAAAATAGATCATATATATTCAGTTTGTTGCATACTAACAATTATAAAATGGGGTTAATTACATGGGTATGTATCGAACTTGTCACGTTTTATCATTGTATGTACTCAACTTATAAACTTACCATTGTATGTATCCAACTTTCTAAAATTGCCATTGTATGTATCCAACTTTATCAAAACCTCAAGTTCGATACACTCTCGTGACAAGTAGAATACATTCAATGATAGGTTTTGATAAAGTTGGATACATACAATGGCAAGTCTAGCAAATTCGATACATACAATGATAAGTTTATAAGTTGAGTACATACAATGATAAAACACGACAAGTTCGATACATACCCATGTAATTAACCCTTATAAAATGGATCATATAATATAATTGATTTGTTGCACTGTGACCGTTAGACAATAGATCATATAGATTTGTGTTGTACAATCCAACGTTAGTCATCAAGTTACAAATTTTTTCTAAATTGAGATATGAAAGTACTTGGATGAAAAACCATGTGATGATGTGAACCTTTAATGAAGTAGTTGAAATCACATTTTTGTGCTTTATGTTTTTGTTGGTTTTCATTGTTTCATCTTGGTTTGGTGGTAGTGGGTATAACTATAAATATGCACAACATATAAAAGGAATCATTTGTATATCATTCCATAAATGCATAACATATAAAAAGAATCGTTTGTTATATCATTTCATTAATGAAACATCTTGATGGTAATTTGTAGAATATTTAAACTAGAAAATTAAGGGAGTTAAATCAACTAATTAATCTATCATTATAATATTCATGTAAAGATGAGTTCACCCAAAGGAAACTTGTTATATAAATGGAAATTAATTAATCTATCATTAATCAATTACTTGGCAATTAAATGGAAATGTGAAGGGTAGAAGGGTAAAATGCTTAAGCTTAATGCTTAAGCCAACTTCAGCTATCTATTTATGGTGGAATCTACTTTATGGACAACCTAAAGTTATGTAGATCAAATATAGATTCCCTTTTAAACCATACCAACTTCAATTAATGAGGACTTGCCATAATGTCTGAAATTACTCAAATTAGTGTTTTATTATTGACATTAGGGTATTTTTTTTGGTATTTTCGACTTTAAGGATTCAAGGCAATGACAATTCTTCAAACGTACCGGATTACTTATGTTTAATATATATATAGAGAGAGAAAAGTTCAATTGCAAACCACTTTTTCATTGTGAACGTGGGGACAAACGAGAGCGCGACATGTGGCAAAAAAAAATCTGACACGCGCGACTTTAATTTCCCGCGACCTTAGTGTTATTCATACTGAATAACAGTGTTATTTAGTATGAATAACACTAAGGTCGCGGGATTTTTGGTACAAGTCGCGCGAGTCACTCTGAATTTCGGCGACTTAGTGTTATTCATACTGAATAACGCTTTATTCAGTCTAAATAATAGTGTTATTCAGACTGAATAACACTACCTCGCCGAAAATTCAGAGTGACACGTGGCGCGCTCTCGTTTGTCCTCACGTTCACAATGAAAAAGTGGTTTGCAATTGAACCCACCCCTATATATATATATATCTATATAGGGGTGGGTTCAAATGTGAACCACTTTTTGGCTGTGAACGTAAGGACAACCGAGAGTGCGACATGTGGCAGATGACTAGGCGTCACGTCAACTCCACGGCGGATGACTAGGCGCGATTCATGGGAAAGACATTGAATTAAAGGGGGGGACCATACTCAAAGACGACGTGGCGCCTAGTCATACGCCACGTGTCGCGCTCTTGATTGTCCTCACGTTCACAACCAAAAAGTGGTTCACAATTGAACGTTCCTCTATATATATATAGGGGAAGTATCCGTTGCAAACCAGGTAGATTGTACAAACTATACAAACCTAATCTTAACCATTGATTTTTGGTTGTGGACGTGAGGACAGCCCAGAGCGCGACACGTGGCGACTTTGAGTGTTGTCCCCCTCTTTAATTCAATGCCCTCCCATGAATCGCGCCTAGTCATCCGCCGTGGATCCAACGTGGCGCCTAGTCATCCGCCACGTGTCGCACACTTGGTTGTCCTCACGTTCACAACCAAAAGGTGGTTCACATTTGAACCCACCCTTATATATATATATAGAGAGAGAGAGAGAAAGAGAGAGGAGAGAGAGAGAGAGAGAAGTTTAAATGTGAACCACTTTTTGGTTGTGAACGTGAGGACAGCCCAAAGCGCGCCAGGTGGCAATCTGAAATTTCCTCGACCAAGCCTTATACATACTGTATAACACTATCATTCAGACTAAATAAAGCGTTATGCATATGCATAAGACTTGGTCACACTCGGACCCGGGCGGGTCAGCCACGGATTAGCTTTATTCAAGGCTTATTCAGTTTGCATAATAGCGTTATGCAGTATGAATAACAAGCCCCGCGGGTTTATGCAGACTGAATAAGTCTTGACCCGTGGAAGTCAGATTGCCACGTGTCGCGCTCTGGGCTGTCTAGGGGTGGCAGTTTCCGACACGACCCGCCAACCCGACACGACACGACACGAAGATTTTGCGGGTTGGGTTGAGGTTTTTAGACCCTCCAACCCGTCAACCCGCCAACCCGCCAAATTTCGTGGGTTGACCCACCGGGTTGGCGGGTTGACCCGCGAACCCATTTATATTTAAATAACTATTTTATATTTATATATTTAGTTATTATTATATTATAAAAAAATAATAAACTAAAGAAATTACAAATCAAAAACCAATTATGAATTGAAAACTGAAAAGCGGCCCGCCAATTAACCCTAACCTAAATCGTCTTCTTCCATTCCAGCCACTCTCGGTTCAGTTCACGATGTTCTCTATCCCTCTCGCTTCAGTTCTCTCTACCTTCGTTGTATTTGGTATTTTAGTTTTTTTTGGAAGAGGTATTCCAGACCACATTAGGCCCAGACTAATCCTCGGCAATTTTGGGCCGAAGCCCGACTGCTAAAGCATGCAGCCCGGGATCAAAGGCCCCGTACCTCCAGAATGCGTCCCCCAGGGCTCGAACTCGGGTTCACCACTATGTAGTGCCCAAGCCTTACCACTAGACTAACACTCCTTTGGTTATTTGGTATTTTAGTTGCTTTTGGATGTTGTTTACTTGTTTTTATTTGAATTATATAAAGTATGAGCTTTGACCCGTCAACCCTTTTATGACCCGCCAACCCATTTATGACCCGCCAACCCCCCAATGACCCGCCAACCCTTGACACGACCCACGACACGACCCTTCGTGGGTTGGGTTAAAGAACTCGACACGATTAGTTAAATGGGTTGGGTTGGGTTGAGGTTTTCTGACCCTCCAACCCTTCAACCCGCGAATTGCCACCCTAGGGCTGTCCTCACGTTCACAACCAAAAAGTGGTTCACATTTGAACCCACCCCTATATATATACTTATAGGGTTAGGTTCAAATGTGAACTCAATTTTGGTTGTGAATGTGAGGACGAATCTCAGCCACACATCTTTGGTTACGGTGGACACGATCACGGGGATTGACGCGATTAATGGGAGGGTGGAGATTTTCAGCCGCTCATCTCAATAAAGGCGGCTTTGACCGGGACGTCCCCTCCTTTAATAATCTCCACCCTTCCGTGAATCGCGTCAATCATCCATGATCATGTCCACCGTAACCGAAGATGTGTGGCTGAGATTCGTCCTCACGTTCACAACTAAAATTGAGTTCACATTTGAACCTGACCCTATATATATGTATATATATATATAGAGAGGAGAAATTTTGTTAACCCATGAATTTGTGTTAACCGTGTTAACAAAAAATGAACCAATAGAATTTCTTTACTTTCCCTATTTTCCTACATACGTGAAGAGATGGAAGAATGCAGTATGAAAGTGGTAGAGATGAACCTGGAGGATGTGAGGTGTTGTCATCTCTTGGGGTTTGTGATGATGATAGTTAATCTCTGTAGTCAGATCGTCTATAAAGGTTTCAAGGTTACTCATGGTAGATACTCGATAGTGCTATTAGGCCATGCACTGTGGTGCACGGGTGGCCTTCGGGTTGGCTTCGGGTTGCAAGAAGCCGACGGCTTCCCAAGGGAACACCGCCGCGGGTGATGTCGGGTAAGACAACATCGGTTCTCCAAAGCCGATCTTCTTGCCGATTATTTTATGACCGTTGGAGGGCCAACGGCTATATTATATTGTTTTTTTTTTTTTTCTTTTTTCCTTTTTCAAAATTCAATATATTTACTACACTATATATACTACACTATACACACAACTATACACACAACTCTCTACACTATACACACAACTCTCTACACTATACACACAACTCTCTACACAACTCAACTACACATCCAAATGGATTCGCAAAACACTCCGACACAAAGAAGAACCCGACAAACCCAAAGCCAACCGATGCCGACAAACCCAAACCAACCGATGCCGACAAACCCAAACCAACCGATGCCGACAAACCCAAACCAACCGATCCGATACGATCCGAATTTTTATGGGGTCATCCCGCCATCCGCCGCCGTATACGATCCGAATTTTTATACCACCAACTTTTCGCATTACGGAATGAGCCATGGTAATTTTTTACCGATGATGGCTCAAGGCGGCTTTACGGCAATGCTCACTCAATCGAGTCCCATGGCGACTCAATCAACTCCAAGTCCGACAACGATGCCAAATATAAACGAGCCCCGAGATATAGTAGATAGCTCGCCCGAATATGATGAGGTACCCGAAACGCAACCAACGCCTCCATCCCCACCACCACCACCATCGGGCACGGGCAACAAAGGCAAAAAAGGAAAAGGGAAAGCCAATTCCCCGAAAGACGGGAAAAGAAAATTCCCCGACCGAGAGCCGCCGAAAAAGTGGAAACCCGATGAGGAGGTCGCGTTGGCGATGTCATGGGTGGCGGTTTCGGAGGATTCCGTAGTAGGTAACAATCGTCACGGAGGTATTTTATATATGGATTGTGTGATTTTGTCAATATAACGCAACCTAAGAACTTTTTTATTTTTTTTGATGTAGATGATTTTTGGGATACGGTTCGACTATCTTTCGAACATCGCACGGGATGCCCACCACAATACCGCTCCGTGCATCAAATAAGGAGCAAATGTGTGATGTTGGGCAAAGTTGTCCAACAATTTACCAACATCTACAACAACGTAAAATCGCAACGTAAAAGCGGCGAGGGTGACAACGAATGGTTAACGAAGGCTCGTTTCCGCTACAAAGAAGAGTACAAGAAGGCTTTTCAACACGAGCATGTTTGGGATGTGCTCAAGGGGTCCGAGAAATACATACGCACACCTCTCATAGGTGCCACCTCTCGTCCCAAACGATCAAAGACTTCCGAATCCGCGACGCCCAACACCGACGCTTCCGAGGCACACGGTCCTTTTGATGTCGATGTCGATGAGGATGACGAAAACGAAGAAGAAGAGGAGCGTCCACGACCCATCGGAAGAAACGCGGCGAGAGCTTCGGGTTCGGCTTCTACGGGAGCCGCCTCGAGCGAATACGTCTCCGGGTTGTTTAGTCATTTAACGACGCTCAACACGACATCGCACGAAATACTCGCTCAAAAACAAAGGGATTTGGACTTGCGCGAAAGAGATTTGGTGTTTCGTCAATCGGAGGCGACGGAAAAGAAGCAACGGCGAGACTATAGGTTTTACATCTCGCCGCATGCGCATCTTTCGGGCGGTGCGTTGCAAACAACGTTGCAAATGAAAGAGGAGCTACGAAGACACTACGGATGGCCGGCTCTCGAATGATTTTTAGTTCTTAATTTTTTATATTTAACGCAATTTTAGTTTTAATTTTATTGTAACGTTTTTATTTTTTAGTTTTAATGTTAGTATTATTTTTATTTTCAATTTAAATGTATTTTTTTTAATTTTTATTATTAATATTTTAAAATTAATTAAAATTAATTTTGATGGAGTGGGTTGTAGTGGGTCGACAGTGGATGAAATGGGTAGTTTGGGGTAGTTTTGTGGAAAGCTGATGTGGCGCTGATGTGGCAGCTGAAACCATTGGGTTGTAAAGGGTCGACAGTGGATGGCCTTAAGAATCAGCTTCCTTCTAACATAATCTATATATATATTATATATACACACACATAAAATATACACATGTACGGAGAGAGCGAGGATGTGACTTCATGACGATTGAGAATTTCAACCGATTTTGTGATGATGGTCACGGCTGCTTTAAAATTGAATCTTGAAGGTCACGTTAGTAATGGATGGTTTTTACCTTCCCAACGCTAGCAAATCAATAAGCTACTTTAAGAGCATCTCCAACAGCATCCCAAAATGGAGAAAATGGGGGAAAATGGAGATTTTGGGTTAATTTATGCTCCAACAGATTCTCCAAACCTATCCCCAAAATGGAGAAAGTTAAGAGAGAGAAGATTTTTTCTCCATATTTGGAGATCACTCCAAATATGATTACAATTGGAAGCAACCAATAGAAATCCATGAAAAGTAATAGTTGAGAAAGAGAAATAATTTTTTAATTGATTAATAAATATTTTAATATTAAAATCAATGTAGAGATTTTAGTTTTTAGTTCTCCATTTTAGAGAAAATTTGGAGAAACTGTTGGAGATGCTCTAAATTCTTCAAAATATGTATTTAATATGCAAATTTGCTTGTAAGATAGGTCATATTTGTCAAACAATTAGTTGGTTCGCCCGAGCTTTGCACCGGGTTCATGAACAATAGCTACCGACACTTTAACATATTTCAGTTAATATGGTACTATATATGACTAAAACGTAAAATGAAATATAGAAAACTAAAAGATATAAAGTGAATAAATATTATAAGTTTAGGGGGTTAATATGTAAGTTTAAAGGTTAGTATAGGATTCGGGTCGGTTGGAGAATATATATATCGTATATAATAAAATAAATACATGAAAAAAATATTCAATATTAGGCTTCTTTCGATCTTATCGACGATACGATTATAATGGCACAGTTTGTTAACATTAAAACGTATTTTTTTAACATATTTTAGATCGTATGACGTAATTTGTTAAAATTAAAACATATTTTTCAACATATTCCAACCAATATACGATATATGAGTAAAACGTAAAATGAAATATAGAAAAATAAATGTATAAAGTGAATAAATATTATAAGTTTAGGGCACTAATATGTGAACTTGAAAATGGGTATAGTATTCAGGTCGGTTAGACCTTATATATAGTATATAATAAAATAGATACATCAAAAAATATTCAATATTAGGCTCATTTCGATCGTATCGACGATACAAACATAATGGCGTAATTTGTTAAAATTAAAACGTATTTTTTTAACGTCTTTTTGCCAATACATGACATATGACTAAAACGTAAAATGAAATATTGAAAAGTAAAAGGTGTAAAGTGAATAAATCTTATAAGTTCTAAGTTTAGGGGGTTAATATGTAAATTTGAAAATGAATATAGGATTTGAGTCGGTTCGAAGTTGGAATGTATATATAGCATATAATAAAATATATACGCCAAAAAATATTCAATATTAGGCTCATTTCGATCGTATCGATGATACAAAATTTAATTGCGTAATTTGTTAAAACTAAAACGTATTTTTTAACGTTTTTTTGCCAATACACGTTATATATATATGACTAAAACGTAAAATAAAATATTGAGAAGTTAAAGGTATAAAGTGAATAAGTCTAATAGATTCAGGGGCCAAATATGTAATTGGAGATGGGTATGGGGGTGGAGGCGCGGCGGTCAAGGCCGGGTCACCCGGCGGGTTTGGGTCAAAGAGGTAGAGAGGGAAAGGTAGGCTTGGGTCGAGTCGCGGGTTGGGTCGTGTCGGGGCAATGCTTGCGAGGCGGGGCGCCTGCCTTTTGTCTATATTAGATAATGCCTTAAGACTTATTTACATATTCGACTCTTGTAGTTTGTATGGTTTTTACTAAATGAAGGTCATAAATCAATATCATAAAGAAACACCAAACCAAGGTCATAAATCAATATCATAAAGAAACACCAAACCATAAAGGTTTTGTGTTGGTAAACTAGTTGTTAAGCTGGCTTATGAATACATTATGTTTGATAAACTAGTCTATGAGTATGTAAAAAGACCAAAAAGGATATTTTGGGATATACTAATTAATATTCATAAGGGTATAATTGGAAAAAGCTACAAATTAAAAAGCTCCTACAAAGCTATTCCAACTAGCATTTCAATAAGCTAACTTATGGTGCATGTTTGGATGTACTAGCTTATAAGCTAACTTAGGGGTGAGCAATGGAACCGCAAAAACCGGCCCGAACTGGAACCGAACCGGGACCGGGACTGGAATCGGCACCGGTATAGTGCAACCGGTCCGGTTTTCGGTTCTACAAATCTCTCATTTCCGGTTCCGGTTCCAAACCGGGTTCAGGCCCATTTTTTCGGGTAATTAACCGGAACTGGCCCGAAAGTTTAAAAACAAAACAAAATGATTTCATATATCGAACATATAAATACTAATTCACAAAATTCGTAATATCTTTCTAGCTAACATTGAATCAAAACATATACGATAGTTAAAATCTTTAATTTCGTTGCATATAATTCGAAATCTCATATTATATATATATACTTTAATAGTATAATATAAATAGTTGAAACCATTTATTTCATCATATATATATATATAGACACAATCAACAATTTTATTTATTTTAACCATGATACACAAATAATAAATGTAGAAATAGTATATGTTATACGATTTTGTATTAAACTATTAATATCGGTTCCAATCGGGTTTTTGACCGAAAAACCGGGACCGGAACCGGCACCGGCACCGGTATTACCTATACGGTCCGGTTTTCGGTTCTTCAAATTTTTTATTTCCGGTTCCAAAGCAGGTTCGGTCCGGTCCGGTCCGGGCCGGTTCGGGCCCAATGCTCACCCCTAAGCTAGCTTATTTTTGTCAAACACAACCAAAGACTAAGGGATCGTTAAACAAAATTTTGCCCCATAAGCGCTTACGAGCAAGAGATCGACTTCACTTACCTACCATGTTAATAAGCGTCCCCGTACTGGCCCGTTTATTTTGGGTTTCGGTTTTTCCCATCAGTTTGAGGTTTTTTGCCATCCCTAGTTCTAGTAAAATGCAACTACTAGCAGGCAGTCCCTAAATCCATAATTAATTCACAAGATTTTAACAGCAAGAAAAGGTGAATTAATCGTAAATCATAATTCATAACCAAACAAATTAAAAAAAAAAAAAAACAATCCAAAGTTTTCTTTTTGTCAGCAAAAAACCAATCCAAAGTAACATAACAAGTTCCAAATATAACATATTTCAACCAAAAGCAAAACCAAAATCATTAAAAACATCACCACCCGCCACCATCCAAATTAAGCACCCATACCCACGATCAGAGAAGGCTTTCACATGCCGCAACATCGGCCGCCTGAGCTGTCAAGACACGATTCCCGATAGAACTCGAACCAACAACCATAGTTGTCAGTAACGAATAACGCAAAATAACGATGGCTTACTGATATGTTACATAACGAATAACGATAAATAACGACAGTTATTTATAAAATAACGATATTTTCTAAAATATAAATTATATATTTATATATTAATATATTACCTTAAAAGTCTGAAAAATCATATATATTATAGAACAAAAAGGGTAGATCTAAAAATGTTAATAAGATAAGGGTAGATTTTGAAACTTTTGAGTAAAATAAAGGTATAGTTTTAAAACATAAAAGAAACCCTAATTCTAATATTCAGACTCTCCAGCCGCTTTCTCTCTTCTCTCTCTCCATCTCGATCTAGAAGACACAACAAGGTCGATTATGACCTGGAGATGAAGAAATCGAGCAAGAAAATGAAGAAATCGAGCAAGAAAATGAAGAAATCGAGCAAGAATCTTCGTCTTCTGGGCCGCCGGAGCTCCGATTAGGGTCGCCGGAGCTCCGATTAGGGTCGCCGGATTTCATCGTTATCGTTACAACTCCAATAACGAGGGTTTTGCGTTATCGTTATCGTTAGCGTTATTTTGCGTTATTTTGCGTTTTTAACAACACTGCCAACAACCTTCTTCACTTCACCAAAAACCGCCTTACGGACACACACATGCTCTATATTCTTTATCACTTCTTCAATGCCCTTGAAATCCATACCACCAGAAAGAACCAAATGTCCCATGATCACCCCAAAGTTTTTGGGCACTTCTTGAAAATGAATGCCCATAGCATCCAATTGCGATCCATACCCAACACACCCACTTGTTAAGGCGGGTTTTACCAAAAGATTGGCAATAGATTCAACACGAGGCGGGCTTTCATCGATTGTATGTGAAACGGAATCATTAATTAACTTTTCCTCGTCCCCCGGAATGCCAAGTAAGGACACCCAAAACTTTTCCCATTTATAAACGCTGGTATACGCTTGAAGAATAGAGATGGTTTTATCCTTGAGTTCGGATACAATCTCATCACCAGGAAAGACACCATTGTCGAGACCTAAAAGCTCCTGTTTTTTTGAAAACATATGATTAATTGACACCAAATATATCACTTCTACAAAATTGAGTTTATAGAATGCAAAAAAAAAAAATCTTAAATGGTGTTTTATAAGACCCATGCCAGTTTATAAAATTAAACAAAAAAGTGTCTAACCTAAAAGCATTATATGACACTTCTAGGCATCGGACCACATTTTTTTGAACATTTTACAAATAAAGTAATATTAACAATTTTATAATACACTGTAAATAAACATCCTATAAACACAAGTGTCATATAAAAAAGATCGGTTTATGTTTTATAACACATTCTCAAATTGATTACATAAAATTGGTTACTAAAACACTCACATGCAAGCATCCTAATATCTTATAAAGTTGTTGCAACACTTTAGAATATGATTTTTTTATTTGGTCATATAAACTTAGATCCTATAGAACATGTACTCTATCACAATGTTTATTTATTTCAAGTGTCCTATAAAGTAAATTTTATTGTGATATTTTTTATAAACTTATTTTAACAATTTTATATACATATAAAAAAAACTTACACAGGCATATATATATATATAAGTTAAATCATGTAAAAACCCGTGAGAACCAACTAAAAAGTAATTTTTTTTACGATTTTTTTCCATAAAATGTTAGAATTGATATATTGTTTCACATATATTTTTTTTCGTAAGATGAGTATCATTCATGAATTTGTTTCATAATATGAAAAAAAATGTTGTATATTTTCGATTCATAATATGAATAATTTTTTTTTTTCATAGATGATACTTATATTATGAAAAAAAAAATATGTGTAACAACAAAAATATTATGAAAATATAATAAACCTGATGAAGAATTTGAAGAACAACTGCTTCAGAAATAACCATGTGTCTGCATAGATCGATGATGAAACTGTTGTTTCCAAGCGTCATTAACTTAAGGTTAAGCTCTTTTTGTCTACGTTCAGACTCTTGTTCAGCACTTTTCATCTGGCTTATTTCTTGCCTCAGTTTGTGCGTACGTTTAAACGCATGCAAAACGTTCTCCGATAGCAGCTGCTTGAACGTGATGTCTTGTCCACCAGGCTCAGAGGATGGAAATGGAGGGAGTGTTGCATTCAGATCGGAACATAATCGGGCGAAAGATGAGGAAAATGGAGGACAAAGTAGAGCATTGCGTACTATTAATGATACCACTCCCTATATAGATATAATTATTAACAATGTTTAAAAATAAAAATAGAAATGTAAATGAAAATGGAGGTTAAAAAAATACATGTATTGACAACAATATATAAACAGAAAAGTTACAAAGAGGTCCATATACTATACAAATATTTAACAGTATGAAAATGGTAGAGATGAACCTGGAGGATATAAGGTGTTGTGATCTCCGAGAAGGTGGGGTGGGGTTCGTGGTGATGATTGTTCAGCTCTTTAGCCAGATCTTCTATGAGGGTTTGAAGGTGACCCATGATGGATAGTGTTAAAGAATCAGCTTCCCTTTTAATATATATATATATAGAGGGACAAAATGGGTTTGTTCTTATTTTGAACCTACTTCTATGTATATATATTATATGTTTGGAGAGACTATGTGAGTTCATACTTCGTAATATGACGATTGAGAATTAATTTCTTGGAGATCTTTATCTTCCCAAGACTCTTTTGGTTGGACTTGTTTTAGAGCATCATATCTCCAATGTTTTAATTTTTCTACAATACCTACTATTAAAAAATCATATACGTAGACTCACATAGATCCATATATATATATATATATATATATAAGTTCAAATGTGAACCACTTTTTGGTTGGACGTAAGAAGAGCCCAGAGCGCGCCACGTGGCAATTTGAAATTTTCTCGACTAAGTCTTATGCATATTGCATAACGCTATCATTCAGACTGAATAAAGCGTTATGCAGCCGCGGGTTAGTTTCATTCAAGGCTTATTCAGTTTGTAAAATAGCATTATGCAGTAGGAATAACACTAACCCCGCGGGTTTATGCAGACTGAATAAGCCTTGACCCGCGGAAATCATACTGTCACGTGTCGCACTCTGAGTTGTTTTCACGTTCACAACCAAAACGTGGTTCACATTTAAACCTCCCTCTATGTAATATATATATATATATATATATATATTACATGTGTGGAGAGAGGATGACGATTGAGAATTTCAAAGGGATATGTTGATGATGATGATTGAGAATCTTGAAGATCTTTACCTTCCCAAGACTCTTTTGGTCTTTACGTTCCCGAACCAATAATAGGAAGGGTTTTGAGCATCTCCAATGTTGTAATTTTCCATAATATACCACTGGTAAAATTGATATATAAATAATCAAATAAAAACCATTTTTTTTTGTAAAAACCCGTGAAAACCAATTAAAAAAAATTAGGATTTTTCCTATCAAATACTATGATATTAACTATTGTTACACATATATATTTTTTCATAATGTAAGTATCATCCATGAAAAAATAAAATTTTTCTTCATATTATGAATCGAAAATATACAACATTTTTATTCATATTATTAAACAAATTCATGGATGATATTCATCTTATCAAATAATATATATGTGAAACAACATATCAATTCTAACATTTGATGGAAAAAATCGTAAAAAAATTATTTTTTAGTCGGTTTTTACGGGTTTTAAAAAAAAAGTAGTTTTTACATGAAGGCTCCTCTATATATATATTTATCTCTTACAAGTATTCCATTTAAAAACTTTTCCAACAGCTTTGCTAAGAATAAAAAATTTGGATTTTTGTTTGTTGAATTATTTTAAATCTCTAAAAACATCTTCAACGGCTTCTCAAAAATTAAAAAAAAATGATTTTTATTCTTTAAATTGCTCAAACAGATTCTCTAAAAAGTTCTCTAAAATAAAGAAAACTTGAAAAAACTCCATGTTTAGAGAATACTTTAAATTTAGATGCTTGGAGAGATAAATTACTTTTTTGTTTATTTTTCACCAATGATGTTGCATCATTATTGTTTTATAAAAATTATTTTTAAAACGGTATTGAGATGACAAATTTATAGAATATATTTTAATAATATAATAGATATAAAAATCTCTAAAATAGAGAATCTATTTGAGCTAAATATAAATGTTTTTAGAGAATTTGATATTTGAATATCTATTTTAAAGAAATTTTCAAGAAGTTGTTTAGAGCATCTCTAATAGCTTTTCCAAAATGGAAAAAAGGGATATTTTCATAAATTTTGTCTCCAACAAATTCTCTAAAATGGAGAAAATAAAAGTTGAAAGCATTTTATTATAGAGATTTTCAAACTTTAATTCTCCATTTTGAAGAATCTTTAGAGAAAATGTCGAAGATGCTCTAACTAGCCGGTTCCAAGTTATAGCTTTTGAGCTTCATAATTTAAAAATATGAGACTTCAAACGTTGCTTGCCCTATTCTTTTCATAATGTTGGAACCTCTTTCTCTTTTTAAAGCTCTTTGAGAAGACAATTTGATGATCATAACAATGTATACTATTTAGGGACTTGACTTCTTCTTCGCTATACTTGTAGGTAGTCACCTTTTGAGATTTGACATCTAAATGCAGTCACAGGAGAGTACAGGGGTTAATCGTTTTGAGAGTTTTATGTAAAGCATAGAGGATTGCTATTTATACCCCTATGTATTAAAAATGTAAAAAACAGATTGCGATGTTAATTATGTGAGTGCAATTAACATCTTTATATAAGTGCAATTAACATCGCACAAAGCATAACCACAGCTTAAAATTTTCAAGAAACCCATGAGTATACTTGCATAGATAGATATTGATATAGAGTTAGAAGGAATTCAATTCTATTCTATATATAACAAACCAAATACACCAAAAATCCCAAATTCTTACCAGATACGGTGGTGGACGATAGTCGTAATTATAAAGCTCCTGAAAGATGAATAATAAATTAAAAGTCACAAAACTAAATATCCAAAGTACAAAAAGAACAAGTTCCAAAATTCAAGGCACTTTCACCTCCTATCTCAAACACATCCATCCCTATAACCTCCACATCAAATTCCAATCAAAATCATAAATATACACCTCAACCACCTCTCTTACTACCCACCCTTAGGATGATCATGATGACGATGACGATGATCTCGATCTCGATCTCAAAAGAGATTTTCACACGCCGTCACGTCCCCCGCCTGCGCCGCCAAGATTCCGTTCCCGGAAGAACTCGAACCCACAATCCTCTTCACGCCGCCAAAAACTGCCTTCCGGAAAAAGTCGTCCTCCATGCTCTTTAGAACTTCTCCGACCACCTTGAAATCTATGCCGCCCGAAACCACCAGATGTCCCATAATCTCCCCAAAGTTGTTGGGTGCTTTTGGTAAATCGATAGCGATATCGTCCAACAACGATCCGTAGCCGACGCACCCGGTTCTCAAGTCGGGTTTCACAAGAACCTCCTTTGAAGTCAAGTAGTCGAACAGTTTAGCGATAGGTTCAACACACGGTGGGCTTTTCTCCAACGCTAGCGAGATCGCTTCCTTCACAAACTCCGAGTGGTACTCGGGGGATTTCAATTCTTCTACGCACTGCAAAGCTTCATCAAGTATACGAACGCTGAAATATTCTTCCAACAAAGAGATTGTTTTTCTCTTGAGTTCATCCGTATTCTTCACTCTAGAAGCAGCAGCAGGTGCTACGGGTTTCGATGGAGTTGGAGCAGATGGCTGAGATGATTCAACTGGATTTCCAAAGCTTGGTAAACGAACAGGGGCGGCACCACCAACACCGCCACCGCCGCCGCCGCCACCGCCGCCTTGCACTAAGGCACTAGATCTACCGCTGATGAAACCGCCGCTACCTTGAGGCAAGAATCTTTGATTCAAAGACGGGGTTCTTCCTTGCGATGGTGGCTGAGCTCGTGAGCCATCACCTCGTGGCATTGAGCGGGACCTAGGGACCTCCCAGTTGTCGTTATCAATACCGGGCATCCCAGGCATGATTCGAGTTCCAGGCATCCCGGGCATCATGCCGCCAGCACCAGGGCGGTTCAAAGGAAACCCACCAGGGGTTAACCCCCCTTGGGCTCCAGCAGACACCACACGGTTGTTTCTCATGCTTGCGGTCGAACCAGGCCGAAGTCCCATGTTCTTCTCTGCTTCATTATGGATCTCCGTGATCGTTTTGGCTTTCACCTGGAAAGCAACTTAGCTCAGATACAACCATATAAGACACCAAAAATGAAAAATGAAAAATGAAAAAGAACACGAACGCTACCTCTTCCCGCCTTGGAACCCAGTTATTCGAGCGGAGATCAAGTATATCACGAACCATGAACCTCATTCTTGGGGCAAGTTGTGGGTTCGTCGACAGCTCCTTTAGTCGGATGAAGTAAGCATCGTTAATCCGCCTCGATTTTGGACTCTCATCAAGTTGTTTTCCTATGGTGTGGAAAAATTGGCATATGGCCTCCACATTCTCCTCCTCCGGACAAGTTTTATTGTCGGGTCCTAGGAGCTCCTGTTTTCATGAACAGGAACAATAAGCACAAAGTTTCTAAACAAGATCCACGATAATGGTCAAAATAGACACAAAAAAGAATTTTGAAGCTTTCATTTAGATGCATTTTGCCTACTGGCTGATTCTATTTAAGAACAAAATACAAAGAGTGTTTGAACCAAAACCTGAACAATGTGATGAACAATCCTTTCAGGCACCATCTTCTGCTTCAAAAGCTCACCAATCAAACGGATGTTACCAAGAGTACGAAGCTTAACGAGTCTTTCTTTATCTCTACGCTCAGCCTCCTGCTCAGGGGCTGTCATCTGCCTTATTTCTTGCCTCAGGTTGTCCGCACCTTCAAAGGCCTCCTGGCAATTATTCAACAGCACTCGCTTGAAAGTTATCTCTTTTCCACCAGGCTCATCAGACGGAAACGGCGGAAGCTTAACATTGAGATCCGAACACAATTGGGCGTACATCGGGCAAAATGTAGGTTCCAGTACAGCTTTGTCAAATATCAACGATATGACACCCTATATTGTGAACAGCAACAGGATTATCTTCAATGACCCAATGGCAATAAATGTTCATAGAAATTGATCAGTATATGTGATAAATATGAACCTTCAGAATATCAGCTGTTGTGATCCCCGAGTCAATAAGTTGACCTTTGAGAAGATCAAACTTCTCTGGAGTCAGCTTGTTCAGAATACTGAAAGGGAAGCAAACGCATTCAATGTCAATACAAGAATGAGCATCATCAGCGTCGAATTTCATTTTGTTTTTAAAGAAACCACAGTGAAATATAAAGATGGCCCTTGATACTTCTAATTTGAAAAATAATAAATAAAAAGCACTAGTTGTGTGTGACCAGTGACCAATTTACCCTTTGACCAACAGGCAACATCCTTTGACCAATGAAAATGGACTGTGAGACTAAGGCATTGTTTGGTAAATAAGCTAGCTTATAAGCTAACTTATAAGTTAGCTTTTTGAAAAGCTACCCTCACTAGCATTTTGGTGACTTATGGGACTTGATATTTTTTTATTCCAAAAATACCCTTGCTACTTTTTACACTATCAATTTTTAAACATGTCTTTTTTTGTCATTTTACAGTCTACCTTATCAGCTAGCTTTTGCCAAATACAACTTATTCATCAGCTACCTTATCAGCTAGTTTGCAAAACATAGCCTAAATTAGAAAGAAAAAACAATTGCTTGACGGACCACCAGTGTTCAGAAAGTAAAGAATGAATCAGCAGATTGGGAATAGTCAATGAATTATATTTGGTAAATCGCGCTAGAAACATGACGTCCATTTGCAAAAATGGACAGCTAAGACATTGGTGGTTCTAAATTTCTATTTTAGTGCATGTTTCACGAATTCGATCCTACATAAATCAAAAGGCTGCATCCTCGACATGTTCCAAAACCTTTTCGTACTCCTTACAGATAATTAAGAACAAGAGTTAAAAAAAATGAATCTCATTCTTAAACACTTTAAATAACGTAAGAACCAGTACCACTGATAAAAACAGAAGTTCTCAATCTTTAAACAGTAGTGGCATAATCTGTAACATGGACGATAAATAATAGTTTACCCTTTTACTGTCTTCAAGACACGGTCATTTTCAGAAAGAGTCCCCCTCCTAGCCGACCACGGCACCTCAGCTTTGATAAGAGCAGGAGTAGGCCCACCCTGTTCAAAAAAGAAAGAGAACCAACTTACTTTTAAATGGCCACCAGTATGAGCAAAACTCTACAAGCATAAAACCCAGCACTATCCAAAATAAAATCTTCAGCAGTTATTATCCAAAATCAAAAAGAAGAAACCATGGCTAACCACATATTGCACTCCCAACACAAATAAGATAATATGCAAGTGATATACCCAAATGATAAGCAGTCACAGATAAGCATTGGCACGGACCAAATCAAGTCTGCAAAAACTAACTTAAGTGCAGACATTGCAACCTACATTTACATGAAAAAATTCCAAGCATCATGTATTATCTTTTTAAAGGGACAAAAAGGCAAATGACAGGAGTACCAAATGGGATAATCCATCCTGTAGAAGGAATTAAGAAAAGACAAGGACTTCCCTTACGCATATTATGTATACAAAAAATTAATTGTCGAAAATATATAACTTTAATGCATGGAAGTCAAATGACACGCTATAAAGAGTGATGGTTGTATTTACTGAATATACAATTAAAGGTGCCCCACAATCATGATTGACTTGAATTGGCTGCAATTTCATCATTTAGAAGCAGAAAAAATTTTAACACTAAAAAGATGAAAGTGCAGTATATATTTATGGAAAATCAGTATCAATGACATTATATTACTAAAAAACTCACCCCTTGGTTAGGAGCCTGTGATCTACCAAACTGCAAATTCTGTTGGTCATGACGATTATACTGATTCGTTTCTTGTTGCCTGTTGTCAAAACGGCCAGAATCCCTATTGTCTCGGCCAGCATCCCAAGACCTCTCTTCCACAGAAGTGGGACCAGAACGTCCTCGCCAATCACGATTATCAGGCTCCGAATAACGTGCCTGAGGAAGACTTGGCAGCTGCCAGAAAAAAAAAATCATTATATAGAAAGTGAATAAACTATAACAAAAGAAAGAGCTAGTGCAAGCGACTCTTTTCTTGAGGATGGTAAGACAAAACCTCAGATTCTTGCCTACAGATATAATATCCGTAATGTGGAAGTATGGATGATACTTACACTTGCTTCTGCTTTGGTCCAGTTCTGATCGTCACCAAAAAATTCGCTGTCAACTTCTTTTTTGATTTTAAGAATCTCCTCAGGGACATCTACAACCTAATCAGAAGAAAGGTAAACATATAGAATCAAGCAAAAACTGTCAAAACATTGGTCCATAAAGCCTCCATCTTTGGTATGGGCCGTATGGCTCTTAATAGTAAAAGAATTAGCGTGGTAGTGGGTAAACATTACAACCAAAGAGAGCAGATCAAATGAATAAACCTCGCAGTATTGAATTTTAAAAAAAATTACTAGAGTGAAGTGAGCATTGTTGCAGCAGAAAGCATTAAAAACTCCAATAAACATCATTATCAAATGTTGCACCACAATCGGACAACGACAATACAACATCAACAAAGTAGTATGCATGCCAACATGTATTAGTTAAGCATTACCTCCCTAAGTTGTAGCAGCTGGTCTCTGGTATAACGAACACGTTCACGGACTTCGAAGCGGGAATCAGCAGTCTAGCACAAGAAAATAATGAAAGGGTAAAAACTTTACCAAAAAATATAACATGAAAAACTAGGCCATCCACAATGAAAGCAGCTTTTGATGCCAATAAAGAAATGAGTAGAGCATCAATAAGTACATTAAATGACAAAAGCCTTTATATACCACAAACTTTTTGCCGTATCCACATGTTACAGCGTGTTTTCCAAGGTTGCACTATATGCCTATATTGAACAATTTTCCATCCAAAAACATAATTTCATTAATGATTCAAAAGAATTATGTGCATCTGGTTACTAGTAGAAGAAATATTGCACATGAAAGCTGAGGAGCCTCATCTACAAGTAAAAGCATTTATGAATACTACTGTTTTTGATAGAACATCTCCCCCTTTGTATTTTTATAATACCTATACACAAAAGTTGAACTAAAAAGTTACCCATCCTACCAATAATCAGGACATTCTAAGTTAAGGTCATGCATTCCCTGTCACCATCATACCCTTTAATGAACACGAATCATTGAATATAATGACAGTTTCAGATTAGTATCTTGTACTAGCATAATTCAAGCCATCCCATTTTGTTTAATGGTAATATTTAGTAATATCCAGTGTCAGCAACTTAACCAAACATAAGCCTACCAATATAAACTCCATTCTGAAGCTGCAATGCAAATATCGACATCTTAAATATCAGATAATTTTACGGCATCCAACCAAAATAAAATGAACAAGGAGCGTTAGTAGAAAAACAAAAAGTAAAAGGGCAAATCAATAGGGGAGGAAGAAGTCTATTGCTAGTTCTTATCGTCTTGATTTTATCTAACTTCATTCTTTTGTGATTTCTTAATTCCGTAATTTGAATTAAAAGACAGAGGACCTTCCCTCTGTTTCTCTTATTCACCCAAAATCGAATACCACCAAAAACTTGAACCTTAAGTAACAACATTATAACACATGCCAGCACATAAATGCAATTATATATATATATATATATACCTTGAATAACCTTACTGGACTTGATAAACATAACCCATTACAACAAGGTATCAAAATAAGAGAAACAG
This sequence comes from Centaurea solstitialis, assembly GCA_030169165.1. Classification (NCBI taxonomy): domain Eukaryota; kingdom Viridiplantae; phylum Streptophyta; class Magnoliopsida; order Asterales; family Asteraceae; genus Centaurea; species Centaurea solstitialis. The sequence continues at coordinate 13,264,291 of CM058043.1, forward strand.
AGTGGTACTATCAACTTTTGTTTCATCCTTGGCTTCCTCTTGCACCAAGTGAATTACACCAAGTGCAGAGTGCTACTATCAACTCACAGAACTTCAAAAACCATTCAAGAACCAATTTTTTTCACAAAACATATCCCTCTTATAGTCCAATTCATAAACCTAATATAAAAAACCATCCGGCTTGCCGTAAATCCCCTACAATAACCCAACCAATTAAGTTAAAAACAAAAGTTATTTCTTTCATATTTTAAAAACGGCATCAAAGATCAAAACCTACAACACAAGATTTTCGTGTTAACCTACATCTACAATTCCACATGCATGCATACGTATATGCATACACATAAAACTAGTCACCTTCTAAGCCACACATGATATATACATATATATATATATGTATGTAACGTAAGTATATATGAACAAATTGATTGAAGATAACAAAACCTTCAAAACCTAATCACGATAACAGATACAAAATTACAAATATCAAATCATCAATAATATGAACAAGATTCAATAAGATTCAATAAATCGAAAATCTTCAAATACAAAACCCTAGATCCATATATTAATAACAACCTTGAAGGCGGCGAGAGAAGGAGCGCCAGCTCCGCCATGAGGACGAAGGATTGGAAGATCCGACGAACCGAAAGCCGACGAATCAAAGCGAGGGCCAGTGGTTCTTCCTCGATTTCCACCTCCAGGTCTCAAGCTTATTACCGTTTGATCAGCCTGCATACCTCGAATTTTTCTCAATTTTTTTGTTTTGTGATCGATCTCCTCCAAATCGAAAAAAACAGTAACCTCGATGAAATTGAAAGTTAGAAATCAGCAAATCGAAGGCTGAATCTATAGGAATCAAATCAAGATATTTGATTTTGGGAGATATGAAAGATAGGGTTTTTTTGGGGATAAATAGGAAGAGAGAGAGAGAGATTGGGGATTGGGAGCTTTCTCTCTCCTGTCGGAAGTGAGAGAGAGGGAGAAGAGAATGAGATGAGAGAGAAAAACCCTTTAAATTTGATGGTGCGATGCGGTATTTTGTTTTATTACAAGAATAGTCCCTGAAGTATTGTAAATTACAAATTTGGTCACTCTTTTTCTTTTCTTTTACATTTTCAACCCTTTTGATAAGGATCTCATATCTAATTTGGTCCGTCTTAGACTCTATAGTAGCCTAGTAGGAAACTAGGGATGGTCGGATTCGGATGGATATGAAATTTCTTATTATTATCATTGAATTTTTATGTATGTCGTCTTAAATCTTAATATATGTTTTATTTATATGATATTATGCTTGCCTTGTATTGGCATGGATTTTGCAACAGAAAATCAGGAAAGTATATTATTTTGTATGTTCCCATTTTTTAAAGTATTTAGATCAATTGTGTTTGGTACATAAACATGATATAATAAGATAGAATGGAACAAAACTCATTGTGTAAGTTTGGTGTGACATGGGCTAGAACAAAAACTCGTTCTTTCACATTTAGTGTGGCATAGGACAAGAATTGGATGATATTGGAGGCATGGGACAAAAGAAATTCTTGTTTCACAAAAATATGTGGAACAACATGGAACAAGAATGAAACAACAGCTAAAATATTATTACTTAACCGTCGTTTAATATATAACCTTAATGTGTGTTTGTTTTAATCGTCACCACGGCTAGTCGTGCCGCCACCGCCGGTAGCCAGTCGCCATTGTCGCCCACCTCTACCTCATTTTCTACTACAACTACCTCCTCTACAACCACCGATGACCATTGTCCATCACTACCTCTGCAACCTTTGTCGGCCATCGACTACAATCGTCACCATCATTGGCCACCTTCCCACCTCTTCCTCTACCATAATAACCTCTTCCACCACCTCGAATACCACGGTTGGCCATCAACCACCACTATCATCGTGGACCACTTCACCTCTACCTTAACCATCGCCATTGTCTGCTACCACTACGACTGCACCACAATCATTAACTCCATTACATCTGTCACGACCACCTCCTCCAACATTTGTTGACTCCCACCACACACCACCACTACTCATATACACCATCGTCCACCAATCATCAATGTTTATACCTTCATAACCATTGTTATTGCAATAATATTCCGTATGCCTTCGCTAATTAATAAGGATCTTCCGGACCAAATAAAATTATCAAATAACTTTCAGGGTAAACCTGACTAGTTTTGTCATGCCTGGTCATAGTTGTAAAAACCGGACAGAGACGTGTTTGTCTTGTCCAGACTAATCATGTCCAATCATGTTTGTGCATTAGATGCTACCTTACATATTTATATTTTACAATCATATAAGTTAAGTCAACTTGTTTGCATCTTCAATCAAATTACCTCTTAAATTCATAACAAAATACGATAGGGAAAAAATAATGAATAAAATGCATATTCAATTTGTTAATGATTTACGTAAACAATTTGATAAATAAAAAAAAGACGGAAAAATATAGTTATTGTGGATATTAAGAAAAAAGAATATAACTTAATGGCATATTCGTTGTTTGAAATTATGAATGGGAAAATTGCATCAAAATGGAACCAACTTTACTCTAATTCCTATTTTAGGGAATCAACTTTTAAAGCATTCATTTTAGGGTCCGAGGCAAACTTTTCATTTATTTGAGGGACTCGTTAACCTGGTAACCTACAAATGATAACATGGAACATGTAAAATCTGATGTGGCATTTTTATTTTTTAAAACCAACTAAAATTCCAGATTATTGGTAAAAAAATTATACCAAAATTACATTTCCATTTCAAAATCCAGATCTCCTTATGGATTCTCATGGTTCTTCCATTTTGATGCGACTTCCTCCATCCACGATAAACAGTTGATGGCCGTGTTAAGATACACTCAAAATAATTAATTCATAAAAATTGTGGTTATAGTCTTGTCTCTAATCCTATGGCGATTGTCTAAAAGTATCTTCTTGGAAACTAGCTAGTTTCAATCCATGAACAACCAAAACATGTAGCCCTTGCGTTTAAATTCCTAATTTCATATTTTTTTTAATTAAAGATTGTTTAAAGCCTATCATCCTTTTTGTAGTTGAATCAACTGACTTCGACATCTGCTTTTGAGAATTAATTATTCATGGGGATGAGGAGTTTTCAGTTTTACATGGTTTTATAATTAAGAAATGAAGTTGTTCATAAAATGCATTATCGTTATCCTTGTTCTTGAAGGAAATGGGTGGAGAGGTTGAAAAGAAAAACTAAAGAGAACCAGTTGGAGATTGGGAGGTGACTGCAACTTCCATAGGAAAACGATGATGATGCAGGCGTTGTGAAGGTGAAGGAGGCATCGTGGGTTTAAGTGTTCTTTTGGAAATGAATATTCACTTAATTTAGTTTTTCCTATTTTTAATTAGTCATATATTTTATGTAACCAGTTACCTGCTTATCAGGTTAACGAGTCCCTTCAATAAATGAAAAGTTTGTCTCAAACCCTAAAATGGATGCTTTAAAAGTTAATTCCCCAAAATAGGAATTAGAGTAAAGTTGGTTCCATTTTAATGCAATTTTCCCATTATGAATTTGTTAATCTTATATTATTTTTATTTGTGTTGTTTTTGTTCATTTTTGTGGGTAATTTACCCTCGTATATTAGCCATTTTGGACGTCTTGTGTTTAGTTGGTCGTATTGTAGTCACTTCGGTACTTTGTTCGGTGAGGGCGTCTTGTATGGTGTACTTGCTTGGTGGTTTAGTAATAAAGTTATTTTTGTCGTTAAAAAATTTAGGTTTCACAACTATACATATAGAAAGCTTGAAATCCAACCTTTTGAGAAACGTGCAAAAAGAAGCCACACTAAGAAGCTTATGATTAAAGAAATCTCAAAGACCAGTTTGTGCTATATGTAAAAAGTAAATCCAAGTGGTTCATATATTTCTTTGTGCAAATGATTTGTTTAATTATCAACCCTTTAACTTTAACCTAGAAATGATTGTCATGGACATTTTAAATTTATTGTTTAACATCAAATAATATGAAAACTCAAAATAATGAAAAAAGTATGTAGAAAATATTTAGAAGGCTTCAATATCGTCATGCCACATACTTTCGTGTAGACGCCTATAGCCCTATAGGACTTCTACAGTTTATGTATTTAAGTTTCGAAACAATGTATTAGTTTTTTTGTGTTGTTTAATAGGTTTTTAAGAAAATATATATCATACCGGGTCGAGTAACCGGGTTTCGGGTCTTGACCGGGTTTGGCCGGGGTTTGACCAAAATTTGACCGGGGCAAGGGCCAGGTCTTCTAATACGAAACCGGGGGCAGGTAAGGGGGTATCCGCCCCAAACCCGCCCGTTCCCATCCCTAGACTAAAGAAACCTCCTCCCTTCCAGGTGAGAGTACGATTTCTGGAATAAGGGAAGCGGCTAGGTGACGAATTGGAGGAATTGGAAGGGCTAGTTCATCACCCTCGATTTGGTGTTGTTAATAACATCAAAGGTATGTGTTTATTTGCTAAATGTTGTGTTATTGGAGTAAGAATTATAGGTTAGGGCTTGGATGTGAATTGGTGATCAATGGATCACCAATTGGGTGTTATGCTATGAATTGTTGTTATTTTTATTATCGATATATGGTATGGATTCGATTATAAACACCAAAGTGACTCTAAACTACTGATTTTGGAGTTATAGAATGGAAGGAGTCGAATTTGGGGTCTTTGGTTTGAGAAATCGCCTTCGGGATTTCTTGCAGATGCGTTGGCACAGATGGCCGCGCACCTGGAGACGCGCCACCAAACGCGCGAACCTTCTGGAGTGATCTGTGTTGATATTCTGTGCGACGTCCGCGCACTTGTAGGCACGCCGCCAGACTTGGTTTGTGAAGGTTTTGATACTAACAAAAAGTGCTCCAGAAGGCTAATAAAGGGTTTATGAAAAAACTGATGTGACAATAGGGCTTGGGTGATGATGGCCTATATTCGCTTGTTATTTTCATTCGTTAACTTATTCGTACTTTCAGATATAAAAGACTAAAAAGGTAAAAAATTGTAAACTATAAGGATTAAACTAATAATAAATTATAAACTATAAGTACAAAAAGTGACAATTAATCATAATGCTTAACAAACCATATTGATTAAAAACGAACTTCTGTATTGTCTTCCTCCTTCAACCTCTTGCTGGAAAACCTGAGTTTCTCTCCCAAATCTCCCAATTTCCAACTTTTGAATAATTACATTTGAAAAATCATCATCCTTTTTTTCTAAATATGATTATGTTCAATTTGATTGCAGCTTTTGAAACATACGAGTTACGTGATTACCGGTCAGATTCATTTTTTCTCCCATTTTTCTTCATTAATTTTGTGTTAATCAGATGCATATTGTTTATATTTCAAGTTATTATTGTTAGGATTATCATATGTTTATGATGTTATTGTTGAATTCCAAAATCGAGGTTAAATATAGGGTTGTTAATGAAGAAGTTGAGATTTTTCTATATATAATTAGGTTAGTTTAATGATTTTAGGGTTACAAGAGAATCAAGATTAAGATAATGCATTCAATGTTGTTGTACATTGTATTTTAGTTATTAGAAAAATAAACATCATGTAAAGTAGTTGTAACTTGTTTAATACAAATCATGTCTAGCTTAGTTGGTATTCATGAGGGTGGTAACATCCTGGGGCTGTGGATGACATCCCAGTCTACCCGGGTTCGAATCCAAGGGGAGTCAATTTGAGGGCATGAGGAGTACCCAGTCCTTGGGCTGGGCTGCCCCCAGCCCATCAAAGACTGTGGTTGTGCTCTAGGTCCAATATAAGCTGGGCTGGGACAGCAACGGATTAGTGGGCTGCCCAATATCGCTGGGGAGGCGTGCGTGTGTGTGTTAGTGGTAGTCATTCGTTGGTTCGATGCCGCTATGCCTTCCAAAAAAAAGTTGTAACTTGTTTGATAATTGGTTCAGGTTCAGATGCAGGTTGTTCTTACAAGCTTATGCAAATGTATTGATCATGTGAAAGAAGATATAAATATGGTCAGATTTGAATAGTGTGGATGGATGCACACGAATCAGATCGCTTATCAGATCTTTAGGAGTCTCGTATTAGGTCGAGAAATCACCCACCTACACTAAAAACACATATTTCGTCTTCAGAAAACATCTACAATGTCATCATCAGAAAAGAAGCGACATTCAACGCTGTCGTCATCATGGGGACTGCCCACTGCTGCAGTCCACGGTGTGGGAGCGATGGCTAGAAAGGTGGTTAGCAATAGACTCACAGAGTCCTTATGGTCTTCAAGAAAGAGCAGTTCAAGTAGTCATCTTCCATCTGATGCATCATCTGTACCCGATGCTAAAAAAGACGATACTTCTAACGAGCCCCTTTCTGATCACACCTCCAAGACATCCTTGAATGTTGCAGATGAAAAAACTGCAAAGTTGCCTGTATCATCATCAAGTAAGGTTACACCTGAAAGAGAAAAGACTCATCATCATAGAGGTGTCTTACATATTAGACCACATATTAGGCATCATCTTCGGTCTAGGAAAACAGATGCTAATGCTATTGACCGGTCAGATAATTCGAAACCTTCGGATGACTCACATGTTAGCACAACAGATTCTTGCATTATTGATTATTCAGAGAATTTAAATCCTCCAGATGATTCAGATGTTAACACAACAGATTATGATGGTATTGATCAATCAGAGAATCCAAAATCTCCAGATGGCTCGGAAGTTAACGTAATAGGTTCTACTGATATTGATGAGTCAGAGATTTTAAATCCTTCAGATGGCTCGGATGTTAGCGTAGCAGGATCTACTGTTGTTGATGAGTCAGAGAATTTGAAACCTCCGGATGGCTCGCCTGTTAGCACAACAAGTTCTAATGTTATTATTGATCACCAAGATAATTCAAAAGCTTTAGATAACTCAAATGTTAGACTAGTTAATCAACATTTGTGGCCCAGTGCAACGAGTCCTAGTGTCATGGGCCCCTCGGTAAATTCAAAACCTTCAGAAAATTCGAAACTTTCGGATGGTTCTCATGGTGGTAGACTAGTTAATCAACATCGGTGGCCTGGTACAATAGGTTTCCATATGTTGAATAAAAGCATTAATCCCGCTAATGAAGATACGAGAACTTGCTTAACATCTGATACAGGCGTTACGACGCCCGACATCAGGAAAATGTTGCCCAATTATGCTAATAAGCCCGTACAAGAATCTTCTTCAAGTGATGCTATGAATCCATCATCACCATCACTTGTTGATGAAAATAAGTCCGAAAGAGTATCTACATCGCTTGTTGATGATGATGATAGGTTAGAAAGAATATCCAATCTTGTTTCGAGTTCATCACGTACAACTCCTTCAGTTACTCCTTCTGAACTACAACCAGCATCACCAAAGAAGTTATACGGTTTAGCTTCAAGAAGTGTTAATTCATCGCGTAGTCCATTTGCTTCTTCAAGAGGGTCTAGTAGCGTTGCCCCCTCTAAAGGCGGCATCAACCATTCCCCTATTATTAGAGGAGTCAGTCTCACCCCTGCTACAAGAGAGGTCACTCTTAATCGTGCCCCTAGAGGGGTTAGTCTTACACCCACAAGAGACGTCAAACCCTTTCTCGTTACAAAAGAATCCGACCCTTTTCCCACCACCACTAAGGCGGTTAGTCCTCCCCCAACTACAACAGAGGCCGATCCTAACCCGCCCGCCAAATCAGTCAGCCCTCCTGCTGAAAACCATACTCTCATAAAACCATCTAGTCCAATGAAATCCGATAAATCAAATATAGTTTCTAATTCCACAGAAGAAATCGGCTCTTCTCCTACCAAAGAGATTAGTATTCCATCGGTGGAAGAAACAAGTCATTCTGTTTCTGGTAGAGGGTTGAGTACTACTTCCACAACCGCATCTAGTCCGCAGCAACAGTCTCAAGATTCGAATACGGTTTCTACGTACCCAGAAATCGATCCTTCTGTTTCCAGTAGAGGGGGCAGTCGTCGTGGTCGAAGGTCATCCGGTTCGAGACTGTTCTTCAGTTCAACTTCAACCTTACTTTCTATGTTCACAAAATCTGTTGACAAGCAAAAGGAGAAGAATAAAGAAGATGCCCGACGTCTGCATCTACTTCTCAATATACAAGTGCAGTGGCAGTTTGTCAATGCGAACGCAGAAGCTGCATTGGAGCTTCAAAGGGTAGCTGCTGAGGTTTGGATCCTTAACACTACTTGGACATATTTCAATTTCTTTAGATGTAGGCATAGTTGTCAGTAGCGAATAGCGATAAATAGCAATAGCTTACTGACTTGGACATATTTCAATTTCTTTAGATGTAGGCATAGTTGTCAGTAGCGAATAGCGATAAATAGCAATAGCTTACTGCTATGCTACGTAGCGAATAGCGATAAATAGTGACTGCTATTTAACATTTAGCGATAGCCTTCTAAAAGATAAATTACATATTAATATATTACCTTGAAAGTCTTAAACTGTTATATATATTAGAGAACAAAATCTGATAGGTAAAACCCTAGTATTTATCAAAGTAAAAAAAATTAAAATCTTTTAAAAATTACGAAAATACCATCGCTATCGCTATATACCAGATAGCAGTACATGGTCGCTATCGCTATTTTGCGCTATTTATCGCTATTGACAACAGTGGTTTGAGGATTACATTTGTCATTATCCTATTTCTTCAAGGTTTTAGCTTTCTTTTATGTGTTGCATAAAATTTGCTTTGATCTACTGCTTATTGGTTAAGGTAAGATGCTTTAATGTCATAGCCAACTTCACCTTACAATGTGTTGACTGAAATAATGGACTAATGACATGACGCTACCCTCTAAGGCTCCCCCACCATACCGGTCCCACTATCATCATGGGGGAGGTAATACATGAATATACAACTTAATTATATGGTTTTAGTTCCAAAAATGTGTTCTTAGCCCTTATGCTAAATTTCATATAATTTTGCTTGCACTTTGATGCATATATCATTTGGAGAAGCCTTGAGCGTGACAAATATTATATTTTGTAATGCAGAATTCTCTATTGGATATGTGGAAAACAATCTTAAAACTCTGGGAGTCTGTAGCTGCAATGAAAATGGATATCAACAAGTTGATACTACAGCTAAAGCTCTATGCTATTTTATTCCGACAAGTAACGCGTTTTCCTTCATTGTTCTAACTACAAATGGAAATCACTTTTAGACTTAGTCAAGTTTGCACATGAATTGCCCTTTCTTTTCCTACAGCAAATAGAACTGTAACTTTAACTAGAGTAACTTTTACGATTAGAAAATATGAATGGATGAAATACTAAGGATTAGCATCATCTTTATAGTAGGACATTTTGGTAGAAGCTAGATGACTATGTAAAATGACCTAATAGGACAGCTGTTTGGTAGAAGCTAGATGACTATGTAAAATGACTTAATAGGACATTTTGAAATATTAATAGAAAAAATATTAGCGTTGTAATTGAAAAAACGGCAAAAAACTGAAAAAGCCTCTTAACCAAACAAGGCTTTACAATAAGCTCAAAAAATAAGCTACCTTATGGTTTCAAAACAATTGCCTTATTAAGAAAGTACTACTTCTACCGGTTCTACTCATTGTGCTTATATTTCTTTTTCTTTTGTTTATTTAGTTATTGGTTGATATATCTCATTCCAGCATCTTGTGGCTCAGATGGCCTATATTGATGAGTGGGCTTCGATTCAAATGGAGTATGAATCTGCTATATCTGTTACCGCTAGAGATTTATATGCGAGAACTCTTCGACTTCCTACTACTGAAGGGGTAAAGGTATGCCATTTCTTGAAAGGCTGCTTAGATCACTTCACATATTGAGTAACATTCATTTTGCAACTCACAGGTAGATGTTAAATCTTTGAAGTTGGTTTTTTCCTCAATTATCCAATTAATGCAGGCAGCGGCGTCCTCTATAGAGTATACGCTATCAAAGGTGAGATTTCTTTTGCATCATATATATTAGGTTATTAGGTAGCTATGTAAAGGATTTACAATTACCTTTTTGGTCTCATTTTGTTTAACATGGAGATCCTTCTCTATTGTTATATCTCATTGTTTCATAGAAATTGGCATCTCATTGTAAGTGGATGTTATCCAAGACATATTATCTCTTGAATGATTCATAAACGTTACATAAGAAGTACATTTTGTGGTTGACTGACCATGATCAATTCACCCTACCTATACTACCACTCTACTATATTCTATAGATTAAGCAAACTAACGAACACAATCAATCCCGCATAGCAGAGTCTGCGGATGGTAGGGGTTGGTTAGATTTATGCAACTCCAAAAGGCTACAATAATTAGGAAACCATGCAGTTATACATGTTCTCCCAATATCATGTTAAAGCAAGTAATAATGGTAGGAATACCAGATATCGATCCATAGGGACAGAAAAGTAAGGATTTTCAAAAAGTCAAACTTAAAAATAAGATTTTATATGGTTAATTCAAAGCAATACTTGTGAATGAGTTAATAGCTACCGTAAATGTTAGAAACAATTAAAAGAAAGCAAGGGTGCAAGTTTAGGCTAGAGTTTAGCAACTCAGTGCAAGAAACCTTGCTACCACATGATCCAGTACGATGTCGCAATGATAGTTCTTAACAACCACTACTAGAGTGAACAATCCTCTTTCGAGGTTCAAGTTGTGCGCTTGCTAGTAGTAATTTGAGCATGGTACAAACCTTGCAATTCTTTTCATATAGTTTACAACCCGTGAAGGTTGGCACAACTCTTTATAGCCATCTATAACACTTAATGATGTAGCATTAGTGTTGGCTTACATTTAAGTCCAACTCATCCAAATGAAACAATGTATATCAATTTGTGAAGATATTACTTGGATGAAACATTGGAGTTGATTGTTATTAGTGAAAGGCATTTATCCATGAACACATAGGACTTTATCTCCCAAACCTTTACTCACACCTAAGCTAGGGTTGTTTAGCCTATCATCGTCGGAAAAAGTGAAGACATGAAATTGAAGTGCACAAAAGGTAAATTACAAATGAAACAACATATGTCACTTTGTTTCACATTTATGCCGGTATGTTTTCGTTTATATTATTGAATGGTAAAGATTGGTTCTCCATTTATTTGTGGTTCCCCTTTGATTCCTCTCCCCAAACATACTGTTAAATCTGGTTTGAAAATCCAATTGTGAAAAAGAAGAAAATGCATGGACGGTGGTTTCTTACACCATGTGTTTCTCATGAAATACATATTGGACGGTGGTGCTGCATTATTTGAAGATGGCAGGAACATTTTTCAAACCTCCATGTGTTTGTCATGAGAGTTCAAAAGTTTGACTTTTGTGTACTCTTTTCTCACCTCACATTTTATGTATATATATGTGTAGGGATAGGAGATCAAAGATACAACTTCATAACAAATATAACTATCTCTTTTCTCTCTATATAATAGACGTAGAGATAGTCACCACATTTAGACGTAGGCTTCAATTATATCTCCATTGTAATCTCCATTTCCAAGCTTGTACTTCGTATCGTGATAGTGAACTTCTCGGTGGTCTCCTCCGCCCGTGGTTTTTCCCATTTTGGGTTTCCACGTAAAACCGTTGTCGTCTTTCTCTCTTTTATTTTCTGCACTTATAATTCGTATGTGCATCGTTGTATTTTTCCCGATCGTTGGATTATTCGTTCGTTAAAGTTTCCGATAAATAATTTCCGATTCCGCTTGAATCAATACATTTCTAATTTGGAGCATTGGTTTTGGGTTCGTTTCGAGAATTTTCTCGTTACGTTTTACAACAATTGGTATCAGAGCTTCCGGGTTTGTGTATTGATTTGTTCGGAATTATTTATCGTCCGTTAAGGTCATGGCTTCGACGAAGTTTGATATTCCAAAGCTTGATCGGAATACTCGATTTCCACTATGGCAAGTGCAGATGAGAGATGTTCTAATCCAGTTAGAACTTGACGATGCACTTTTGGGCGTCGATAAAATGCCGGGGACTTTGTCTCCCGAGGACAAGAAAAAGAAGGATTTGAAGGCACAATCTCAAATCCGTTTACATCTATCACATGATGTACTGCAAGACGTGTTGAAGGAAACTTCGGCGGCGGCGATATGGTTGAAGTTGGAACAACTCTTGATGACAAAGAGTCTACCAAACAAGCTACATTTGAAGCAATGCTTGTTCAATCTCAAAATGGCGGAAGGTAGCTCGTTATCAAGTCATCTGTCCACATTCAAAGAGTTGGTTTGCAACTTGGAGAATATGGACGTGAAATATGATGATGATGACTTGGCTTTATTTTTATTGTCATCGTTACCCGACTCTTACAGCCATTTTCGCGACACAATCATATATAGTCGCGACACGCTTGTGCTGGATGAAGTAATTACAGCTTTGGATTCAAAGGAGAAAATGAAGCAGATCACGAATGGTGGTTCTGAAGCCAAAGCAGAAGGTCTAAATGTGAGAGGACGGTCGTTCGAGAGAGGCTCATCTTCCTCCGGTAGAGCGAGATCCAAGTCAAAAGTAAAACGAAAATTCTGCAGTTACTGTCACAAGAAAGGACATGTAATTGAAGAATGTTACAAGTTGAAGAACAAAGAGAAGGAAAAGGCGGCCGCGAAGGGTAAGCATGTTCCTGGTTCTGGTGAAGCCGATGTCGCCGAGGGTGGTTCTGATGGAGAGCTTCTTTTGGTATCGGGAAGTGAATCAACTTCACTTCCGGATACATGGATTGTTGATTCTGGATGTACGTTCCATATGTGTCCCAATCGGGACTGGTTTTATACATATGAGAACGTTGACCATGGCTTAGTTCAGATGGGCAATAATACTACTTGCCTCATTAAAGGACATGGCCTGGTTAGAATTCAGATGTTCAATGGCGTTATCAGAACTTTCGAAAACGTCAAGTACGTTCCCGACCTCAGGCGAAATCTTATATCCCTCAGTACTCTTGAAAAGAAGGGATATGAGTTTGCTGGCAAAAACGGCGTTCTCCGGGTATTTAAAGGCGCGAAAAATATTTTGAAGGCATATCGCAAGGCCTCAAACCTTTACTTCCTGGACGGTCTGACAGTTACCGGCGATGCAGCGGTTGTTTCAAAAGGTTCTTCGGATACGGATCAATCGCGTTTATGGCATCTTCGACTCGGCCATATGAGTTTTCATGGCATGTCCGAATTGAGTCGAAGAGGGCTTCTTGGAGGTGATAAAGTTGTTGAGCTAGATTTCTGTGAAGAATGTGTCTATGGCAAGCAGAAACGAGTGAGATTTATGAGTGGCAAGCACACGACAAAAGGGTCACTCGACTACATCCACTCGGATTTATGGGGACCGGCTCGGGTTACTTCCATAGGTGGAGCTTCTTATATGCTTACGATCATTGATGACTTTTCAAGAAAAGTATGGTCGTTCTTTCTAAAGCATAAAGGAGACGTATTCTCTACTTTCAGAGATTGGAAGGTGATGATTGAAAAGCAGTCAGGTAGAGAGATAAAGTATTTGCGCACCGACAACGGTCTTGAGTTTTGCTCGGAGGATTTCAATGCCTACTGTCGAAAGGAAGGCATTACTCGACACCGTACGGTGGTTCACACTCCGCAGCAAAATGGTGTGGCCGAAAGGATGAACCGCACGATTCTCGAGAAGGTTAGGTGCATGCTCTCTCATTCTAAGCTACCAAAGTCCTTTTGGGCGGAGGCGGCTTCCACTGCTTGTTTTCTGATCAATCGGTCGCCTTCTCGAGCCATTGAGAAGAAGACCCCTATTGAGCTATGGTCCGGTGAGCCTGCCGACTACAAAGATTTGAAACCGTTCGGTTGTCCAGCTTATGCACGAGTTGACAACGGAAAGCTAGAGCCAAGAGCTTTGAAGTGTGTGTTTCTTGGATACAAACCGGGTGTGAAAGGCTACAAGTTATGGTGTTCTGAGCTAAAGAAGGTGATTATTTCAAAAGACGTTACTTTTGATGAGACTTCTATGATCCATCGAGCTACTAGCTCGACATCTACTGTGGAGAAACCATCTGAGGCAAGAAAGGAGACATCTCAAGTTGAGGTGGAGTTGACGGGGTCATCTACCGTTACACCAGTTTCTTCACCGGTTTCTACACCGGTCACCGGTGATCAGCCTGTATCTGTTCCGACTAGTGAACATGTGAATGGCGAGACTTCGTCACCATCTTCACCACCTGTTCCTAGTCCTTCTATTGCACGAGACAGGCCAAGGAGAGATATTGTACCTCCTAGGAGGTATGCGCATGCCGATTGTGTCACTTATGCTCTTACAGTTGCTGAAGATATCGAGTCTATGTTAGAGCCTACTTGCTATGATGAGGCTATTTCGGCTAAAGACTCGGATAGTTGGATAGTTGCTATGCACAGTGAGATGGAATCATTGCACAGGAATGACACTTGGGATCTTGTCCCAGCTCCGAAACGGAAAAAGCCAGTCAAGTGCAAGTGGGTCTACAAGCTCAAGGAGGCCGTTAATCCGGGTGATAAGCCAAGGTACAAAGCTCGTTTAGTCGCTAAGGGCTACAGTCAAATGCCAGGCATCGACTACAATGATATTTATTCTCCGGTTGTTAAACACACAAGTGTTCGTGCGTTGTTGGGATTGGTTGCTTCTAACGATTATGAATTAGAGCAACTAGATGTTACTACAGCATTCTTAAATGGTGAGCTTGAGGAGGAGATATTTATGCAACAACCCGAGGGTTTCGTGGTTCCAGGCAAGGAGGACTACGTGTGCAAATTGAAGAAATCTCTTTATGGCCTCAAGCAATCTCCGAGACAATGGTATAAGAGGTTTGACTCATTTGTGACCGGTCACGAGCTGAAAAGGTGCACCTATGACAGCTGCGTTTACTACAAGAAGTGTGACGACGGGTCAATGGTCTACTTACTCATATACGTGGATGACATGTTAATCGCAGCGAAAGATATGAAGGAGATTCAAGTGATAAAAGACCAGTTGAATGCTGAATTCGATATGAAGGACTTAGGGGCTGCCAAGAAGATATTAGGGATGGAAATAGTGCGTGATAGAGAGGCGAAAACCTTGCATCTTTCTCAAAAGAGTTACATTGAGAAAGTCCTACGTCGGTTTAATATGCATGATGCAAAACCGGTCACGACACCCCTAGCAGCTCACTTTAAGCCATCATCCGCTCAAAGTCCTACTTCAGAGGCTGATGTGTCTTACATGGCACGTGTACCATACTCCAGTGCCGTTGGTTCGTTAATGTATGCTATGATTTGCACGCGTCCAGATTTGGCTTATGCCGTTAGCGTGGTGAGTAGATTCATGGCGAATCCAGGCAAAGAACATTGGAAAGCTGTCCAATGGATTTTTCGATATCTCCGAGGTACGTCATCTATGAGTCTATGTTTTGGCAGAAATAACGATGGTGTATTTGGTTTTGTCGATTCAGATTATGCCAAAGATATAGATAATCGGAGATCGATTTCTGGGTATGTGTTCACTTTGGGTGGTTGTGCCATTAGTTGGAAGGCACAATTGCAGTCTACGGTTGCGCTTTCAACGACTGAAGCTGAATATATGGCTGTTACGGAAGGACTCAAAGAAGCTATTTGATTGAAAGGTTTGTTCGGTGAACTCGATAATTCGCGAAATGTCACGACGGTGTTTTGTGACAATCAGAGCGCGATATCTCTGACAAAAGATCAGATGTTCCATGATCGAACGAAGCACATTGATGTGCGTTACCACTTTGTGCGGGAAGTCATTACTCGAGGTGATTTCAATGTGAGCAAAATTCATACTAATGACAATCCCGCGGATGTTTTCACCAAAAGTCTTCCGGTGGCCAAGTTTAGTTTGTGTTTAGACTTGGTCGGTCTTTTGAATCGCAACTGAGTCCAAGGGACTCGTGGTGGAGGAGGTATTGTTTGGTATCGTTTCATTTTCCCGAGAAGTTATTTTTATTTGCTATCGCTTAATTGACGTTTGAAGGTTGCTTGAGTAGGAGTTTCGTTTTCGATGGAGATTTCGTCTTTGCGTCTTGAATGGATTTATGAAACCAAGGTGGAGATTGTTAAATCTGGTTTGAAAATCCAATTGTGAAAAAGAAGAAAATGCATGGACGGTGGTTTCTTACACCATGTGTTTCTCATGAAATACATATTGGACGGTGGTGCTGCATTATTTGAAGATGGCAGGAACATTTTTCAAACCTCCATGTGTTTGTCATGAGAGTTCAAAAGTTTGACTTTTGTGTACTCTTTTCTCACCTCACATTTTATGTATATATATGTGTAGGGATAGGAGATCAAAGATACAACTTCATAACAAATATAACTATCTCTTTTCTCTCTATATAATAGACGTAGAGATAGTCACCACATTTAGACGTAGGCTTCAATTATATCTCCATTGTAATCTCCATTTCCAAGCTTGTACTTCGTATCGTGATAGTGAACTTCTCGGTGGTCTCCTCCGCCCGTGGTTTTTCCCATTTTGGGTTTCCACGTAAAACCGTTGTCGTCTTTCTCTCTTTTATTTTCTGCACTTATAATTCGTATGTGCATCGTTGTATTTTTCCCGATCGTTGGATTATTCGTTCGTTAAAGTTTCCGATAAATAATTTCCGATTCCGCTTGAATCAATACATTTCTAATTTGGAGCATTGGTTTTGGGTTCGTTTCGAGACTTTTCTCGTTACGTTTTACAACACATACATATACATACATACATACATACACACACACACATATGTGGTAGACGAGTAGAGCGTATTTGATATTTAAGAAGAAGTATGGAATTTCTTGGGGTTTTTCTACTCGAAGTGGTCCATCTTACTTTCTTTGGCTTGTTACAGTTGGACGGAACACATATCTTGGCCTCAGAACTTGCCAATATAGTATCAGATGAAAGATTTCTTCTTGATGAATGTGAAATCTTTTTGGCTTCTGCAGCTCCTTTACAGGTAAGAACATTCATTACTACAACTCCTTTGAATGTGTCATCCAACAACTTGGTTGCTTGACACTATATAGAATAAAGATTTGGTGTCAATTGATTCTATGATGGATGTGCAACTTGCTAGTCTTTTTCATATAAATAGTACTTGTATCACTTGTTTTTCTTCTTGTTTATTTTATTATATGTCTCTCATGTACCCCTGTTGTTAGTATATGTTTTAGAGCATAATTTAGGTGACTACAGGCACAGGCCACATTCATTATTGCCAATAATATTCTAGCAAGTTGTGCCCCAGTATTTGCATGATGGACTCAACATAGAGACCGAAAGGAATAACCCATAATCATAACAATCACGAGTTAGTCTTACTTTTATGGATGCTAAGCTAATATAGTTTAGCATGTGTCCGTTGTGTACATAAATATGTTATCATTTAGGATTTCAACCGAAAGTGGGATATATAACCAATATTGTCCTGCTGCATAACTTGATTTTGTCGTGAAGTTGTGTTAAATCTGGGATTTTCGTTTTCTTTTCTTGTTTACGTGCAGATAAAGGAATGCAGCCTTAGGAGCCAAGTCATACAATCAAAGCGTGAATAACTAGTTACTTTCGGAGGTAAACAATTCCTCTTTGAAACTGACCTAATACATCAACTCATAAGTAGGGCCACGGAAGTGGAATATACGTAGATCCATCATTTACCTCAAAGAGTAAAACGACTGTTTCTGTGATACAAAGCCAACTTAGTTAGTCTAGTTGGGTTTGCTTGGGTGGTTAGAACTTGTTTACATTTTTTTGTTCATCACACCCTCCTAAGTGTGGTTTAGAGATTAAAAGAAAATTTTGATTACCAACTTAATTTTGTTTTATTTCTTAGAGAAAAATACATAGATACACCTTGTATATACTAATGTTTCTTATTGTATTATGATCTTTTCTTACATTTTTTCCTTTCATTTTCTAAGGAGGGTTAAAAAAGTTGTAATTAGTTGTCCAATGACCTTTTAAATCTTACAGTTGTATAATCGTCTGGTGTATCATCAATTATGTCGTACAAAATAAGAATTAGTTGTATGCCACCAACTTTCTGTCTTTTGTATCTTTATATTGCCGTTATTTCAAACTTGGTTAAAAAATATTGACCAAATCTCTATGAGTCAGCTTACATAGTTACACCCAAAGGTGGCTTTTGGCGCTCAAACCAAATGGAACTGGCAAAATAGGATTTGATAGGACATGACAAGACTAAACTGATTGTCCATTTTTTGTTTGATACAACTAAAACAAGAGTAAACTAATTGTCAGTCTTGTGTTTGATAAATTGAACATGATAGGATAAAACTGTTAAAATGACCAAGGTGGTTCGACCTTTTTAGGCGGAACACAAAATCTCTATTTTTGTCCCACAATATATAGTTATTTGTCTAAATTTCTTCTTATTTCATGGCATGCCAAACATGATGCTTTTTTCTTCTCTATAATGTCCTGTCCATCTCTGATCTATGTACGATCACACCCAACAAAACCGTTTGAAAGAACTTGGGTTTAAGTTGCAGTTATTTAGTTAAATGATGTTTAACGAGTTTTCAACCAACAATATGCATATTTAATTTTCTTGGTTCAATAACTTTCAAATGATAATCTTATGATAAGAAAATCACATGCCAATAAAATCTTGAAAATATTAAGGAGTTGCTTTGTAATGTAACTTCCATAAACTGTCATTTAACTAAAGGATCAAATTATGTTTACTTACAATCCTTTTATTAGCATGAGTATTTGAGCCTTGAAAATTCTTAAGTATTTGTTTAATTTATAACTTAAATTTTGTTCATATTAGGTGGAAAGTGGTAACTCAAGCTATTGCCATCATCCCTATTTATATTTTTGACCAAATTAAGATGTGTAATTTACTATTTTTCTCAAGTGAACCATATTGGGTTTGTTACAGAAAGCATGGAAGCAGTTAAGATGTAAAAATGTAACTTATAAGTATTAGTTTTGTGTACCAAAAGCATGCAAGTAGGAGAGATTTGGGGAACATTTGTTTGATTGCCAAAGACTTGTTGCTACTATATGTTTTAATTTGGCATTTATATATCAAATCTTAAGCTATGAAGACATCATCATAACACATTTTGGTGTCTGTATTGAGTTGAAAGTTGTGAAAAATAACCTTCTATTTTATCTCCATCTATTTCTCATCTACATCAATCTTAAAATGCCCACAACACCAATACAAAATGGTGTGAAAAATACTGCCTTGATGGATCTATGTTTTCAGTTTCATCTTCTTTCAATCATCCTTATGCATACTAGTTGGTCATTGCTACGAGTATTTAAGAAAATTGCCAGAACCACAAATCAAACCTAAAAAGACTAATTGATGGTTAATCGTGTAACACATCCTTGTTCGCTACAT
Source organism: Centaurea solstitialis (assembly GCA_030169165.1). NCBI lineage: Eukaryota > Viridiplantae > Streptophyta > Magnoliopsida > Asterales > Asteraceae > Centaurea > Centaurea solstitialis. Next base: position 13,283,682 of record CM058043.1, read on the forward strand.
AATAGATGTCTAAACACAAAAAATATTACATTCTGCTTTATTGACTTCTTAACCTTGAGGTTTAAGCTCATCGCTATGTGTAACGCCATTTAAAAAATAGGGATAATTTCATGTATACCCTTAATAAGACTCAAAATATCATATTTGCCCAACTTAACTTATAAATATCATATATACCCTTACTAACCTATCAAAATATCAAATTTACCCAAATAGCCATTTTTAAAAAATTTTAATCTTTTTTAATTATAAAAAAATGAGCAAATGACTATTATACCCCCCTCTAATAAGACTCAAAATATCATATTTGTCCAACTTAAGTTACAAATATCATATATGTCCCTACTAACCTATCAATTAACTAATTTTCATATAAAATCTTTATTTGTTTATTTTAACCAATATTTTACTTAATATTAAAAACATGACCTTGCTTATTAAGGGTATACATGAAACCCACATTCAAACCATACAAAACTGATACGAGATTACGAAAACAACATAACACCATTGTCGAAGCAAAAGTAATTAAAAAAGAGTGTTAAAGCATAATTTTTTTATCCAAAAACAAAAAAAAAATTGGGGGGAAACGACCATTTATTTAACAGGTTCATTGAAAAATACATAGGAAAGCTGATGGAAGAAATGATGGAAGGTGCTCGAGTGGTGGTAATTTTTGGACAAATGAATAGCTTATAATTAACCTTCTCATTTTGGTGGTTGTTTTAGGGGAGCCCATTTATTTAGTTTTCTTTTTCTTTTCCATTTTGGTTTAATCCTAGTAAACTAGACGGAAATTAATTTGGTGCTCCTCTGTGTTTTCTATTTTGGTGGGTTATGTTCCTTGTAATCTTTTGATGATGGTGGTAAATAAATGGTTGTTTATCAGACAAAATAATAATTTTGTTTTTGGGTAAAAAAATTTATGCTTTGACACTCTTTTTTGATTAGTTTTGCTTCAACAATGGTGTTATACTGTCATTCGGGTAAAATCATATTAGCTTTATATGGTTTGAGTGTGGGTTCATGTATACCCTTAATAAACAAGGTAGTGTTTTTAATATTAGTTAAAATATTGGTTAAAATAAACAAATGAAGGTTTTATATTAAAATTGGTTAAAATAATCATTTGGATAAATATGATATTTTGATAGGTTAGTAGGGGTATATATAATAGTCATTTGCTATTTTTTGTAACTAAAAAATGATTTAAATTTTTAAAAAATAGCCATTTGGGTAAATTTGATATTTTAATAGCTTAATAAGGATATATATGATATTTATAACTTAAATTGGACAAATATGATATTTTGAGTTTTATTAAGGGTATACATGAAATTACCCCTAAAAAATATTACATTATGCAATTTCTGCTACAACAGTAAACAACTAGCATATTCTAAAATCATATCTAAATTTAAAAACTATTTTATGTTAATATTTAATATTGATGTGAACCTAACGAGATAGATGAAATTTGATTTAAATTTAAAATTACATCCTTTTACAAAGATTTACTTATTAATTTAGCTGTAAATGTGTTTTTTTTTGTCATAAAGCATGGATAAAAAAGAAGACAATACATATCCCTCTATTTATATCATGAATAATGAATATGGATCTTCTTCTACAACATTCACAATGAATATTACATCATTCAGACGAATGAATATCACATGAATGTTTGAAACATGTAACATACCCCACTTCACAATGAAACTTAGAGGTTGTTTACCCAAACGTTTATTGGTAGGTATTACTGGTGAGAGTCAACACTTTCACTTATCTTACTAAGTAAGTTTACCTTATAACTGCTAATCAATCCATACCGTTTGCTCTTTCCGGGGTAATATTCTTAGTTTTGTCATCTTCATTTAGTACGATAATTGATCCAAGAAACACTTATAGAAAAAAAAAAAAACATTTGATTTGATAAATGACTCTTTAAGATTGCAATTGAACCTACCCATAAAAGTTTAAAAAATGAGTAGAGATGATCAAATGTGCCTGGTCTGGACCAGCCAAACTATTCTTGATACGAATTTTTTGAATTTTATATGGTCAACTCACGACCGGTTATACATAGCCTCAATTTAAATAAAAATTAAGGTTTTTTATAAGTTATATAGTATTCATTATTTCTACAAGATTTTCATTTTTTTAAAAGTTTTTGTAAGTGTTATGATGATAAATCCAAAAAACGTAAGTATATAAACATTAATGTTTAAAAAATATTTTGAATGACCTAATTAGTGATTTTCAAGTTTATTTCAATAAGATATGTCAAAGAAATAGTTAATTTTTCTTAAGAGTCTTTTAGGTTGAAAGTAGATTTTTGAAACGAAAAAAAAGATCATTTTGGGTCTAACTTGGGACCAGTTATGACCAACCTGTATCGAACCTTGGTATTTTGGTCGGAACTAAAGGATAGTTTACTTAAATACATACCCGATTAGCGCTTATCGGTAACTTTCAACACTATCATCTACCATATCAGATAATATTTTAGTCTTTCAAAACAGTATCGCATGCAGCAATTCACCCCATAAGCGCTTATAAGACTCTCGGTTCATGCCATCACTCTTACCGGGTAAGATTCTAGTCCTTGTCATGTTCATCTCATAAAATAAATTCACCCACGATAAACACCTACCGGCTGGTAAACATCAAGTAAACGGCACCCGAAACCAGTTAAGGAAAGCCTATTTGGATTTTGGACTGAAACCAATCTGGGCCTGTAGATGAGAATTGGGCCCAATGATGATCACAAACACCATTAAAACCTAAAAATTTCAACCAGAAGGAGATTTTCTCCATCGCCATTAATCAATCAATCCATCATCGTCTTCGCTTCACTCATCAGCAGGTTTGAGGCTTTCTCTTATTATCGCTCGATTGTCATCTTACACACACGAATTTTGTATTATTATATGATTTTGGGAATTCAATTTTTGGAAGCTTGTATTGTTTAATTTGTGAAAGTTGTTCTTATCTTGACTGTAATCTGAATGTTAATAATGCTCCTGAAATATAATTTTTAGAAAATGGATGATTTTAAAAAGAATTTAAGGAAACGGAAGTGGATCTTATCATCTTAAGCTAGCTTGTTGAAACGCTAGTTGGAACAGCGTTTCATGAGTTTTTTTTAGATTTTTCCAATTACACCTTTATTAATATTAATTAGTATACTCAATTACTCAAAGATATTCTTTTTGGTCATCTTACATACTTATAAGCTAGTTTTTGCCAGGCATAGTATATTTATAAGCTAGCTTATCAGCTGCTAGCTAGCTTATTAGTTAACAAGTAGTTTATCAGTTACCTGTTAGCTTATCAGCTAGTTTGCCAAACACAGCCTAATAGAGGATAGTACCATGGTGGTGATGATCTGATTAAGTGAAGAATTTATTTTAACATGCCTAAATATGCTTGATTATTGAAGATTTGAAGCTCAATAAAAAAAAACTTTATTATTGATAAAATGTGTCTAAATAGTAAATCCCCTCACTTATCAACTCTTGTGGAACAAGGTAATTTTGCATCATGTGCTCTATGATGATGGAGATGGACAGTATATAATCAAGCCCTAATTTTGGCTTGATCACTTGTTAAAAGAAGGGCAATTAAATTGGCTTTCATGCTCAGTTCTCAAAATGGAATGTTGCTGTATTTATGGAATGGGGTGAGTATTAGATTAGACTATTAACATCAATGAAACATTTTGAATAAGAAATTAAAACTCTTTAGATTTGAAGTTCGAAGATTGAATTTATAAATTAAAACTGGAATAGATTATTGGGATAGTGGGAGTATAGCTTATTAGCTTATTGGCTATAGAACTTGTTGGATCCTAATTATCAATCAAGGAATGTTCCGTGAGCAAATACGTCATCAGTTATCCAAATTATATAGGTCCAGGTACAAAAGTTGAAGCTAGATTTTCTTTGAAAATTGGCTTTTGAATGTAGAAAATAACCATTATTTATGTATGTCTTCAAAAGAACACAATGGCTGTCCCAAAGCTGGATAAGAAGATTGTCAAGAAGCGCGTCAAGAAGTTCAAGAGGCCCCAGAGCGACTGGAAAATGTGTGTCAAGGTACAATTTGCATGCTTTACTCTCCCCCAATGTTTTCTTATCTTTATCTGGTTGTAAAAGCTGAGTTGCTCGAATGATTATGAATATTTGAAATTTGTTATAATTATGTGTGGGTTTTACTCTAATGCTTGATACCAATTGCATATTGGTTGATTTTTTTCCTCAATCTTTAATCTTTTTTTTTTTTTCAGGAAAACTGGCGCAGGCCGAAGGGTATTGATTCTCGTGTGAGGAGGAAGTTTAAAGGGGTAACTCTTATGCCCAACATTGGTTACGGATCAGACAAGAAAACTCGCCACTTTCTTCCAAATGGTTTCAAGAAGTTTGTTGTGCACAATGCCAAAGAGGTGGAAGTCCTTATGATGCACAATAGGTACTTCACTTCACCCCAAAGTAATTGTAACTTTTGATTAGGCTTATAGGTTGATGAAAGTTTACGTCTGTTAATCAAATATCTAAAATACCCTTAATTGATGACTATCACTATCTTGTATTAAGAATCTGAGTTAACGTGAGTTGGATGATAATATGATATGCAGTTTTTCCATTGCAGCAAAACCGGTGGAACAAACTAAAACCTGATAGGACAAGATAAATTACTAAACTACCCCTGTCAAATTAAAACTTTAAAATCTTCCAAGATTCTAACATTCTTCTATCTCTCCGTCGTACATTTATTTTAGTCTTGTATGCATACCAGACCCACTGTTAGGAAAGTTGGGATGCCATTTTTTTTGTCTTGATCGCTTTCATCTTGGTATTTTGTTTTAAAGAGCGTCAGTGCTCTTGTTTGTATCCATTATAGAGGGTCCATGAGCAAATTGTTGAACCACATAATGAACTTTTTATTCCTCGCAATGACAATTTTGTTTATATGATTATCGATCCTAAGAACCCTCTTCTCTGTACTCTTATCGATATTTGATTTGTAAGCATTTGTGTTGATATCAGGACATATTGTGCCGAAATTGCACACAACATATCTACACGTAAAAGGAAAGAAATAGTGGAACGAGCAGCACAATTGGATGTCGTTGTTACCAACAAGCTAGCCAGGCTGCGCAGCCAGGAAGACGAGTAAATCTGGATAACAACTTTTTTGCATTTCCAGTATAACCTTATTGTCAACATGTTTCAGTTTGTTCTAAACTTAACTGGATCTTGTTTCCATGGAATGAGTTGTTTGTTTTCTGCTCCCATTTTCTTTTCCCTAAAGTTTAATCTATTTGGTTATAATATTTACACATGACAAAGGGTGATTTTATTTGCTAAAGTGCAAGTATGATGTATGTGACCAAGGGTAATTGGTCCAATGATATTTGGTTTAATGGTGGATAAGAATGTACTCAATTTTTTTTAAAAGATAGCTTTGATTACAAGATATAAATATTTGGATATTTTTCATGACATCATTGATTTATTAGTTAGTGTATGCTTTTTAGGCCATCCACAGCCATACCACCTGCATAGGCTGCCACCTCAGCGCCACATCAGCTTTACCACTACCTTACCATTACCATACCATTCACCCACACCCGTACCACTCATACCACCTGTATAGTTTTTTTTTAATAAAATAATATAAATTTAAATACTATAAATTTAAATACTATAAATTTAAATAATATAAATTTAAATACTATAAATTTAAATTAAAATTACATTAATATTAAAATTTCATTCAAATTAAAAAAACTAATTAAAAATAAAAAATACAATAAAACTAATTATGAGGCATAGAATCCCACAAATGTTGAGATAAATCGGCGCGAAGGTTGGCGTGCCTCTCTCGGTTTTTTACGAAGTTGACGTTGTTTGCTCGTTCTTCTTCCGAGATCGTTGTCTCGACTTCGCTCGGTAAAACCGCCGTAGGATCAAAAGGATAATATGAAAACCCTTCGTCTTCACGAATCATGTTGTGTAAAATTATACACGTGTACATGATTTCTTGTAATTTCCTTCGTGACCATACCCGTGCCGGTCTAGCAACGACGTGCCATTTACTTTTAAGCGTGGCGAATGTCCGTTCGATGTCTTTTCTTGCCGATTCTTGACGTGTCGTGAACTGCACCCGTGGCACTTCCGTTGGGTACGTAAACGACTTTCACGAAAGTCGTCCACTCGGGATATATCCCGTCGGAAAGATAATACCCGTGATGGTAGTGTGTGCCATTCGCTACGAACGAACTATCGGGCGCTTTATTTCCGAATAAATCGTTGAAAATCGGTGATTGATTCACAACGATTATGTCGTTCGTGGCACCCGGAACCCCGAAAAATGCGTGCCAAATCCATTCATCGTATGATGCGACGGCTTCAAGAATTACCGTCGGTCCCTCATGATCACCTCTATGGAATTGACCCCTCCATGCGACGGGACAATTTTTCCATTCCCAATGCATACAATCTATCGAACCAAGCATGCCGGGTAAGCCATGTTGTTGTTCGTGCAACGCGTAGATAGCCTGAATATCGCTAGCAGTTGGCTTTCGTAAATATTGTCGCATATAGAGTTTAATAATACCTTGACAAAAATTTTTTAGGCATTCCCTTGAGGTTGTTTCGCCCATCCTTAGGTACTCGTCCATAGAATCTGAAGAAGTCCCGTACGCCAATTGTCGGATAGCGGACGTACACTTTTGAAGCGGAGAAAACCCCTTCACGCCTCTTGCATCCCACTGCTGCTTGAAACAATCAAACTCTCTTTCAAGATCGGAAACTATCCTTACGAATAGTCGTCGACTCATACGAAACCGCCGTTTAAAGTCTTCATCGTTGTACACCGGGTTATCCGAAAAGTAGTCGGCGACAAGTTTATCGTGTCCATCTTCCCGACCTCTATCTTTATTCGGCCCTCTTGGTCTAGGGTTCGACGGTTCTGCCTCTCCGTTTTCGATATATTGAATAATCAATTGCGTCGCTTGAATGGTGTTCGTAACAATTTGATCCACGATGAGATCAAATTCTTCGTCGTCGTCGAAAGGATTCATTATTTGAAAGAAGAGGAGAGGTTTAAGAGAAGTTTAAGAGAATTAGAGGTGAATAGGAGAAGTTTAGAGGTGAAAGAATGAGAAAATTTTGTTGGGGTTTGGAGGTATATAGATAAAAAGAAAAAAAAAAGGAAAATATATATATATATATATATATATATATATTTCTAACCGTTGTATAACGGTAACATTGAAAAAAAAAAGAAAAAAAAAATTCGTGGCTTCCCAAACCAATGGCATGGAGTCACCGTTGGCGTGCCTCACCGCCCACATACCGGCATATCGCGGCGGTGTTACCGCCGGTATGCCGGCTGCACCGCTCGCCTAACCGTTGGGCTGCGGATGGCCTTATATTTGAGGTTTTATGTTTAAGCCTTTTATTTGATTTTTTTAACACATAATAACTTTGAAATTAAAAACTAAAAAACAAGAAAATGACATTAACAAGATTTGTATTTTGGTTGAGAAATTTGTAATCTATATTGTAGCATCAAGTTTATATGGCACATAAATTAATACTAAGATCATTTTCATGAGCCTCTAGCTTTTTACACCATGATGGAGGAACGAAACGATGACATGTGTCACCACAAACACCCTCTAGGTCTGTCCTTACGGTGGAGCGAACGTTATTGGAGGTTAAACATTTGGTCTCATTTTTCGTTGTGGACTCATGTTAATTCTAATGGATTCGCCTCTACAAGTATTTTTATTACAAATTAATCTTTTCATGTTTGTAAAATTTAACATTTCATCGTTCTCATGAATGGTCGTTATTTTTTTTGTTTAAATAAAAAGAAGAGGCATTGTGGTCTTTTTAATTTAGTTTCATTACAAGTCTTGTAAAACTCTTAGATGGATACATAAAAAGGCTATTATTATAATTCCAACGGTATTTTTCATGATTGTTTTATAAAAAAGAAAATGTATAACACGATAGAAGAATTCGAATAGGTTCTATAGGGATGATTCTGATGATTGTTACTTTTTTTTTGAATGACAACATATACACACACCTATTAAACCTACTCCTAAATCTATATTAACGTTCACGGTGAGACTCGAACCCAAAACCACAAGTGTAGAAAGGCACCTTACCTAACATCAAATGCCGTTGGGCTACAAACCCTTTGGTGATGATTGCGACTTGTAAGTTGAATATTCTAGTAATGGTCTTCTAAATTCTATTGACACATTAACCGAAAGTGAATTGCTTTGATGTTTTGGATCCAAAATGTGAAATACAAAAACCATATAAACTAAACCTGTCCATGAACACATAGTATAGGGACTATTTCCGTAACTTTTTCATCAAAGATATAACCCCCAAATGTCTTCCCCGCCAAAAACCCAAAACCAAAAAACCCGATGATTTGCAGAGCCGTCGCAAAGCGTGATCGGAACTTCTTCCTAAACCTGATCACCACCGCCGCCGGCCAATCCCACCTCCGCCAAACCCACGCCCAAATCATCGTCAACGGCCTAAGTTCCGACCTAGCCACCGTCACAAAACTCGTCCAAAAGCTCTCCGATCACAGCGCCATTTCCGACGCAACCCTCGTCTGTTCCAACTTCCCAAACCCGATCTCTTTCTCTACAATGTCATCATCAGAGGATTCTCTCGTAACAACGATCACTCGAATTCGCTCTCCGTCTACCGCCGTCTTCGCCAAAACCCCGCCCTTAAGCCCGATAATTTCACCTACGCGTTTGTCGTTTCGGCCGCGTCAAAGCTTGGACGTAACGATGTCGGGTTGTGTCTACACGGGCATGCGATCGTTGGTGGGTGCGGGTCGGATTTGTTCGTTGGGTCCGCGATTGTTGACATGTATTTTAATTTTTGTAACGTGGGGTATGCGTACAAGGTGTTCGATGAAATGCCTGAACCGGATACGGTTTTGTGTAACACCGTGATATCGGGGTTCGTCAAGAATGGTTGTTTTGACGAGTCGATACGGGTGTTTAAAGATATGGTTTCGAGAGGAACCCGGTTGGATTCCACCACTTTTGCGGCTACCTTTACGGCTGCTGCGGAGCTGCAGGCGTTGAAAGTTGGGATGGCTATCGAGTGTTTGTCGGTTAAGCTCGGGTTTCATTGGCATGCTCATGTTCTCACGGGTCTTATATCGTTGTACGCGAAATGCGGGGATGTATCGACGGCAGGACGTTTGTTTGAGCTGATCGAACGCCCGGATATGATAGCTTACAACGCTATGATTTCCGGGTTTAGTTGTAACCAAAAGATGGAGTCTGCCATTGACCTTTTTCGAGAGTTGCTGGTTTCGCATCAGAGAGTCAATTCGAGCACCGTTGTCGGTTTGATACCCGTGTTTTATCCCTTTGGTCATTTGATTCTTTCGAACACAATCCATTCTTTTTGTTTGAAATACGGTTTGATTTCGAAAACTTCAGTTGCAACTGCTTTGGTGACGGTCTACAGTCGACTTAACGAGATCGATCTAGCAAGAAAGCTATTCGATGAATCCCCGGAGAAAAGCTTAGCGGCTTGGAACGCCATGATCTCCGGGTACGCTCAAAACGGAGTAACGGATAAGGCGATCGCGCTCTTCCAAGAGATGCAAAAACTCAAGATACCTCCAAACCCGACAACGGTCACCAGTATTCTTTCGGCATGTGCTCAGCTTGGCGCTCTAAGCCTCGGAAAATGGGTTCACGATTTAGCAAGCAACGAGAGCTTTAAATCCAACGTATACGTCTCGACCGCGTTAATCGACATGTACGCCAAATGCGGAAGCATAGACGAGGCCCGTCAAGTGTTCGACGCCATGCCGGAAAAGAACGCGGTCACATGGAACGCTATGATCTCCGGCTATGGCCTCCACGGCCACGCCCATGAGGCCCTCAAGATTTTCAGCGAAATGGTGGATTCAAACGTACCCTTAAGCGGGGTTAGCTTCGTTTCCGTGTTGTACGCTTGCAGCCACGCCGGATTGGTTAAAGAAGGAGAAGACATTTTCTACACGATGGTCCATAATCACGGGTTTGAACCCTTACCCGAGCATTATGCTTGTATGGTTGACCTTCTTGGTCGAGCTGGAGAGTTACAAAAAGCTTTCGACTTTATCAAGAAAATGCCCATCGAGCCAGGTCAAGCCGTATGGGGGGCGCTTCTTAGCGCCTGCAAGACTCACAAGAACACGGAGCTAGCACGGCTAGCATCGGATAAGTTGTTCGAATTGGACCCGGAAAATGTCGGTTATCATGTCTTACTCTCCAACATACACACGGCCGATAAAAACTATCAAGAAGCTGCTTCGGTTAGGCAGGTGGTCAAGAATCGAAATCTTGCAAAGACCCCCGGATGCACTTTGATTGAAATCGATAAAATCCCGCATGTATTCACATCTGGACAACAATCCCACCAAGAAACAGAAGCGATTTACGCGGAGTTGGAGAAATTGATGGGTAAGATGAGGGAAGCTGGTTTTCGGACCGATACCGTGACAGCATTGCATGATGTTGAGGAGGAAGAGAAGGAGTTAATGGTGAAGGTTCATAGTGAGAAATTGGCCATTGCCTATGGACTTATGAACACCGAAAGAGGAAGCGAGATCAGGATCATAAAAAACCTTCGAGTTTGCGTGGATTGCCATAACTTCACCAAGTTCGTATCCAAGATTACCGAAAGAGTTATTGTCGTGAGGGATGCCAATCGGTTTCATCATTTTAAAGATGGTCAATGTTCTTGTGGAGACTACTGGTGAAGGGATCATCTTCATGGACAGTGGCGGCAGATCTAGGATTTTTGTCTAGTGGGGGCACCTTTAAGGTAGATTAAAGGTCGGCAAAGTCGTCCTATGTGTTTCCAGCCTAATTTGTAGGTTCCAATAGATTTTTAAAGTTTTTTGGTTGATTTCGAGGAATATCGAAGTTCTTTTTTTTAGATGGTTAGTTATGATTGATAAAATGAATTTGTAGTATTCATTATGTGTTGGTTATATTATGCATTGATAAATGAACATGAAGATAACCCTGTACTAAGATTTTTAAAAACAACCTTGGTTATATTCAAAGCATTACTTTAGACTTGGATTACATTATTATAATTGAGAACAACATTTAAGAACTCGTATGGTCGATACCAAGTTCTAAATGACGTCAGGCTTATCATGGGGGCGAGGTCAAGGTCTCAAGCCTTACGAGTTTCGGCGAGGCTGCGACTTTCTCAAGACGTGTGCCATATGGTGACATATGTATATGTATGTGTTGTGAAAGTATCAAAACTTAAATATCTAAAAGCACAATGGTTGGATTCTGATAAGAACAAAAATACCTCAAGAACAAATGAACTAAAGTTTTATATCGAGATAATAAGCGGAATACGATTGAGGATGCACAATAGTCAAATACCAAGCAATATAAACAATAATCAACCCAAAAGTGCAAGATAAAACATAACAGAGAAAACTGTCATCGGAAAACTATTCTTCCTTTTTAATTTATTTTATATTTATTTTTTAATAAGTCATCGGAAAACAGTCGAAAAACAGTCGGAAAATCGTTGGTAATCTGTCGGAAAGCCGTCGGTAAATGAAACAGTCGGAAAGCAGTCGGTAAAAGTCGTTGGAAAAACCGTCGGTACCTTTACCGACTAGGTTTTTAGCAACGCTCGTTTCGTCGGAAAACCGTTGGTAAAGCCGATTTCCGATTGTTCTCCGACTGTTTCGATCGTCGGTAATACCCTTTTTTAGTAGTGTTTGTATTCTTTTTCCGTCAGATTTTTTTACATCTGGTATTGTAAAAAAAGTCTGACACAGCAAGTAAAAGTTGGCTTGGAGTATCAGATTTATAGATTCAAGACAAAATTTATAAAAAAAAAAATTAGGTGGCTAAATTAGTAAGAATTGGTTAAGTGGCTATATAAATCATTTAGATAATTTGAAAGACTATCAAAAATCATTTATATCTTCAAAGGTAGACACAAACATAATAAATAATATGACACTAAGAAAGCCATGGACCATATGATCGATAGCTAGAAATGAATAAACGTTTCATGGAGGGGGGACCATATGTTATCTTTTGTTAGAAAGGAAATTAGAGAGCATCTTTCTTCAAATAATCTTTTCTTCAATTAAATGGTGGCAACCATGGCTTTAATTGGCAAAATGATAATCACTTGACACAATATTAAGAAAGATCATTGGAACTCTAACATCTACTACTAACCTATATTCAGTGGCGGATCCAGAAAATTTTCGTAGTAGGGCACCTTAAAGGTGATTAAAAGACCCGTAAAATCGTTCGATAAATTTTTAGCCTACTAACACCATTTTGAAGGATTCTCCGAGTTTTATTGATTAATTTCAAGAGGTTTCAAAGTTATTTTTGTTGATTTAAGATTTTTTTTTCAATTTTTTTGGTTAATTTCAAGAGGTTTTTTGGTTTTTTGATTGATTTTGATTAAATTTTTTGATTTAAATCCGATAAAAGAAGTTGAAGAACAAAAGGTGGAAAGAAACCAAATTGAAGAAGTCAAGAAATAAAGTAGAAGAAATTTGTGGTCTGTGCCATTGTGGTATGTTTGTGATTTGTTAAAAAAGAAAAAAAAAAGATATGGAGAAGAGGAAATATAAGAAATCTAGAAGTGAAATAGAAGAAATATTTGGATTTTATGTTTTGTGAATTAAATCCATCAAAGAAAGGTGGAGAAGAAGAAAATTAAGAAAAGAAAGCAACAAAATAAACTTACTAAATTGGTTGTGGTGTTGGTAAGTGGGGTTTCACTCAAAATTTAGTGGGAGGACACTAGTAAAAAAGCAAAATTCTTTCAAAATTTTAACCTTAAGAAAGTTAATTTAATATTTTTTAAGTGGGGGCCTATCCCCCCATAGGGAATGCATTGCATCCGCCCCTGCCTATATTCATCAACTTTTGCCCACAATCCCATCCATGTGACCAAATGGTGACAGCCATGGGTTTAAACTCGATCGATTATTCTTATGTTCGAAATGAAAGATGAGTTTACAATCGAACTTATGTGACAATGGTCCTCCATTTGTCCTTTCTCACTCTCTCTCTCTTCTTTTCTCTTCTCTTGAAGTTGATTTCACACTATTAATTATTTGTTGGATTATGTACACACCACCACCACCTGATGAGAGATGATGATGAGAGTGGAGGTGGAGCTTAATTTAAAAAGCAATGAGGTTAAAATGGAGATCTTATCTATTTATATATCCTTTGAGTGTTGATAGTAATTCGCCATGTCTACACTATCATTTGGTTTGCACGTTTTTTTTTTCAAATGAATTTCCCTCTCTCTCTCTCTCTCTCTCTCTCTCTCTATATATATATATATATATATATATATAGGGTTAAGTTACTTTGTTAACTCATTAATTTGTGTTAACCGTGTTAATCATATAACCACCGTTGATCATTTCAATAAATGGTTGAGATTGATTCCCTAAATTAGAGGGAAGTTAATAAAATCCAAAAATAAAGGAGGTTGACCCACGTATGTAGGAAAATAGGGAAAGTAAAGAAATTCTATTGGTTCATTTTTTGTTAACACGGTTAACACAAATTCATGGGTTAACAAAATTTCTCCTCTCTATATATATATTTAAATCTTGTAAGTTATACAGGGCGTGGTATCATCGATCGTACGCAATGCTCTACTTTGTCCCGCATTTTCTTCATCTTTCGCCAAATTATGTTCCGATCTGAATGCAACACTTCCTCCATTTCCATCTGCTGATGAACCTGGTGGAGAAGAAGAGGTCACGTTCAAGCGGCTGCTATCGGAGAACGTTTTGCGTGCGTTTAAACGTACAGATAAATTGAGGCAAGAAATAAGCCGGATGACCGCTGCTGAACAAGAGTCTGAACGTAGACAGAAAGAGAATATCCTTAAGCTTGTGACGCTTGGAAACAGTAGTTTCATCATCGAGCTTTGCAAACTCAAGATTATTTCCGAACCAGTAGTTCTTCAAATTCTTGATCAGGTTTTGTTTAAACAGTCGTTGCTTTTGCAAATTGGGTTTATTATGTTTTATAGACCAAATAAAAAAACATCATATTTATGAAAATGTTAAAATAAGTTTATTGGACATCTTTTAGTGCCGTTAGAAGTTTTTACGATATTTTCAAAATATAGTGTCGTATTAGCTAATTTTATAAAACGTTTTATTTGAAAAATGTTTTAAAAAGATTGTACGATGCCCAAAAACGTTTTAGAAACATATGGTAACTCTTTTAGATAATAAGCCTTTTTAGTCTTTTTAAAGGCTCTATTAGAACGTTTATTTATTTTAGATGTCGTATAAACTTGATTTTGTTATAGCGGCATATTTGGTGTTAATTAATCATATGTTTTCATGAGAACAGGAGCTTTTAGCTCTTGACAGTGGTACCTTTCCTGGTGACGAGATTGTATCTGAACTCAGGGGTAAAATGGTCTCTATTCTTCAAGCGTATAGCAGTGTTTGTAAATGGGAAAAGTTTTGGACTCCTAACCAAGGGGTGAGTTCTTTAGTAAGATAATGTCATTGATACTGATTTTCATAAAATATTTACTTCACTTTCATCTTTTAAGCGTTGCATTTTATTTTCCTGCTTCTAAAATGTTGAAATTGCAGTCAATTTAAGTTAATTATTATTGATTTATAGCGTATCAATTGACTTCCTTGCATGCACATTATTTTCGACTATTGATTTTTTTATATACTTCATATGAGTAAGGGAAAGTGGGAAACCCTTATCTTTTCTTAAATCCTTCAATAGAATGATGCCTGGAATTTCTTCTAGTAAAAAAGGTAATACGTGATGCCTGGAATTTCTTCTAGTAAATTGTAGGTTGCAATGTCTGAATTATGTTAATTTATGCAGACATGATTTAGTTTGTGTGACAATGCTCATCTATGTGCTTAGAGCAACTCCAGTCACGTAGCAAAATCACTAAATTTTCCGGTGAAGGACTCCAATAAAACCGTATATCACCAAAAGTTTGCAGCACTAAAAAAGTCATTTGTGTACCTTAGTGTTTCTAGCTATCCACTGTTGGTGTAATCTTGATTAATAGAGGATATGGGTTAAAGTTAATATTTAGTTTGTTTATTATTATTAGTTTTTTTAGTTTGAAATTTTGAATTGGTAAATGATGAAAGTTTTCTTAGTTGCACGTAGGGTACTAGTCTTTAGGTTATTGGTAAATGATTGGAGATGATTTTTTTTTTGTGTGAAGGGACCCTCTAGTTTTAGTGTATTTGGTGTTATGGGTTGGAGTTGGTCTTATCATTGGATATATGAAGATGATAGTCATTGTATCACATGCATACTTTTTCTTTTGTATTGGGAGCGCGATACGTGGTTAGTCTCACTGTTTCTTGTGGGTTCTTTTGACCATAAGGCCATCCACGGCCGTTGCCTGTACCAGGCCGGTACCGGCCCGGCAAAGGCGGTAACACCGGCGTGGTAAACCGGTACAGGACCGGTAGACGCCACACCCGGCATCCCCATGCCGGCTCTCTCCTCTACCTACCCCACCCCACCCCACCTTTCTCTCTATCTCTCACTTCTTTCTCTCTCTTCTTGTCTTTTTCTTTTATTTTTTTAATTAATTAATTATATTGGTATGGAATTGGTATGTGTAAGGATGGTATGGTATGGTGTTGGTAAGATAGTGGAAAACTAATGTGGCGCTGGTAAAGGTGGTATGGGTAAGGATGGCCTAACTACCCAAGAGTATACATTCGGGATGTGCTGTGTATTTTATGATTTTAGAGTTTTTGTTCATACCGATGACCGTTTTAAAATAAGTTGGTTCTTCTTGTTTTTTGAAACAGGGTGGCCCTACTCCTGCTCTTATCAAAGCTGAGGTGCCGTGGTCAGCTAGGAGGGGGACTCTTTCCGAAAATGACCGTGTCTTGAAGACATTAAAAGGGTAATTAATCAGTTATTAAGAACTTCTTAATTTTTGTTTTAGAATGAGATTCTCTTTCTTTTTAGCACTAGTTTTTAAGTATCTTTAAAGAGTACTAAAGACTTGACTTTCTTAAGTATCTGTCGAGGATGCAGCATTTTGAATTCATGAAACGTGCACTAAAATAAATTTTATGTCTTAGCTATCCATTTTGCGATTTACCAAAATCATTCCGTCGACTATATATATCTGATGATTCTTTCTTTACTTTTTGAACACTGCTGCTCCCTGAATCAATTGTTTCTTTTTCCTTTTGATCAAAGTGGCAAATTTATTACACACAACACAAGTGTAGTTTCTTTAAAAACAAAATGAATGGCTTTCTTTTCCTTTCAGTATCCTGAACAAGCTCACTCCGGAGAAGTTTTATCTTCTCAAAGGTCAACTTATTGACTCTGGGATCACAACAGCTGAGATTTTGAAGGTTCATATCTATATATCACACGTATTCATCAATTTCTATCAACATTTATCGCCATTGGGTCATTGAAGATAATCTTGTTATTACATGTAATTATATAGGGCGTCACATCATTGATATTTGACAAAGCTGTACTCGAACCTACATTTTGTCCAATGTACGCTAACTTGTGTTCGGATCTTATTTGGAACCTCCCCTCATTTCCATCTGACAAGCCTGGAGGAGAAGATATAACTTTCAAGCGAGTGTTGTTGAATAAATGCCAGAAGGCTTTTGAAGGTGCATATAAGCTGAGGCAAGAAATAAGGCAGAAGACGGCCCCTGAGCAAGAGGCTGAGCATAGAGATAGAGAAAGACTCGTTAAGCTTCGTACTCTTGGTAACATCCGTTTGATTGGTGAGCTTTTGAAGCAGAAGATGGTGCCTGAAAGGATTGTTCATCACATTGTTCAGGTTTTGGTTCAAACACTCTTTGTATTTTGTTTACAAGTAGAATTAGCCAGTGGGCAAAGCAAAAGGCATCAAAATGAAACAAAGTTTGAAATTCTCTTTTGTGCCATTTTTGACCATTATCCAATTGATCTTGTAACATCTGATGACTTAGATACGTGTTTATGAAATGGTTACGACAAAGTGGATGATAAACTTGACATCCATGTCATCAATGATCAATTGGTACAAAATCATCAGGTTACCGGTCAAAATGGGTACCAAATATTGGTTGAAGTATTTTCCTTTTCATTTGTTACACCTAATAAGAACCAACTGAAAATTGGTTTCATTCTGTCTTAGGTTTGAGTCATGGAACTTGTTTATCAACATTGTGCTTATCATAAGTTCATGGAAACAGGAGCTCTTAGGACCCGGCATTAAAACTTGTCCAGAGGAAGAGAATGTGGAGTCCCTGTGCCAAGTGTTCCACACCATAGGCAAACAACTTGATGAGACTCCAAAATCAAGGCGGATTAACGATGCTTACTTCATCAGACTGAAGGAGCTCTCAACAAACCCACATCTTGCCCCAAGAATGAGGTTCATGGTTCGCGATATTCTTGATCTTCGCTCAAATAACTGGATTCCAAGGCAAGAAACGGTATTGTTTGTGTATGTGTTTTTATTTATTTATTTATAATATCCTAGTGTCTTGCATCGTTTTATCTGAGCCAAGTTGCTTTCCAGGTGAAATCCAAAACGACCGTGTCCCCCGCCTGTCATTTTAAAAAAAAAGTGAGAAGCAATCTTAGCCACTCATCTCGCAGTTACGGTGGACAAGATCATGGAGGATTGACGCAATTCATGGGAGGGTAGCGATTATTAAAGGGTTGACCGAGATGAGTGGTTGAGATTGCTCCTCGCGTTTTCTCAAAAAGTTATATTTTTTGTAAGAACCTCGATCCCTTTTTATATATATATCACGTTCACAACCAAAAAATGCTTCACATTTGAACTTTCCTCTATATAGTATATATAGTATTAGGTTCAAATGAGAAGTGCTAAAAAAATTAGAAGTAGAGAAGTAAACTCCACCACTCATCTGGTCAATAAAGGCGACTTTGACTGGGTCCCCTTCTTTAATAATCTCTACCTTCCCATGAATTGCGTCAATCCTCCGCGATCGCGTCTACCATAATCGTTCAAAGCCACCTTTATTGAGCGGATGAGTCGTGGAGATCACTTCTCTACTTTGTATTTTTTAGCACTTCTCATTTGAACCCCTCTTTCTCTCTCTCTCTCTCTCTATATATATATATA
The DNA here is from genome assembly GCA_030169165.1 of Centaurea solstitialis. NCBI lineage: Eukaryota > Viridiplantae > Streptophyta > Magnoliopsida > Asterales > Asteraceae > Centaurea > Centaurea solstitialis. Next base: position 13,301,888 of record CM058043.1, read on the forward strand.
TATATATATATATATATATGGGTTGTGGTAGAGAGTTTTTTATGCCCAAAGTTCATGGACCAAATAAAAAAGCATCATATTTATGAAAATGTTAAAATAAGTTTATTGGACATCTTTTAGCGCCGTTAGAAGTTTTTACGATATTTTCAAAATATAGTGTCCTGTTAGCTAATTTTACAAAACGTTTTATTTGTAAAATGTTTTAAAAAGATTGTACGATGCCCAAAAATGTTCTAGAAACATATGATAACACTTTTAGATAATAAGCCTTTTTAGTCTTCCTAAAGGCTCTATTAGAACGCTTATTTATTTTAGATGTCGTATAAACTTGATTTTGTTATAGCGACATATTTGGTGTTAATTAATCATATGTTTTCATGAGAACAGGAGCTTTTAGCTCTTGACAGTGATACCTTTCCTGGTGAGGAGATTGTATCTGAACTCAGGGGTAAAATGGTCTGTTGGGTTTAATCTTGATTAAGTATGTGTCAAAATAAGTAGTGTGTTTATCTTTTTAATTAATTGTGTTTTATTAGTTGTTTATTTAGGATGAATTGGTAAAATGGTGTTAGTTAGTACACGTTGGGTAGAAAGAAGTTCCATGTACCTAGTCTTTAGGGTAGTGGGCTTTTAGTTTTCTTTTGAGTAGAGTGTGGTGTGTAAGGCTATATATAGCCTTTTTCCTTTTGTTTATGTGTAAGGTTTTAAGATGAACAATGAAGTAAGTTTGCAGTAGAAAATTCGTCTCTCATTTCTTTATTTTTCTGTCAACACTTTATTTATATATTTGTGAGTCTTTGAGTGTTTAATAGTAAGCCTTTAAAACCAACATGCATGGTCTCTATTCTTCAAGCGCATAGCAGTGTTTGTAAATGGGAAAGTTTTTGGACTCCTAACCAAGGGGTGAGTTCTTTAGTAAGATAATGTCATTGATACTGATTTTCATAAATATTTTAAGCGTTGCATTTTGTTTTCCTGCTTGTAAAATGTTGAAATTGCAGTCAATTTAAGTTATTTATTATTGTGGGGCACATTTATTTGTTGCATATGCAAACCATCATTCTTTTTTGGGTTAATTACATGGGGTGTATCGAACTTGTCACGTTTTATCATTGTATGTACCCAACTTTAAAAATTACCAATTAATGTACTGAAGTTGCTAGAATTGCCATTGTGTGTACCCAACTTTAGAACTAAACCACAAATTGGTAATTCTAGCAATGGCAAGAGTACACACAATGGCAATTCTAGCAATGGTTGGGTGCACACAATGGTAATTCTAGCAAGTTCAGTACATTAATTGGTAATTTTTAAAGTTGGGTACATATAATGATAAAATGTGACAAGTTTGATACATCCCCATGTACTTAACCCTTCTTTTTATTTATAGCGTATCATTTTGAACTCCTTGCATGCACATTATTTTTTACTATTGATTTTTTTGTATACTTCATATGAGTAAGGGAATCCTTATCTTTTCTTAAATCCTTCAATAGAATGATGCCTGGAATTTCTTCTAGTAAAAATTTAAGGTAATACGTGATGCCTGGAATTTCTTCTAGTAAATTGTAGGTTGCAATGTCTGAATTATGTTAATTTATGCAGACATGATTTAGTTTGTGTGACAATGCTCATCTATGTGCTTAGAGCAACTCCAGTCACGTAGCAAAATCACTAAATTTTCCGGTGAAGGACTCCAATAAAACCGTATATCACCAAAAGTTTGCAGCACTAAAAAAGTCATTTGTTACCTTAGTGTTTCTAGCTATCCACTCGTTTTTATCAATCTACTCATTTCTTTATTGGCATCAAAAGCTGCTTTCATTGTGGATGGCCTAGTTTTTCATGTTATATTTTTTGGTAAAGTTTTTACCCTTTCATTTTTTTTTTTTTTTTGGAAGAGGTATCCCAGACCACATTGGGCCTAGACTAATCCTCGACAATTTTGGGCCGAAGCCCGACTGCTAAAGCATGCAGCCCGGGGTCGAAGCCCCCGTACCTCTAGAATGTGTCCCCTAGAGCTCGAACTCGGGTTCACCACTATGTAGTGCCCAAGCCTTACCACTAGGCTAACACTCCTTTGGTTACCCTTTCATTATTTTCTTGTGCTAGACTGCTGATTCCCGCTTTGAACTCTGTGAACGTGTTCGTTATACCAGATACCAGCTGCTACAACTTAGGGAGGTAATGCTTAACTAATACATGTTGGCATGCATACTACTTTGTTGATGTTGTATTGTCGTTGCCCGATTGTGGTGCAACATTTGATAATGATGTTTATTGGAGTTTTTAATGCTTTCTGCTGCAACAATGCTCACTTCACTCTAGTCATTTTTTTTAAATTCAATACTGGGAGGTTTATTCATTTGATCTGCCTTCTTTGGTTGTAATGTTTTCCCACTACCACGCTAATTTCTTTTACTATTAAGAGCCATACGGCCTACGCCAAAGATGGAGGCTTTATGGACCAATGTTTTGACAGTTTTTGTTTGTATCTATATGTTTATCTTTCTTCTGATTAGGTTGTAGATGTCCCTGAGGAGATTCTTAAAATAAAAAAGAAGTTGACAGCGAATTTTTTGGTGACTATCAAGTTGACAGCGACTTTTTTGGTGACTATCGGAACTGGACCAAAGCAGAAGCAAGTGTAAGTATCATCCATACTTCCACATTACGGATCTTATATATCTGTATAGGCAAGAATCTGAGGTTTTCTCGTACCATCCTCAAGAAAGAGTCGCTTGCACTAGCTCTTTCTTTTGTTATAGTTTATTCACTCTCTATATAATGATTTTTTTTTCTGGCAGCTGCCAAGTCTTCCTCAGGCGGAGCCTGATAATCGTGATTGGCGACGACGTTCTGGTCCCACTTCTGTGGAAGAGAGGTCTTGGGATGCTGGCCGGGACAATAGGGATTCTGGTCGTTTTGACAACAGGCAACAGGAAATGAATCAGTACAATCGTCGTGATATACTTGATCTCCGCTCGAATAACTGGGTTCCAAGGCGGGAAGAGGTAGCATTTGTGTTCGTGTTCTTTTTCATTTTTCGTTTTTGGTGTCTTATATGGTTGTATCTGAGCTAAGTTGCTTTCCAGGTGAAAGCCAAAACGATCACGGAGATCCATAATGAAGCAGAGAAGAACATGGGACTTCGGCCTGGTTCGACCGCAAGCATGAGAAACAACCGTGTGGTGTCTGCTGGAGCCCAAGGGGGGTTAACCCCTGGTGGGTTTCCTTTGAACCGCCCTGGTGCTGGCGGCATGATGCCCGGGATGCCTGGAACTCGAATCATGCCTGGGATGCCCGGTATTGATAACGACAACTGGGAGGTCCCTAGGTCCCGCTCAATGCCACGAGGTGATGGCTCACGAGCTCAGCCACCATCGCAAGGAAGAACCCCGTCTTTGAATCAAAGATTCTTGCCTCAAGGTAGCGGCGGTTTCATCAGCGGTAGATCTAGTGCCTTAGTGCAAGGCGGCGGCGGCAGTGGTGTTGGTGGTGCTGCCCCTGTTCGTTTACCAAGCTTTGGAAATCCAGTTGGTGGTGGTGGTGGTGGTGTTGGTGGCGCAGGCGGGGGACGTGGCGGCGTGTGAAAACCTCCTTTGAGATCGAGATCATCGTCATCATGATCGTCCTTAGGGGTGGGTAGTAAGAGTGGTGGTTGAGGTGTATATTTGTGATTTTGATTGAAATTTGATGTGGAGGTTATTATAGGGATGGATGTGTTTGAGATAGGAGGTGAAAGTGCCTTGAATTTTGGAACTTGTTCTTTTTGTACTTTTGGGTATTTAGTTTTGTGACTTTTAATTTATTATTCATCTTTCAGGAGCTTTATAAATATTACCGTTGTCCGACACCGTATCTCGTGGTGCCTTGCCACCATCATCTTGACAACCGGATGGTGGCATGGTTCCCTGTTTGTTTACATCTCAATGATGCCATTAAGAGTTTAACATCTGAATGTATTTTTGAAATATCTAAATGGTTCTCCTAGACCTGATTCACTCAACCATTGTTCCATCCCCCTTCCCATTCGTACTTCTCTTTTTCTCGAGTTTCCCTTTCTCTCAAATCATTCTCTCCTCAAAGGGACCCATTGCTCCGCATGTTTCAACATTGATCTAGTATTGTTTCTTCATCGCACACATCATATGTTTCTTCACCATTGATCTCACACGAGACTGCCTTCGCCTATTCAAAGTGGTAAAACTATTTCCCCCAAATTGGCACATGCGATTTTACCGTTGTCCAAAAACATCTGAAATCTTGGCACCTGCAATTTCACCATCTTGGTTCACTCTTTATTATATTGGTTGGTTAAAGCCATCGCTTGGAATCTTGGTTCAATTTTCACAATATTGGTTAGTTCATCATATAATGTATAATGCTTTGGATTTCATCAAAAAAAAAAAAAAATTTTTTTGTAGCCAAGCCAACAAAGGTGTTACTTCTAAACTCATTTCCAATTTTTCTCTTGATTGATATGTTGGAATTTGATACCTGATGATCATGAACAATGAGATAGATGTACTTCAATAACGGAACTCAAGATCCAAGAAAGAATAACCGAAAGACTTGTTTTTAGGACAACTTTTCTCTAAGATAGCTTCTAAAGTGTGGATCGAACTTAAGGAAACTTATGACATGGATCTTTAATGTTTAATTTCTATCAAAAAATTAATTCCTTGAGTCAAAGTGGTACTTCTGATTCTCAATATTATCATAAGCTAAATTCGTTCTGGAAACAATTTGATGTACTTACTAAACTTCCAACTTGTACTTGTAATGCCTCATTATAATTTTTTTAAACATGCTCATTTGATTAAGCTCATATAGGCTCGGATGGGTCTTGATATTTATCAACTAATTAGAAGTAATATATTGACTAGAGATCCTCTTTTCTTAGTTAAGACTTCCTTAATAGTAAGAAAAGGGGTGGTCCTAGAAACTTAGTTTGATTTGTAAACCTTAGACCATCCACATCCGTAGACTCCCTTGTCAATCTAAATAATTAAAATAAATTAAAAAGAAAAGAAGAGAGATGGAAGAGAGAGATAAAGAGAAAGGAGAGGGAGAGTGGGGTAGGGTGGCGTGGGTGGGTATAGTCTAAGACATCGGCACCACCATACCGAAAGACTCCCTTGCCGATCGGCCTTGGCGGTGTTGCCGATGGTACTGATCCGCAAAAGCCATTTACCGAGCCCCTTGCCGACTCCAATGCGAATGGTCTTATGGTGTACGTGAATGGCCACACTATTGAAAGGTGTTTTAAGCTTCGTTTTCCAAAAGAATTTCAAACCATGGCCATGGTTCCCTTTCAATACCAGTATGGTGTGAATGGTTTTTTTAATTATATTTTATTGATAAGAATGGTTGAAATAAAACGTTTAGAATATTTCTAGATATATGTAATATTTTAATAATATAATTAATAATGTTACCTTTAAAATCGAGGATTTATTGAAGTTGAAGACATTTTTCATAGAATGTTGGACTTTGATTCTTTATCTTAGAAATTTTTTAAAGAATTTGTTAAAACTTGGTGGGAGGTGAAAGAAATTATTATTTCTTTCATTTCTGTCCTTAACATTAAACTATTATTATTTTATATATTTTTTATAAATAAAATGTAATGTACTAATATGATAAAGTTATATATTATTTTAATAATATAATTAATGTTTATATTTTAAAAAATAAAGAAAAATAAAAAGTAATTTTACTTAAAGATTTTAATTTTTTGATTTTTGTTTTAAAAAAATTATAAAGAAACCATAAAAATTATATGGTCTGATACAATAAGCGCAAGGATTTGGGAAGTGGAAACGTAAAGATTCTTGGGAACTTAAAAAACCATCCAACCATTTCCAACGTGATCTTCAAAGATTCAACTTTGAAGCAATCATGATCATGAACAAGAAATTAAATCATTGAAATTCTAAATCGTCACATTATGAATTCACATCCTCTTAATTCCCATATACATGTATCACACACACACATATATATATATATATATATAGATATACACATATGTTAAATGAAGTTTCATTCTTTATTGTATCCACCAAATCATGGCCATGAATCCCCTTCAAACCCTCATAGACCATCTGGTTAAAGAGGATATAACTTTGTCTGAATCAAATGGGAACCACTTAATTGCATCATTAAGAGGTAAACCCCACCTTACCAGCTTCCCAGAGATCACAACACCTCACATTCTCCAGGTTCATCTCTACACTTCAATACTCCATTCTTTTCCCTCCATTTTCATTGGAAACGTGAGAACCGTTAAAATCGCTCCACGTGGCAATATTCATCCCGAGTATCATGCATTAATTATTTAGAGTGAATAAAAAGCTTAGGCGTCTTTATTCACTCTGAATAATTAATGCATGATATTCAGAGTGAACGTTGCCATGTAGCGCGATTGTGTTGGTCCTCACGTTCACACCCAAATTTGAGTTCACCCTTGTTACCTTCCGTTTGGACTGTATGCATTTGTGCATAGAGGTTATTTGAGTTGTTTTTGGGTTTTCATGCACAAGTGCATTATGTACCTGTGAATAATTGCATATGTACGTGTGCACATTACAAAATTACCCCAGATGGATGGGTATGAGGCTGTTTTTGGTTTATTTGATGTTTTCTTTGATACTACTGACCCTATTTTAAATTTTGTTAATTGTATAGGGCGTGGTATCATCAATAGTAAGCAATGCTCTAATATGTCCTGCATTTTCTTCATCTTTCTCTCAATTATGTTTTTTTTTGAAAGGAAAGATCCTGGCAATTTTATAAAAAAAAAATAAAAGTACTAATACAAAAAGCAGACTAAGTACCCCACAACCAAGGGACACAAAGCCGCACACCAAAAGCATCAAAAGATACTAACAAAAGAAAAAACCCGATCCCAAGAAACTAAAGAAAGACAACACTAAATCTCTCCCTAACGGAACATCACTGCATGTCCTGCTCCATCTTTGTAGACACCTGCCTGTCAGACCATGAAACTTTCTTTGGTCTAGTGTTCATGAGAGTATCATGGTCAGATAAGACATCATCATCGGACGTAACGTCATCATCATCATCCCCAACATCAATCCTGTCCGGGAGTGTAAAACCACGAAGTTTGCCATCAGGCTCCTTCCCGAAAACTCTTTCCCACCTATCAATGAAGTAGTCCAGTTTCTGACGAGACCAAGAATTAATGATTACCGGCTCAAGTCCCACCCCTCGTTTTTCAACATAGCAGTCTACTTCCTTTTTATCCGCGGTCCACTTAGGATGTTCTTCCAAAACAGTAAACTGATTGGAAACTTTAACTGGCATAGGAGTCCTTTCAGTCTTATAAATAGGAGCCTTAGGAGAAGGGATATCAATATTAAGCTTTGTCTTTCCTTTATCAAGCGGGTCAGTGGTAGGTAAAATAACTTTAGGCACGTACCTTTGGTTGATTTTGACAGCAACCTTAGGCCCCACTTTCAAAGGATCAACTGTCGGCTTGGGTTTCTTTCTCCTCTTAGGGAAATTGAACCCATCATCCTTAGGTGTAGAGGATTCACCAACAACATGGTTTACCTTTTTCACCTCATCAGTTGTTCGAGGCCTTATGACACACCCCTCAAAATCATGACCGAACACTTTGCAGTGGCTACATCTCTTAGGTTTCCAAAGAAACTCAGTTTTGAATTTCCTTAGTTTACCCAAGATAATCGCATCAATATACGAAGGTAACTCATAATCAGCCGAAACATTAACCAAAACTCTGGCAAAATTAGCTCTACCAGACTTGGTTTCACACATTTCATCCGTGTAACGATCCACGGACACAGGTTCCCCAACGACACTAGCAATCCGACTAATAATCTCATAATCCCAAACATCCAAAGGTAAGCCATAAATATTAACCCATAGAGGGACTGTTTGCAGATCAGGCTTATCAAAACAAAGACCCGGTTGCCATCTCTGAATAAAGATAGGCATGCCATTAAATAACCACGGACCATTTTCAAAAACAAAGTTTAATCCTTGATCAGAATTAAATTTGAAAAAGAAATATCCTTGGTCATTTAAAATAACATCAGTAAGGCCATACTTTTTCCACATTCGTCTAGCATGATACTGAACAAAAGGAAAAGCAGGCCTTTTACCAATAAAGTAGCCAGCAAGAGTAAGAACCCACTCATTGGCTTGCTTTTGGACCAAATCATCAGGAATAATCGCACGCCTAGTGCCAAGCTCAGTTACTACCGGAGGATAATACGTGAGTTTACCTTTACCGCACAATAGGTTAGCACTTTTCTTCAGAAGGTCAGCAAAAGATACGGGCTTATGAGCAACATCCGTCTCATCAGCATGCAAATAAACCTTACCCTCAGAATCCACAAAGCTACCAGCATTTGGTACTTTTCCATCCGACAGATTATGTTCATTATCCGCATCAGCCGTTGAACGCATCGATGATTGTTGATGAAATCCATGAGTACCTGAAACATCCCTCAGCAACTGCTGAAAAGGACCCACATCATCACCAATCACTCCCGTAGTCCCCGTCGGTGAGATCGACGGCTGAGCTACGGTGATGGTAGTAGCCATAGTTGGTGAAGACAACCCGGCCGTAGCCGGAGACGTTCGCGACGCAAACCAACCGGAGGGGGCGGCAGAAGCCTCAGCCGCAGCCACCAAAGGGGGCGACGACACCGCAGGGAAGGCGGTGGTCACCGGCGATGAGGCTGGAGCAGCGGACAGCGGCGGCGAGGGAGGATCCGGCGATAGGGCAGCAGCGATGGTGTTTGTTTGGGGCACCAACGTGCAGCCCTCAGCAAGGCGGTCATCAAGAGTGCCACCACACGCCGGTACGGCGGCTGTGGTGGCCGGCAGCGAAGCGGGAAGGGCCGACGATTCCGTGCCCTTGAATGCGTTGATCTTTCGCGCACGGTTGCGTGTAACCGGAGGGTCAGGCGGTTGATCCGCTACCATAGGAAGAAAGAGAAGGTCAAGGCGACCCTCCCCACCAAATCCGGCGACGATCCAACGGCGGCGGCCGGAGAACCCAGAACGGCGGCGGCGGAAGAAACCCTAGAAGAAGAAACCCTTCTCTCAATTATGTTCTGATCTGAATGCAACACTTCCTCCATTTCCATCCTCTGAACCTGGTGGAGAAAATATCACGTTCAGGGAGCTGCTTTCTGAGAACGTTTTGCGTGCGTTTAAACGTATAGACAAACTGAGGCAAGAAATAAGCCAGATGACAGGCGCTGAACAAGTGTCTGAACGTAGACAGAAGGAGAATATTCTCAAGCTAGCGACGCTTGGAAACGGCAGTTTCATCATCGAGCTATGCAAACAGAAGGTTATTTCCGAAGCAGTTGTTCGTGAAATTCTTGATCAGGTTTTGTTTAAACACTTGTGCATCTCTTTGTCATATGTAAAGCGTTGCAATTATAAGATAGTTTACAATAAATAAACATCTTAATTTTGGTTACATATTTGACTATAATTAATGGTATGTTATCTTGAGAGCAGGGGCTTTTAGGTCTCGACAGCGAAACCTTTCCTGGTGATGAGGTTGTATCCGAACTCAAGGGTAAAACCATCTCTATTCTTCAAGCGTATACCAGCGTTTATAAATGGGAAAAGTTTTGGCTGTCCTTACTTGGAATTCCGGAGGGTGAGCAGAAGTTAGTTATTGATTCCATTTCATGTTCAATTGAGGAAAACCCGCCTCGTGTTGAATCTATTGCCAATCTTTTGGTAAAACCCGCCTTAACAAGTGGGTGTGTTGGTTATGGATCGTTGTTGGATAATACGGGCATTCATCTTAAAAAAGTTCCCAATAACTTTGGGGTGATCATGGGACATTTGGTTCTTTCTGGCGCTATGGATTTCAAGGGAGTCGAAGATGTTATGAAGAATATAGAGTGTGGGTGTTTTCGTAAGGCGGTTTTTGATGAAGTGAAAAAGGTTGTCAGTTCGAGTGCTATTGGGAATTGTGTCTTGACAGCGCAGGCGGCTGATGTTACGGCATGTGAAAGTCTTCTTTGATTGCGGGTATGGGTACTTTGGATGGTGGCGGGTGGTTATGTTTTATTTTGGTTTTGGTTGAAATCTGGTAGTAGGAACTTGTTATGTTACTTTGGATGTTTTTTTTACTTTGTTTGGTTATGATTTACGATGCATTTACCTTTTTGTTGTTAAATTCTTTTGAATTGTTATTCAACAGCAAAGCACAACTTCTATAACCGAAGTTGCATTAATGGTTTTAAGGGTTGCGTGGTAAACGTTTATTAACATCATCATTCTTTGTTATTATTTGAGGATGAAGAGAATAATAGGCAAGCACCTGGCGAACTTGAATCCAACCTCGACCGATACATCAAACATGAAATCCTTGAAACCACAAGCAAATTGACATTGGCCACAAATGTCTAATCAGTTGGTAACACGAGCTCTTGGAGAAGAATGAGGAGAACTCTTGACAAATCCTACCCCTGAAATCACAACACACTTCTACCAAAACTATGAACAAAACCACTTGAATCACTCGTAACCGAAAAGTACCACGACCAAACCATCCGAACCACTTACAACTCTGAAACTCGAGCCAAAACCAAAAACCTCGACATTAAACCCAAAAGACTACTGTTGCAAACTCCAACTCCCACGACCCAACACTTAGAACTTCGACACCCGCAAACCAATGACCCTTCACCTACCCCGATGTACCAAAATCACTATCCTTTAAACCACCCTTTTTGTGACCTTTTTTATTTAAACCCTTATTAATATTAACACTTATTAATTAAACATAAATATTAATTAAATATTATTAATAAATATTAATTAATAGTAATTAAAATTTTAATTAATAGTAATTAATTTATTAATTAATCTTAATAATATATTATTTATTATACTTATTCTGATTGTTAACTATAGTTTTTAATTATTTTTAAATGTTATTAATTTTATCCATTATTATTTACTATATTTAGTTATCAAAAAATAAATATAACAATTTGTTTATCAACTAACTTATCAAGCTTCTAGTTAGCTTATCAACAAGTTTGCTAAACACAATCTATTAGTAAACATAGCCTATCAACTATTAACTTATCAGCGACCAACTAACTGCCACATCTGTGCCACATCAGTTTTTCCATAAACTCTATTTAGTACCCGAACCCTCTCAACTCTCTCACTTTTTAATTATTTATATAATAATATAACAAACCACACACAACACACCACAAACACACACACACACACACACACAACATTGCGGATGAATCGGTGTTGGTAAACCGATCTTGCTGGATCCAGCCCAGCCCGCTGGCTGCGTACCAGAGCCCGCCAGCCCACCGACAACATGCCTGCTCAACCCATCCCCTTGCTACGCATAGCGTTAGTCAAAAACAATGTTCTAAAAAACGCATTATGGCGCGCCATGCATAACGTCGAGGCGCAGCCTTGCCGCCACGTTAAGGTCGTGGCGCGTTACGACGGGTTATAGATCGGGTTGTGGCGGGTAATAAGGCATGAACAATTTTAATTTTTTATATCTAATTTATGGTTTATATAAGATCTGTATATTTTATCAAATAATCAATTCATAGATATCTTATTTTGTTTATAGTTTTAAATGAATTTTAATCATTATTCTTCAATATATTAAGACACAAGGACATCTATATACACACTATATACAATTATATATACAGATTTACCGTCTTAAGTCCCGCCTTGAAAACGCCATGGCCTTGCCGTAACTTGTAACGCTTGAGGTTTGACCTCGCCGCCACACCAGGCCTTACACCATTTAGAACGTTGGTCAAAAATTAATTAATTTATCAACTACCAACTAGTTTACGAGGTGGTTAGTTGGTCAAAGCATCTTGGAAAGGTAGTAAAGAGTAAGCATAAGCTAGCTTATAAGCTAGTCCATCCAAACATGTACCAGGAAGCTAGCTTATCAGCTAGCTTATAAGCTAGCTTTTTGAAACGCTACTTTGAGTAGCTTATGAGGAGCTTATTGTAGCTTTTTCCAATTATACCCTTATTAATATTAATTATTAAATTCAAATATACCCTTTTTGGTCATTTTACATACTCATAAGCTAGTTTTTGCCAAACATAATTTGTTCAACAGCTAGCTTATCAGCTACTAGCAAGCTTATCAATCAACAGCTAGCTTATCAGCTATCCGTTAGCTTATCAGCTACCAGCTAGCTTATAAGCTATGCTTGCCAAACATAGCCTAAAGACCATAAAAAAGTCTTGGGAAGGTAAAAACCATCCATTATTAACGTGACCTTCAAGATTCAATTTTGAAGCGACCATGACCATCATCACAAAATCGGTTGAAATTCTCAATCGTCAGATGAACTTATGAACTCACATTCTCGCTCTCTCCGTACATGTATTTTGTGTGTGTGTATATATATATAGATGACAACACCTCACATTCTCCAGGTTCATCTCTACCACTTTCATACTGCTTGATTTCTTTTCCCTCCATTTCCACATACTTTTTTCTATCTCTATATATATTTGATTTTTTAAAAATCTTGTAAACCATAGCAGTGTTTGTAAATGGGAAAATATTTGGACTCCTAATCAAGGGATGAGTTCTATAGTAAGATAATGTCATTGATGAAATTGCAGTCAGTTTAATTTAATTGATAATGTGGGGCTCCTTTAGTTGTATATGCAAACCTCTTGTCATTTGCAATTTTTTCTTTTAAAAAGATAATACGTGATGCTTGGAATTCTTTCGGTAAATTGTAGGTTGCATTAATGTCTGAATTATGTTAATTTATGCAGACATGGTTTAGCTTGTGTAGATGATAGTTAGGCCATGCGTTATTTACGTGACTCACTGATGTAGAGTGGGCTGCGGGTTCGCAGTGGGTTAGGGTGGGGGTTTTCTTGCCGGGCTCTAGACTCTAGACCCGATGACCCCATGCACCTCTAGTGGATACTGCTAGGGGTGTTTTGGTGTTCTTGCTGCGTACCCGCCGAACCCTCTGCCCAGTGGCTAGTGGGTTATAAGGCATGGTGTTAGGCCTAACTAACTGTTTGGCAGTTGCTGAATGGTTTGATGCTGAACAATTAAGTGGTAAAATCATTATGTAACACCTCGCCTTCCTCAACACAATATTGTTCGCTTTGCTCTTGGATTTAAGCAACGTGTAGCTCACGGCTTTGTTTCTTTTGGGTAACTGGTGAAGACTTCCCAGGGGGCCACCCATCCTGGTACTACTCCCAATGGAATACCAGGATGAGTGACTCCATAGGAAGTCCTCAACAGGTCACTAGAAGCAAAAGTCATGAGTTACACGTTGGTTAAATCCAGGGGTCAAGCGGACAATATTGTGTTGAGGAAGGCGGGGTGTTACATATTAAGAGGCTCTTATGATATGGTGCAAAATGAATGGTGGTTTAGAAATTGTTGAGCATGAAATTAACACTTTGAATGGTAAGAGACGTCTAGGATACCAAATCATTCTAAGGGATTTTGAACCATTACTAGGCAGTCCAGTTTTTTGCCAAACAGGATTCACATCTTAACGATTCCAAGATTGTCTCTTTATGGAACTGTTAAGAGATAAACAAACATAACCTAAGGTTGTAGGAAAAGGGAAGGGAGAATGATGTGGTTGAGGGTAAGGGAAGAGAAAATTAAGGTATAACTTATGGCCTTATTGTATCACATACATAGTTTCTGTTTTGTATTCGGAGCAGGATACGTTGTTAGCACTGTTTCTTGTGGATTTTTTGACTATAACGACCCAAAGTACATATTCGGGATGTGCTGTATTTTATGCTTTTAGAGTTCTTCTTCATACTGGTTTGTGTTTAAAAATAAGCTTTTTTTTAACAGGGTGGCCATTCTCCAGCTCTTATCAAAGCTGAGGTGCCGTGGTCAGTGAGTAGGGGGACTGTTTCCGAAGATGACCGTGTCTTGAAGACAGTAAAAGGGTAATTAACCCGTTAGTAAGAACTTCTCTTTGATCAGTGGTATCTTATATTTGTTGGAGTGCTTAATTTTTGTGTTACAATGAAGATTCACTTTCTATTTAGCTTATGTTCTTAAGCAAATTTATTACACACAATTGTAGTTTCTTTTAAAACAAAATGAAAATATTCCACTCTGATGATGATGCTCATTCTTGTATATTGACATTGAATGACTTCGCTTTCCTTTCAGCATCCTGAACAAGCTGACTCCGGAGAAGTTTGATCTTCTCAAAGGTCACCTTATTAACTCGGGGATCACAACACCTCATATTCTGAAGGTTCATATCTATCACATATATTCATCAATTTCTATCAACATTTATTGTCAATGGATCAAAACATTTATTGTCAATGAATGGTATTCTTGACTACCTGGGTTCGAACCCCGTGGAGAGCATGTGGCGATATTCGATGATCCTAGCCTGCCACGTAGTAGTACCCCTTAGGCATTGTTTGGTAATCTAGCACAAAGTAGCTTATTAGCTAATTTATTTTTTGTTTACATGTTTGGATGGACAAAAAGTAGCTTATAAGCTAGCTTTTTAATAAGCTACTTGGAGATAGCTTTTGGGAGCTTTTTCCAGTTATACCCTTATTAATTTTAATTTTTTATATCTCAATATACCATTTTTGGTCATTTTACATACTCATAATTAAGCTAATTTTTGCCAAACATAATTTGTTCATAAGCTAGCTTTCAGTCAACAACTAGCTTATCAGCTAGTTTGCCAAACATAGCCTTAATTGGGTTGGGTCGTGGTCGACGGGAAACGTGTGTGTGTGTTAGCTTGCCGTTCAAAAGAAAATTATTGCCAATGGGTAATTGATGAAAATCTGGTTACTGGTCGTAATTAATATAGGGTGTCTCATCATTGATATTTGACAAAGCTGTACTTGAACCTACCACTTGCCCGATGTACGCTCAATTGTGTTCGGATCTCAACGGGAAACTCCCGCCATTTCCATCCGACAAGCCTGGAGGAAATAAGATAACTTTCAAGCGAGTGCTGTTGAATCAATGCCAGGAGTCTTTTGAAGGTCTAGACAACCTGAGGCAAGAATTTATGCGGATGACAGCCCCTGAGCAAGAGGCTGAACGTAGAGATAAAGAAAGACTTGTTAAACTTCGTACTCTTGGTATCATCCGTTTGATTAGTGAGCTTTCGAAACAGAAGATGGTGCCTGAATGGATTATTCATCACATTATTCAGGTTTTTGTCCTAAAACTCCTTGTATTTTGTTTTGTTAATAAAGTTAGCTAGTGGGCAAAGAAAAATGCATCAAAATGTATTCAAAGTTCTTTTTTTTTTTTGTCTATTTTGACCAATATCCTATTGATTTTGAAACATTTGATGACATACTAGACACCCGTTTCGAAATGGTTACATCAAAGTGGATGATAAACTTGACATCCACATCATTAGTTGATACAAAATCATCGGGTTACCGTTCAAAATGGGCATCGAATATAAAAACTTGAAATGTTTTGTTACAATAGATATGAATTTTTTTCATTTGTTACACAAAATAGTAATCAAATGAAACTTTATTGCATTTTGACGCCTTAGGTTTGAGTCATGGATCTTGTTAAGCAACATCGATCGTGCTTATTGTAGTTTTTCATGATAACAGGAGCTCTTGGAACCCGACAATAAAACTTGTCCGAAGGAGGAGAATGTGGAGGCCATATGCCAATTGTTCCACACACATAGGCAAACAACTTGATGAGAGTCCAAAATCAAGGCGGATTAACGATGCTTACTTCATCCGACTAAAGGAGCTCTCAACAGACCCACGTCTTGCTCCAAGAATTAGGTTCATGGTTCGTGATAGTCTCGATCTCCGCTCGAATAACTGGGTTCCAAGGCGCGAAGAGGTAATGTTCATGTTTTCTTTTTAGTGTCTTGTATCGTTTTATCTGAGCCAAGTTGCTTCCCAGGTGAAATTCAAAACGATAACGGAGATCCATAATGAAGTAGAGAAGCACATAAGAAACAAACGTTTGGTGGGTGGTACTGGAGCACAAGGGAAGTTAACCGGTGGTGGGTTTTCTTTGAAACGCTTTGGTACTGGCGGCCTGATTCCCGGGATGCCTGGTATTGATCGTGCCAAGAGATGATGGCTCACGAGCTCGGCCAAGATGGTGGGAGAAGTACTAAAGAGTATGGAGGACGGCTTTTTTGATCCGGAAGGCGGTTTTTGGCGGCGTAAAGAGGATCGTGGGTTCGAGTTCTTCCGGAAACGGAATCTTGGCGGGAAGTTGAGGTGTATAGTTTAATTTTGATTGAAATTTGATGTGGAGGTTATAGGGATGAATTTGTTTGAGATAGGAGGTGAAAATGTCTTGAATTTTGGAACTTGTTCTTTTGTAGTTTGGAATTTGGATATTTAGTTTTGTGACTTTTTATTTATTATTTATCTTTCAGGAGCTTTATAAAATATCACCGTAGAAGCTGAATGGTGGCGGTGTGGGTGCCAATGTGGTGGTTCCCTCTTTTAGGAGTTCACTCGGGATTGTACTCATACTGAGATTTTTACGTGAAAACCCAAATCGGGAAAAAGTTTTAAAAGTATGTATGGAGGACGATTTTTACGATTTTTTGGTGGTGTAAAGAGGATTGTGGGTTCAAGTTCTTCTGGCAATCACTACAAGAAAAATGACAATTAGAAAAAGGTTTTCTTTTGTATTTAAAAGCTTGAAAAGCTTCTCTAAAAGTTTTAAAGAAGTTTTTGCTTCTGTTAACAACCTTCCCTATATAACGTGAAGAAAAGTTTTTAGGGGGGGTTTTAAGTGGGTTTTAGGTAGGAAAAGCTTACATTCAGTTGCACTTATCATATTTGTCATATAGTTCCGTATCTAAAAGTCACTTTTAGATACGTTTCCAAATCCTTCTAAAAAAGTCACTTTTAGATATCTTTCCAAATCCTTTTCAAAAACTTTCTCTAAAACTCTTTATCTTGTAGTAAATGCAATCTCGACAGCGTACGGTGACGTTGCGCATGTGAAGGCCTCTTATATGAGCATATCATCGTTGTCATTATCCTCGTCGTCGTTATCATCATCATGAGCGTTATAGGTGTGGTAGTACGACTGTACGAGTGGTGGTTGTGGTATATTTTGATTTTTGGAATTTGATGTTCGAGGTTGCAAGTTATAACAATGAATGTGTTCTGAGATAGGAGGTGATCTGCCTCAGAGATTTGGAACAAGTTCTTCTGTGGTTTGGATATTTAGTTTTGTGACTTTTTATTTATTATTCGACTTTGAGGAACTTCACAATTTTTCATCATATTTGAGAATATTATACATTATATATAAAACTATAAATCTTATAAAATTCCATGAAATACCAACCACCTATGTGAGATTCCAAAATCCTATGATCGTTGAATTTCAATGAAAATCTTTGGATGTTGAATACGGGAAATTTTAAACCAAAAACGAGACTAGAATAATATCAATTACATATCTCTCGAAATTCAATCTAATCCCATAAATCAAATAAGACCTTACTCTTTCTATGGCGATGGGATTTTTTATGTTAGAGTCTCATATCTGCTAGATTTGGACCAATTATTCACTATATATGTTGGAACCTTCTCTTTCTCTTCAAGGGTTTTTTTTGGAGATTACATCTAGGGGTTTCACATATTCTCACACTTTAGTTAATATTTTTAGACCATTCATGGTTTGCTTGTTAGCAACCCAAAGAGCTTAATGTAATGGGTTTACTTCATGAAAGTGTATTCAACTTGTCACGAAAAGTTATTGTATGTACTATACTTCCATTTTTACCATTTGGCGTATCAAAACTATCAAAACCTACCATTTAATGTATTTTGTGACAAATTGGATACACTTTCAAGACAAGTTGGATACATTAAATGATAGGTTTTGATAAAGTTGGATACATACAATAACCATTTCTTAAACTTTGATATGCCAAATGGTAAAAATGGAAGTACAATACATACAATAACTTTTCGTGACAAGTTGGATACACTTTCGTGAAGTAAACCCTAATGTAATGTAATTTACAATTTACTCTTTCAACTATATATAAATTTGTGGTGGTAATGGCTTCATGATATAAAAAATAGGCGATTCAGTAAATTGTTAGAGGGGGGAGGGAGCTTTATGTAGAAAGTTTTACCAAAATTGTCATTCCATTAAAAAAACACACTCTTTAAAAAATATTTTCAAACAAAAACCCGCATAATCTATACAAACAATTTAATCCAGGGACAACCTTATCCATAGAAGACATGGGAGCTATTGGCTGGTTTACCTGTATTGATAAAACTATTTGTGTGAACTAATCTATTGTATAAATTGCAAGGTTTTTGTTTGAAAAGATTTTTGTTTGGAAGGGTTTTTTCATAAATGGAAGAAGTGTGTTCTTTAACTGGGAGAGACATGTATGGAAAAAAACTTGGCTTTTTGCATAAGTTTCCTCTTAAAAGCTTAGTGAATAAACCACTTTCTATTATTAAACCACCAAACCTTCATGTATAGCTAACCGGTTAATTGTGAATCCTATTAAGCTCATTAAGTTGCTAGGAAACAGACCCTTAATTAATAGAATACCAATCAAGCATGCCCTACTCTCCAAAGGAAAAGGTTTAGATGATTAAGGTAGTTATAACCAATATGAAGGACCACCTTTTTTTGTAAGGTGGATTTTGATGGCGAGATGTTGATTGCGGGTTCGAGTTTTTTTAGAGGTGTTAATGACCCAGGCGTGCCCTGCTACCATCATCGATGCATGCATAGGTGGTGATAGTGTTCCAATGTGATATAGTTTTTCAATGAAGAGTTAATTAGTTCAAACAAGAATACTGTCAAAATAAGATAATACGAGACAGTTATATCACATGTGGTTTTAGACTAAAATTCATAATAAAATTTGATACAAATGTTCTCCATCTTCTCGTTTAAACCTTCATCTTTCAATAAAAACTTTAACGTGATCAATGTAAATGTCCAGAGTTAGGCAGATCAACCACAATAGCATTTGGTTGCCAAACATGATTCAATGTAATCGTATCATGGTTTATTCTCGACATGCAATTGACTGGACCTTCTCTCTCCCTTTCGTTGGTCTTCTTGTTTATTTGACATAGATGTTATTAGCAATTTTGTATACAAAGCTTTTTTTGGCAAATCATGATAACTAATTGCCAAGATAGCAACTTATTTCATAATATTTTGTACGTAGCATACATGCCATGACACCCAAGATACCGATTTATTTCATCATTTAAGCTACCAACATATATAAGATGTAAACTTAGCATGCAATCTTGCAATTTAGGAGTTGGTGCTCATACCAAAGAGTATAGCTAAGATTAAAAGGCAATTGAAGTTATCCAAGCGATGCGTTTTTTTGAACGGCAAATAACTTACTCATACGTCATGACATAAAGTCAACGAGGTATCCGGGATCCATAAGGGCACCCGACTAATCCTCGACGGCCATGGATCGACCCGAAAGCCGACCCATCACCCATGGTCAGGGTATCACTACATGTTCACCCTATGAATCGAACTCGGATAGACAGGGATGTCATCCACTGTCTCTCCCAAGGTTATTACCGACCACTAGGCTACTAATGTTTTGATATCCAAACAATATATTGATATGAGAAATTCAACTAATGCTACATTGCTACTTGTTGTAATCTAACGAAATATTCAAAGAAATTCAATAATTAAAAGAGTTGATATAATAACAAGAATTACAAAATTTGTAGTTTTTGTTTTTAACTGTTGGCAGGTATAAACTATTTTTATTATAGTTTTATATACACATCATAAGTTCACTACTACAAAATTTGATGTTATTGATGGCCATTACTGATTGCTGGAAATTTCTGACCGTTTTTTGAAGGTTTACTAACTGTTCTTTATTATTTTATTATTTATTTATTTTTTAATAAGTCGTCGGAAAACGGTCGAAAAAACAGTCGGAAAATCGTCGGTAACCAGTCGGAAGACAGACGGTAAATGAAACAGTCGGTAAAAGTCTTCGAAAAACAGCCAGTAAATGAAACAGTCGGTAAAAGTCGTCGGAAAAACCGTCTATAATTTTACCGACCAGCTTTTTAGCGACAATCATTTCGTCAAAAACAGTCTGTAAAACCGATTTCCGACTGTTTTCCGATTGTTTTCCGATTGTTTAGGCCGTCAGTAAAATCTTTTTTCTAGTAATGGTTATTTTATTAAATAAACATCTATTTTTCAATAGGTTGCAAATAAAAGGTAAAATACAATAATATACGTATCTATATTGTATTCTACATAACTAAATACGTACATAATAATATTTAGTGTCGAAAATGATATTAGAAAAACGAATGGCAAAAGATAAACGTTATTATATCTTCTTAGACTTTACAAAACGGCAGGAACGAAAATTTTATTAGTTTATTTTTATTTTTGATATAACAAATCTATTACAAAATATTTGCAAATGAAAAATAGTATAAAACTGTTACTAACAATACGGATGTATATGTGTGTAAACATTAGGGAAAAGTCTAAAAAAACCCCACAAACTATCTCATTTTGAATGGTTAAGTCCCTAAACAATTTTCTTGAACAAAAAAACCATTAAACTTTCTCATTTTGATTGATTAAGTCACCAAGCTATTCTTTTGAATAAAAAAACTATTAAACATTCTCATTTTGATTAAACAAGTCATTCGACATTTTTTTCAATAAAATAAATCTTCGAATTTTTAGGAATTTGTTACTTATATTCGTTAACCTAAATTAATATAGTTATATTTTACCTTTAAAACATTTTTAGTCAGTTATAATTAATTTTTTTAATTTTTATTAAAAGGGGGTAATTAATCAATTTTTGAAAGTTTGATGGTTTATTTATTGAAATGAAATTGTTCAAGGATTTTAATGGTTATTTCACTCAAAAGAATATTCAGTGACTTAATCATTTAAAATGAGAAAGTTTAATGGTTTTTTGTTCAAAAAATTTGTTTAGGAACTCAATCATTCAAAATAGAATAGTTTGTTGGGTTTTTTTGAATTTTTCCCTGAACATTAATATGTGTACTTTTGAAAGTCCTTATTTTTTTTAGAAAAAAATATGAACCATGAAATTAAGGAAAACATAAAACATAATGATTTAGGGGAAAAAGGATCATTGGAACAATGACTTTACATAAAACTAGAATCAAACAAGTGACCTACAAAAGATTATATGGCTTTAAAAGTTGAGGGTGCTAATGCTACCTACCACCTAGTACAAGAAAAAAGGACCAAATTTATTATTTACATATTATACAACAGTCAAATAAATTAATAAATAAAAAATATAAATTTCTTTTAGGCCATGCGTATCATAGAGACGGGTAGGGAAGAAGCGGCGATGGAAGCAGGCGGTCGGCGATGGAAGCAGGCGGTCGGCGATGGAAGCAAGTGGTGGCGTTGATGGAACCTGGCGAATGGTGGCGGCGATGGAACCTGGCGAATGGTGGCGGGATGGATCTGATGATGGAACCACGTGGTGGTGGTTGGAGGGTTTTGGTGAAGAAGATAAGGTTTGGCAAAGAAGATGTGATCGTAGGGTAGGGTGCAGATGAATTTTTTTTATTCTTTTAATTAGTATATAATAGGATAAATTACAAGTTTGGTCCCTGTGCTTTTAATTAAAATAGAGTGAATTACATATTTGGTCCCTGTGATATTAATTGAAAATAAAAAGAAAAGTAAAATGACCAAAATGCCCATCATGTGCCGTGCACATGATGGGCCTAACGGCGTAAAGATGGACGGCGTGACTCAGAGGGACCCAAAGCGTTATAAAATGCATACCACAGGGACCCAACCCATAATTATTTCAATCGAGGGACCCAGAGTGTTAAAACCACCAAACCACAGGGACCAAATATGTAATTTACTCAAAAAATTATAAAGAAACCATAAAAATTATATGGTCTGATACAATAAGCGCAAGGATTTGGGAAGTGGAAACGTAAAGATTCTTGGGAACTTAAAATACCATCCAACCATTTCCAACGTGATCTTCAAAGATTCAACTTTGAAGCAATCATGATCATGAACAAGAAATTAAATCATTGAAATTCTCAATCGTCAGATTATGAATCCACATCCTCTTCAGTCTTCCCATACATGTATCATATATATATATATATATATACACATATGTTAAATGCAGTTTCATTCCTTATTGTATCCACCAAATCATGGCCATGAATCCCCTTCAAACCCTCATAGACCATCTGGTTAAAGAGGATATAACTTTGTCTGAATCAAATGGGAACCACTTAATTGCATCATTAAGAGGTAAACCCCACCTTACCAGCTTCCCAGAGATCACAACACCTCACATTCTCCAGGTTCATCTCTACACTTCTATACTCCATTCTTTTCCCTCCATTTTCATTGGAAACGTGAGAACCGTTAAAATCGCTCCACGTGGCAATATTCATCCCGAGTATCATGCATTAATTATTTAGAGTGAATAAAGCTTAGGCGTCTTTATTCACTCTGAATGATTAATGCATGATATTCAGAGTAGCGTGATTGTGTTGGTCCTCACGTTCACACCCAAATTTGAGTTCACCCTTGTTACCTTCTGTTTGGACTGTATGCATTTGTGCATAGAGGTTATTTGAGTTGTTTTTGGGTTTTCATGCACAAGTGCATTATGTACCTGTGAATAATTGCATATTACCCCAGATGGATGGGTATGAGGCTGTTTTTGGTTTATTTGATGTTTTCTTTGAAACTACTGACCCTATTTTAAATTTTGTTAATTGTATAGGGCGTGGTATCATCAATAGTAAGCAATGCTCTAATATGTCCTGCATTTTCTTCCTCTTTCTCTCAATTATGTTCTGATCTGAATGCAACACTTCCTCCATTTCCATCCTCTGAACCTGGTGGAGAAGAGATCACTTTCAAGGAGCTGCTTTCTGAGAACGTTTTGCGTGCGTTTAAACGTACAGACAAACTGCGGCAAGAAATAAGCCAGATGACAGGTGCTGAACAAGTGTCTGAACGTAGACAGAAGGAGAATATTCTCAAGCTAGCGACGCTTGGAAACAGCAGTTTCATCGTCGAGCTATGCAAACAGAAGGTTATTTCCGAAGCAGTTGTTCGTGAAATTCTTGATCAGGTTTTGTTTAAACACTTGTGCATCTCTTTGTCATATGTAAAGCGTTGCAATTATAAGATAGTTTACAATAAATAAACATCTTAATTTTGGTTACATATTTGACTATAATTAATGGTATGTTATCTTGAGAGCAGGGGCTTTTAGGTCTCGACAGCGAAACCTTTCCTGGTGATGAGGTTGTATCCGAACTCAAGGGTAAAACCATCTCTATTCTTCAAGCGTATACCAGCGTTTATAAATGGGAAAAGTTTTGGCTGTCCTTACTTGGAATTCCGGAGGGTGAGCAGAAGTTAGTTATTGATTCCATTTCATGTTCAATTGAGGAAAGCCCGCCTCGTGTTGAATCTATTGCCAATCTTTTGGTAAAACCCGCCTTAACAAGTGGGTGTGTTGGTTATGGATCGTTGTTGGATAATACGGGCATTCATCTTAAAAAAGTTCCCAATAACTTTGGGGTGATCATGGGACATTTGGTTCTTTCTGGCGCTATGGATTTCAAGGGAGTCGAAGATGTTATGAAGAATATAGAGTGTGGGTGTTTTCGTAAGGCGGTTTTTGATGAAGTGAAAAAGGTTGTCAGTTCGAGTGCTATTGGGAATTGTGTCTTGACAGCGCAGGCGGCTGATGTTACGGCATGTGAAAGTCTTCTTTGATTGCGGGTATGGGTACTTTGGATGGTGGCGGGTGGTTATGTTTTATTTTGGTTTTGGTTGAAATCTGGTAGTAGGAACTTGTTATGTTACTTTGGATGTTTTTTTTACTTTGTTTGGTTATGATTTACGATGCATTTACCTTTTTGTTGTTAAATTCTTTGAATTGTTATTCAACAGCAAAGCACAACTTCTATAACCGAAGTTGCATTAATGGTTTTAAGGGTTGCGTGGTAAACGTTTATTAACATCATCATTCTTTGTTATTATTTGAGGATGAAGAGAATAATAGGCAAGCACCTGGCGAACTTGAATCCAACCTCGACCGATACATCAAACATGAAATCCTTGAAACCACAAGCAAATTGACATTGGCCACAAATGTCTAATCAGTTGGTAACACGAGCTCTTGGAGAAGAATGAGGAGAACTCTTGACAAATCCTACCCCTGAAATCACAACACACTTCTACCAAAACTATGAACAAAACCACTTGAATCACTCGTAACCGAAAAGTACCACGACCAAACCATCCGAACCACTTACAACTCTGAAACTCGAGCCAAAACCAAAAACCTCGACATTAAACCCAAAAGACTACTGTTGCAAACTCCAACTCCCACGACCCAACACTTAGAACTTCGACACCCGCAAACCAATGACCCTTCACCTACCTCGATGTACCAAAATCACTATCCTTTAAACCACCCTTTTTGTGACCTTTTTTATTTAAACCCTTATTAATATTAACACTTATTAATTAAACATAAATATTAATTAAATATTATTAATAAATATTAATTAATAGTAATTAAAATTTTAATTAATAGTAATTAATTTATTAATTAATCTTAATAATATATTATTTATTATACTTATTCTGATTGTTAACTATAGTTTTTAATTATTTTTAAATGTTATTAATTTTATCCATTATTATTTACTATATTTAGTTATCAAAAAATAAATATAACAATTTGTTTATCAACTAACTTATCAAGCTTCTAGTTAGCTTATCAACAAGTTTGCTAAACACAATCTATTAGTAAACATAGCCTATCAACTATTAACTTATCAGCGACCAACTAACTGCCACATCTGTGCCACATCAGTTTTTCCATAAACTCTATTTAGTACCCGAACCCTCTCAACTCTCTCACTTTTTAATTATTTATATAATAATATAACAAACCACACACACAACACACCACAAACACACACACACACACACACACAACATTGCGGATGAATCGGTGTTGGTAAACCGATCTTGCTGGATCCAGCCCAGCCCGCTGGCTGCGTACCAGAGCCCGCCAGCCCACCGACAACATGCCTGCTCAACCCATCCCCTTGCTACGCATAGCGTTAGTCAAAAACAATGTTCTAAAAAACGCATTATGGCGCGCCATGCATAACGTCGAGGCGCAGCCTTGCCGCCACGTTAAGGTCGTGGCGCGTTACGACGGGTTATAGATCGGGTTGTGGCGGGTAATAAGGCATGAACAATTTTAATTTTTTATATCTAATTTATGGTTTATATAAGATCTGTATATTTTATCAAATAATCAATTCATAGATATCTTATTTTGTTTATAGTTTTAAATGAATTTTAATCATTATTCTTCAATATATTAAGACACAAGGACATCTATATACACACTATATACAATTATATATACAGATTTACCGTCTTAAGTCCCGCCTTGAAAACGCCATGGCCTTGCCGTAACTTGTAACGCTTGAGGTTTGACCTCGCCGCCACACCAGGCCTTACACCATTTAGAACGTTGGTCAAAAATTAATTAATTTATCAACTACCAACTAGTTTACGAGGTGGTTAGTTGGTCAAAGCATCTTGGAAAGGTAGTAAAGAGTAAGCATAAGCTAGCTTATAAGCTAGTCCATCCAAACATGTACCAGGAAGCTAGCTTATCAGCTAGCTTATAAGCTAGCTTTTTGAAACGCTACTTTGAGTAGCTTATGAGGAGCTTATTGTAGCTTTTTCCAATTATACCCTTATTAATATTAATTATTAAATTCAAATATACCCTTTTTGGTCATTTTACATACTCATAAGCTAGTTTTTGCCAAACATAATTTGTTCAACAGCTAGCTTATCAGCTACTAGCAAGCTTATCAATCAACAGCTAGCTTATCAGCTATCCGTTAGCTTATCAGCTACCAGCTAGCTTATAAGCTATGCTTGCCAAACATAGCCTAAAGACCATAAAAAAGTCTTGGGAAGGTAAAAACCATCCATTATTAACGTGACCTTCAAGATTCAATTTTGAAGCGACCATGACCATCATCACAAAATCGGTTGAAATTCTCAATCGTCAGATGAACTTATGAACTCACATTCTCGCTCTCTCCGTACATGTATTTTGTGTGTGTGTATATATATATAGATGACAACACCTCACATTCTCCAGGTTCATCTCTACCACTTTCATACTGCTTGATTTCTTTTCCCTCCATTTCCACATACTTTTTTCTATCTCTATATATATTTGATTTTTTAAAAATCTTGTAAACCATAGCAGTGTTTGTAAATGGGAAAATATTTGGACTCCTAATCAAGGGATGAGTTCTATAGTAAGATAATGTCATTGATGAAATTGCAGTCAGTTTAATTTAATTGATAATGTGGGGCTCCTTTAGTTGTATATGCAAACCTCTTGTCATTTGCAATTTTTTCTTTTAAAAAGATAATACGTGATGCTTGGAATTCTTTCGGTAAATTGTAGGTTGCATTAATGTCTGAATTATGTTAATTTATGCAGACATGGTTTAGCTTGTGTAGATGATAGTTAGGCCATGCGTTATTTACGTGACTCACTGATGTAGAGTGGGCTGCGGGTTCGCAGTGGGTTAGGGTGGGGGTTTTCTTGCCGGGCTCTAGACTCTAGACCCGATGACACCCATGCACCTCTAGTGGATACTGCTAGGGGTGTTTTGGTGTTCTTGCTGCGTACCCGCCGAACCCTCTGCCCAGTGGCTAGTGGGTTATAAGGCATGGTGTTAGGCCTAACTAACTGTTTGGCAGTTGCTGAATGGTTTGATGCTGAACAATTAAGTGGTAAAATCATTATGTAACACCTCGCCTTCCTCAACACAATATTGTTCGCTTTGCTCTTGGATTTAAGCAACGTGTAGCTCACGGCTTTGTTTCTTTTGGGTAACTGGTGAAGACTTCCCAGGGGGCCACCCATCCTGGTACTACTCCCAATGGAATACCAGGATGAGTGACTCCATAGGAAGTCCTCAACAGGTCACTAGAAGCAAAAGTCATGAGTTACACGTTGGTTAAATCCAGGGGTCAAGCGGACAATATTGTGTTGAGGAAGGCGGGGTGTTACATATTAAGAGGCTCTTATGATATGGTGCAAAATGAATGGTGGTTTAGAAATTGTTGAGCATGAAATTAACACTTTGAATGGTAAGAGACGTCTAGGATACCAAATCATTCTAAGGGATTTTGAACCATTACTAGGCAGTCCAGTTTTTTGCCAAACAGGATTCACATCTTAACGATTCCAAGATTGTCTCTTTATGGAACTGTTAAGAGATAAACAAACATAACCTAAGGTTGTAGGAAAAGGGAAGGGAGAATGATGTGGTTGAGGGTAAGGGAAGAGAAAATTAAGGTATAACTTATGGCCTTATTGTATCACATACATAGTTTCTGTTTTGTATTCGGAGCAGGATACGTTGTTAGCACTGTTTCTTGTGGATTTTTTGACTATAACGACCCAAAGTACATATTCGGGATGTGCTGTATTTTATGCTTTTAGAGTTCTTCTTCATACTGGTTTGTGTTTAAAAATAAGCTTTTTTTTAACAGGGTGGCCATTCTCCAGCTCTTATCAAAGCTGAGGTGCCGTGGTCAGTGAGTAGGGGGACTGTTTCCGAAGATGACCGTGTCTTGAAGACAGTAAAAGGGTAATTAACCCGTTAGTAAGAACTTCTCTTTGATCAGTGGTATCTTATATTTGTTGGAGTGCTTAATTTTTGTGTTACAATGAAGATTCACTTTCTATTTAGCTTATGTTCTTAAGCAAATTTATTACACACAATTGTAGTTTCTTTTAAAACAAAATGAAAATATTCCACTCTGATGATGATGCTCATTCTTGTATATTGACATTGAATGACTTCGCTTTCCTTTCAGCATCCTGAACAAGCTGACTCCGGAGAAGTTTGATCTTCTCAAAGGTCACCTTATTAACTCGGGGATCACAACACCTCATATTCTGAAGGTTCATATCTATCACATATATTCATCAATTTCTATCAACATTTATTGTCAATGGATCAAAACATTTATTGTCAATGAATGGTATTCTTGACTACCTGGGTTCGAACCCCGTGGAGAGCATGTGGCGATATTCGATGATCCTAGCCTGCCACGTAGTAGTACCCCTTAGGCTTTGTTTGGTAATCTAGCACAAAGTAGCTTATTAGCTAATTTATTTTTTGTTTACATGTTTGGATGGACAAAAAGTAGCTTATAAGCTAGCTTTTTAATAAGCTACTTGGAGATAGCTTTTGGGAGCTTTTTCCAGTTATACCCTTATTAATTTTAATTTTTTATATCTCAATATACCATTTTTGGTCATTTTACATACTCATAATTAAGCTAATTTTTGCCAAACATAATTTGTTCATAAGCTAGCTTTCAGTCAACAACTAGCTTATCAGCTAGTTTGCCAAACATAGCCTTAATTGGGTTGGGTCGTGGTCGACGGGAAACGTGTGTGTGTGTTAGCTTGCCGTTCAAAAGAAAATTATTGCCAATGGGTAATTGATGAAAATCTGGTTACTGGTCGTAATTAATATAGGGTGTCTCATCATTGATATTTGACAAAGCTGTACTTGAACCTACCACTTGCCCGATGTACGCTCAATTGTGTTCGGATCTCAACGGGAAACTCCCGCCATTTCCATCCGACAAGCCTGGAGGAAATAAGATAACTTTCAAGCGAGTGCTGTTGAATCAATGCCAGGAGTCTTTTGAAGGTCTAGACAACCTGAGGCAAGAATTTATGCGGATGACAGCCCCTGAGCAAGAGGCTGAACGTAGAGATAAAGAAAGACTTGTTAAACTTCGTACTCTTGGTATCATCCGTTTGATTAGTGAGCTTTCGAAACAGAAGATGGTGCCTGAATGGATTATTCATCACATTATTCAGGTTTTTGTCCTAAAACTCCTTGTATTTTGTTTTGTTAATAAAGTTAGCTAGTGGGCAAAGAAAAATGCATCAAAATGTATTCAAAGTTCTTTTTTTTTTTTGTCTATTTTGACCAATATCCTATTGATTTTGAAACATTTGATGACATACTAGACACCCGTTTCGAAATGGTTACATCAAAGTGGATGATAAACTTGACATCCACATCATTAGTTGATACAAAATCATCGGGTTACCGTTCAAAATGGGCATCGAATATAAAAACTTGAAATGTTTTGTTACAATAGATATGAATTTTTTTCATTTGTTACACAAAATAGTAATCAAATGAAACTTTATTGCATTTTGACGCCTTAGGTTTGAGTCATGGATCTTGTTAAGCAACATCGATCGTGCTTATTGTAGTTTTTCATGATAACAGGAGCTCTTGGAACCCGACAATAAAACTTGTCCGAAGGAGGAGAATGTGGAGGCCATATGCCAATTGTTCCACACCATAGGCAAACAACTTGATGAGAGTCCAAAATCAAGGCGGATTAACGATGCTTACTTCATCCGACTAAAGGAGCTCTCAACAGACCCACGTCTTGCTCCAAGAATTAGGTTCATGGTTCGTGATAGTCTCGATCTCCGCTCGAATAACTGGGTTCCAAGGCGCGAAGAGGTAATGTTCATGTTTTCTTTTTAGTGTCTTGTATCGTTTTATCTGAGCCAAGTTGCTTCCCAGGTGAAATTCAAAACGATAACGGAGATCCATAATGAAGTAGAGAAGCACATAAGAAACAAACGTTTGGTGGGTGGTACTGGAGCACAAGGGAAGTTAACCGGTGGTGGGTTTTCTTTGAAACGCTTTGGTACTGGCGGCCTGATTCCCGGGATGCCTGGTATTGATCGTGCCAAGAGATGATGGCTCACGAGCTCGGCCAAGATGGTGGGAGAAGTACTAAAGAGTATGGAGGACGGCTTTTTTGATCCGGAAGGCGGTTTTTGGCGGCGTAAAGAGGATCGTGGGTTCGAGTTCTTCCGGAAACGGAATCTTGGCGGGAAGTTGAGGTGTATAGTTTAATTTTGATTGAAATTTGATGTGGAGGTTATAGGGATGAATTTGTTTGAGATAGGAGGTGAAAATGTCTTGAATTTTGGAACTTGTTCTTTTGTAGTTTGGAATTTGGATATTTAGTTTTGTGACTTTTTATTTATTATTTATCTTTCAGGAGCTTTATAAAATATCACCGTAGAAGCTGAATGGTGGCGGTGTGGGTGCCAATGTGGTGGTTCCCTCTTTTAGGAGTTCACTCGGGATTGTACTCATACTGAGATTTTTACGTGAAAACCCAAATCGGGAAAAAGTTTTAAAAGTATGTATGGAGGACGATTTTTACGATTTTTTGGTGGTGTAAAGAGGATTGTGGGTTCAAGTTCTTCTGGCAATCACTACAAGAAAAATGACAATTAGAAAAAGGTTTTCTTTTGTATTTAAAAGCTTGAAAAGCTTCTCTAAAAGTTTTAAAGAAGTTTTTGCTTCTGTTAACAACCTTCCCTATATAACGTGAAGAAAAGTTTTTAGGGGGGGTTTTAAGTGGGTTTTAGGTAGGAAAAGCTTACATTCAGTTGCACTTATCATATTTGTCATATAGTTCCGTATCTAAAAGTCACTTTTAGATACGTTTCCAAATCCTTCTAAAAAAGTCACTTTTAGATATCTTTCCAAATCCTTTTCAAAAACTTTCTCTAAAACTCTTTATCTTGTAGTAAATGCAATCTCGACAGCGTACGGTGACGTTGCGCATGTGAAGGCCTCTTATATGAGCATATCATCGTTGTCATTATCCTCGTCGTCGTTATCATCATCATGAGCGTTATAGGTGTGGTAGTACGACTGTACGAGTGGTGGTTGTGGTATATTTTGATTTTTGGAATTTGATGTTCGAGGTTGCAAGTTATAACAATGAATGTGTTCTGAGATAGGAGGTGATCTGCCTCAGAGATTTGGAACAAGTTCTTCTGTGGTTTGGATATTTAGTTTTGTGACTTTTTATTTATTATTCGACTTTGAGGAACTTCACAATTTTTCATCATATTTGAGAATATTATATATTATATATAAAATTATAAATCTTATAAAATTCCATGAAATACCAACGACCTATGTGAGATTCCAAAATCCTATGATCGTTGAATTTCAATGAAAATCTTTGGATGTTGAATACAGGAAATTTTAAACCAAAACGAGACTAGAATGATATCAATTACATATCTCTCGAAATTCAATCTAATCCCGTAAATCAAATAAGACCTTATTCTTGCTGTGGCGATGGGATTCTTTATGTTAGAATCCCATATCGGCTAGACTTTGACCAATTCTTCACAATATATGTTGGAACCTCCTCTTTCTCCTCAATGACTCTTTTGAAGATTACATCTAGGGGTTCCACATATTCTCACACTTTAGTTGATATTTTTAGACCATTCATGGTTTGCTAATTAGCAACCCAAAGAGCTTAATGTAATTTACAATTTACTCTTTCAACTATATATAAATTTGTGGTAATGGCTTCATGATATAAAAAATAGGCTATTCAGTAAATTGTTAGAGGAGGGGGAGGGAGCTTTATGTATAAAGTTTTACCAAAATTGTCATCCCATTTAAAAAAAACACTCTTTTAAAAAATCTTTTTAAACAAAAACCCGCTTAATCTATACAAACAATTTAATCCAGCGACAACCTTATCCATATAAGACTTAGGAGCTATTGGCTGGTTTACCTGTATTGATAAAACTATTTGTGTGAACTAATCTGTCTGTATAAATTGCAAGGTTTTTGTTTGAAAAGATTTTTGTTTGGAAGGGTTCTTTCATAAATGGAAGAAGCGTGTTCTTTAACTGGGAGACACATGTATGGAAAAAAAAAACACTTGGCTTTTGGCATAAGTTTCATCTTAAAAACTTACTAAATAAACCACTTTCTATTATTAAACCACCAAACCTTCATGTATAGCTAACCGGTTAATTGTGAATCCTATTAAGCTCATTAAGTTGCTAGGAAACAGACCCTAAATTAATAGAATACCAATCAAGCATGCCCTACTTTCCGGAAAAAGGTTTAGATGATTAAGGTAGTTATAACGAATATGAAGGACCACCTTTTTTGTAAGGCGGATTTTGATGGCGTTATGTTGATTGTGTGTTCGAGGTTTTTAGAAATGTTGTGTTAATGACCCAGGCGTGCCCTGCTACCATCATCGATGCATGCATAGGTGGTGATAGTGTTCCAATGTGATATAGCTTTCAATGAAAAGTTGGTTCAAACAAGAATACTGTCAAAATAAGATAACACGAGAACGGTTATATCACATGTGGTTTTAGACTAAAATTCACAATCTAATTTGATACAGATGTTCTCCATCTTCTCGTTTAAACCTTCGCCTTTCAATAAAAACTTTAACGTGATCAATGTAAATGTCCATAGTTAGGCGGATCAACCACAATAGCATTTGGTTGCCAAACATGATCCAATGTAATCGTATCATGGTTTATCCTCGACATGCAATTGACTAGACCTCTCTCCCTTTTGCTGGCCTTCTTGTTATTTGACATACATGTTATTAGCAATTTTGTATACAAAGCTTTTTTTGGCAAATCATGATAACTAATTGCCATGACACCCAAGATACCGATTTATTTCATCACTTCATGCTACCAACATATATAAGATGTAGCTTTCCAAGAAAAAAAAAAACATATATAAGATGTAAACTTAGCATGCAATCTTGCAAGTTAGGAGTTGGTGCTCATACCAAAGAGTATATAGCTAAGATTAAAAGGCAATTGAAGTTATCCAAGCGATGCGTTTTTTTGAATGGCAAATAACTTACGCATACGTCCTGACATGAAGTCAACGAGGTATTCGGGATCCATAAGGGCACCTGACTAATCCTCGACGGCCATGGATCGACCCGAAAGCCGACCCATCACCCATGGTCAGGGTATCACTACATGCTCACCTCATGAATCGAACTCGGATAGACAGGGATGTCATCAACTGTCTCTCCCAAGGTTATTACCGACCACTAAGCTACTAATGTTTTGATATCCAAACGATATATTGATATAAGAAATTCAACTAATGCTACATTGCTACTTGTTGTAATCTAACGAAATATTCAAAGAAAATTCAGAATTAAAAGAGTTGATATAATAACAAGAACTACAAATTTTGTAGTTTTTGTTTGTAAACTGTTGGGAGGTATAAAGTATTTTTGTTATAGTTTTATATACACATCATAAGTTATTTTATTAAACAAACATCTATTTTTCAATAGGTTGCAAATAAAAGGTAAAATACAATAATATACTTATCTATATTGTATTCTACATAACTAAATACGTACATAATAATATTTAGTGTCGAAAAATGATATTAGAAAAACGAATGGCAAAAGATAAACGTTATTATATCTTCTTAGACTTTACAAAACCGCATGAACGAAAATTTTGATTAGTTTATTTTTATTATTGATATAACAAATCTATTACAAGATATTTGCGAATGAAGAATAGTATAAAACAATGTAAAGTATATAGATTTAAATATTAATATGTGTACTTTTGAAAGTCGTTAAAAAGTTCAAAAAATATGAACCATGAAATTATGGAAAACATGAAATATAATGATTTAGGGGAAAAAAGGATCATTGGAACGATGACTTTACATAAACTAGAATCAAACAAGTGACCTACAAAAGATTATATGGCTTTAAAAGTTGAGGGTGCTAATGCTACCTACCACCTCGTACAAGAAAATAAGGACCAAATTTATTATTTATACATTATATAACAGTCAAAAAAATTAATAAATAAAAAATATAAATTTCTTTTAGGCCATGCGTATCATAAAGACGGGTAGGGACGAAGGTAGAGGAGAGTGTTCGGCAGGTTCGACAGACTCATGGTATGGGGTTCATGGGTAGGGTGGCGGGCTTCCAAGCCCAATGAAGTCGCGGGTCTCTTTTCCTTCTTTCTCTCTTTCTCTCCTTTACATGTATATTAAAATAATAATAAAAATTAGAGCGTGCGAAAGGTTATGGTACTCTACTTTAGGGTTTAGAGAGTAGGTGTTGGGTAAATTTCCTTTGCCCCGTCCCTTTTATGGAACTGGGAACAAGGGCAAGGGCACAAACGAACGTCCATGAACTGTGAGATTCAACTATAAAATAGAACCAGGCGCAAGTATACACCTTGAACTACTATCGTTTCGTAACAAGTAATAATGGTAAGTAAATACCAGATATCGATCCTCAGGGAAGGTTTTGTGCAAAAGTCTTTTCAGTAAAGTCCAGTTCGTAAAAGATGATTTCAGATGGCGAATTCGAGGATTTTGACCGATGTTGTTTAAGCAAATGGGTGAATGATTGGTTATAAAATCTATCAGAGAAAGAAGCACAGGGTGCAAGGGTCTGATGAGACACAAGTGATCTAGAAATAATCCTATGCTTACTGAAGGTCCAACTACTGGTTTGACCGGCCTCCTAAGAGTACACACAGGTCAACGTGCATTCAGAGGTGATATATCAGTCACGAATCCTAGCACAACACAGTGTTACCAATCTCACTAGATGAGTATAGCACAATTAAGTACTAAAGCTACTTTTAGCCTTCTCACGTCTATTACCGATGTTTAACATAAATCCTAACTCTGAAAGCTAGTGCACTTTCATGTACTAAATTGGTCGTCAATCAACTCAGTACAATCTTCAATGAAATGTCAAACACCTGCAATAAACAGTTAGATTACAACAGTAAAACACAGGATATACTTTCACACCGATAACGGTCTCAACATTTCCTCACACCCCAAGCTAAGGCAATTAGCCCATCATGGCTCGGATTCTTCTCGCGAAAGATGTGAGTACTGGAATCTTAAATGGCAAATAAAATGAAAGCAGTAATGAAAGCTGTAAGTGCTGGAATGTAAACACTGGATTATGACCAGTAGAGTTGCTGTAAATTAAATTGCGATTAATGTAAATTGCAGAAATAAAGCAGAGTGGTGTTATTACACAATACGTTCTCTTCGATGAGAGAAACAGAGTGTATATAACTCCAATAAAATAAAAGCAGGTAAATTGCTTGTAATGTAAATAACTAGAAAATAAATGCTGGATGAAATGACCAGTAAGAGAGCAGGAAAGTAAATACTGGAAAGATGACCAGTAAACTGCAATAAAGTAAATAACTGAGGTAATAATTGCAGAAAGATAAACACTGGAAAGATGACCAGTGGAACAATTGAAAGGTAAAGTAACTTGGTAATTAATACACAATACGATCTTCAATATTGGAAATAATTCCAACTTGAGAGATACAGAGTGTAAATAATTCCAAAATAACAGAAATGTAAATAACAGCAATAAACAGATCAATAATTAAAGAACAGTAGATAAACAGTTCAATAAAGTAAATAGCTTGGAAGAAAAACAACAAAAAGACTAAAAGTCTTGAAAGGTACTAAAAAGTACTAGAAAGTACAATAAAGTACAAAAGTCTTAGATTTTTAGAAACTTGTTGCAAAAGCTTGAAAGATTTAATTCCAATACTTTCTAAATAATAATTGGAATTTTAATAATAAGAAATATATAAAATTGGTAAATATGACACAATACGTTCTACAACGTTGAAAATAATTTCAACGAGAGAAACAGGGTGTAAATATTTCCAAGATACAATTAACAACAACACAATTGAGAATAAACTAAACTTGCAAGAAAAGTTATGACAAAAGTCTTCAAAAAGTACCAAAAAGTACTAACAAGTACGACAGGGTACAATTGAATCAAACTAGTGACTTGTAATGGAAGCTTTAAAATTAGTTACTTGCAAAGCAAGTTTCGAGCTAAACACTTGTAGAATGTGAACTCTGTAACCAAATGATGATTTGAAAATTAAAGTAAGCTTGTTTTGAAAACATGAAAGACTGTCAAATTTGAGATAGATGAAAGACTTTCAAATTTAACGTAACCAAAAATCTTGATGTTTGAAAGTCGAGAACCGTTTAAAACACGATGAATATTGTAAGTAACAAAAACCGAACTTTGATAAGGCGAAGAACTTTTAAAAACACGTACAATGGTGAAATAACGTATCCGCAAGAAGTAACTTGAAGACTTGAACACACGTTGTAACTAAAAACACTTCAGAAATTATATTGATTAGAAAACGTAACGAGAACAAGTGAAACGATGCTTAGGAACCGAATTGATTCTAAGCACAACTTAACTTGCCAAAGTAACAAAACACGAGACTACTAACCACGGAACTAAGTAACCCGAAACTAGAGAGAAAGTAATGAAGTTGGTGATTTACAAACTAAGCTAATACATCTATTTATACTAATATGAGACTTTGGCACCAAGTTTCATCAAATATAAAATAATTATGTAAAAGGCTTGGCCTTAATCTCCAAAAACGGGTTGCTGCCCTCTTCAGCCCAAAACAGCCCCAAAAAGTCCAGCCCAATAGATGAGGAGTCCAAAAATCCGCTTCTAGCAAGTCTGCACTACTGCTACAGCACTCCTACAGCATCCTGTAGCACTGGGGCCATTCTGCAAAATCTGAAATTTAAAGCATATAAGTACTAAAATCATATCTAATTAAGCATAAATGAACATAACATAGTAAAGTTACTAATATATACTAAAGTAGTATAAATTAGGACTAATAGTGACACAATGGGCTACCAAAATGGTGAAAAAGTGAACTAAAAGACTCAAAATAGGGGTTATAAAATAACAACTATTAGTAGGAAAGAAAAAAATTGATGTGGCGCTGAGAGGATATGAGGGTATGAGATAATGAAATGTTGTGGTACTCATGATCTTATCTTATAGGACTTGAAATTATATTGTTTGTTGATTTTATAGCATTGTTTATCGTTTTTTCTGACTTTTTTGTCGAGTAACAAAGCATAAAACTATTTGCCTGGAATTTTTTGATATATCATTCATCTCGTATTTACTCTTTTATATTGGAATATAATAAATTTCTCGTTATCAACTAAGAAAACTTCTACTAGACGGTCCAACTTATATCTATATTTAAGATGAAAAGTCCTCTTGTTTTTCATACATTATTGACTTTTATTAGTTAATATCAAATGCATTAGTCTTAAGTACTCTCTTATCTCTAGAAGGACAAAATATTCAACTATAACTAACTTGGATCTTTGATTATATGATTGATGGTTTCGTAAAAGTTGGTTTTGACCATTAAAGTTTAAAACAGTGATGAAAAACATTAATTTGAGCTGAAATGGAAAGTCAACTAATTTATATTGATTTACTTAGAATGTTACCCTCAATAGTTAACATTGTGATCCCAAATGTCAAATGATGTTAAAGAGGTAGTGCGAAGTGCTTGGGCTAAAGAGGTGGTCTCTTCAAATCCCGACTGTATTTTTCGGGATAAGCTCAAAAACGTGAAAGTAGAAGTAAAGGAGTGGAGGAAAGCAAATTGGGGAGGGGTTGACAAAGAGCTAATGGAGGCTAAAGATGAAGCAAAAAAGTGGGAATCTAAAGGTGAAAACGGGGATCTTAGGGATGTTGAAAGAAGACTTTGGCTAGAGGCAAGAAGAAAATGGCTAGATCTTGAAGACAAAAGCACGGCGTTGGCAAGGCAAAAAGCGAAAATTAATTGGGTCAAACAAGGGGATGAAAACTCAAAGCTTTTTCACTTCGCGAGTAAGTATCGAGAGCACAAAAATAGCATCCATGGTCTCTTCATAGATGCGGAATGGAAGGAGGATCCGGAAGTAATCAAGAAGCACACTTTTGAGTTTTTTAGCAACAAATTCGCTAAAAATTGCAAAGGGATTCATAAGTTAAAAATGCATCGGTTAAAAAAGATTTCGAAGGAGGAAGCCGCTCAGTTGGAAGAAAATTTTTCGGAAGAGGAAGTTTGGAGTGCGATAAAGGAATGTGGAAGTAATAAATCGCCGGGTCCGGACGGTTTCACGATTGGATTTATAAAAAAATTTGGGATCTCATCAAAAGAGATCTTATGAAGGTGTTTGATTGGTTTTGGGAGAAAGAATTTCTTTCCGAAGGGTGTAATTCCTCTTTCTTGACGTTGATTCCGAAAATTGCAAATCCATTAGGACTTAATGACTTCCGTCCGATAAGTCTAATTGGAATACTTTACAAGATTGTCTCAAAAGTCTTGGCGGAGAGGTTAAAAAAGGTGATGGGGGGTTTGATAAGCAACGTACAAAGTGCTTTCCTAAAAAGTCGATCAATCCTAGATGGAATTCTTGTGGCAAACGAGGTGATAAACGATTTGAAAAAATCAAAAGAGAAGGGAGTTATATTGAAAGTGGACTTCGAGAAAGCGTATGATTCCGTGAATTGGTCGTTCCTCTTAGATGGGTTGGAGAACATGGGATTTGGAGAAAAATGGAGGAAATGGATTTTTGCATGCCTTTCTTCCTCTTCGATGTCGGTTTTAATTAATGGCTCCCCAACCAAGGAATTTCGGATGGAAAAAGGCTTGAGACAAGGAGACCCGCTAGCTCCTTTTCTTTTTTTGATTGTCGCGGAATGCCTTCACATTATGGTGGAGGAAGCGAAAGATAAAGGTTTGATAAAAGGAGTAAAAGTAGGAAAAGAGAAAGTGTTGGTATCACATCTTCAATATGCGGATGATGTCATCCTTTTTGGTGTTTGGGATTCCAAAAACGTGAAGAATTTGCTAAGAGTCTTGGAATGTTTCCATGCGGTCTCGGGTTTAAAAGTAAACTTGAAGAAAAGTAACCTTTATGGCATCAGAGTGAAAGAGGAAGAAGTACAAAAATGGGCTAGAATGTTGGGTTGTGAATTTGGAAGTCTACCATTCACTTATCTCGGTCTTCCGGTGGGCGCTTCTATGCGGAAGATTGCGAATTGGCAACCGGTAATAGAAAAATCAAAAAGAAGCTCGCGGCTTGGAAAGCAAAGATGATCTCCTTCGGTGGTCGTTGGACTTTGGCTAAAGCGGTTCTTGGTAGTACGCCTTTATATTTCTTTTCACTATTTCGTGCCCCGGTGAGTGTTTTAAACTCATTAGAAAAATTGAGATGTAACTTCTTTTGGGGTGGGGGGAGTTCGAGTGAGAGCGACACTTCTAAACGGGGGGGGGGGGGGGGGGGGGTTGTTGGGTAAAATGGTCGAAGGTCTTAAAATCCTTTGATAAGGGTGGGTTAAACGTGGGTGGGTTAAAAGAGTTAAATTGGGCTTTGCTTGGTAAGTGGTGGTGGAGGTTCCATGTTGAGAGAGAGAGTCGTTGTGGGTGAAAGTGATAAAGAGTATTTTCGGTAAAGATGGAGGTTTACAAGGAGGGGTTCTAAGAAGTAGTGGAGGAGGGGTTTCGGTTTGGGAGGGTATAGTAAAATTGGGCTTGGAAATTGATAAATTGGGAATTCATTTCTCGAGCCCGTTTTGGAAATTGGTTGGAGACGGTAAGGATTCGGCCTTTTGGGAGGATAGTTGGTTAGAAGTGGGGAAGTTAAAAGATAAATTTAGGAGGCTCTTTCTCTTAGATTCGTCTAAAAGTGCGACTATTGCGGAGAGAGGGGAATTTGTGGAAGGGGTTTGGAGATGGAAATGGGCGTGGAGGAGGGACCCAAGAGGGAGAGAGTTAGGTGAGCTAGAGGATCTTACAAAAGTCTTAGGAGAGTTTTCTCCGAAGCTAAATATGGAGGATCGCGGGTTTTGGAAATTGGACCCAAACGGTGAATTTTCGGTAAAAAGTTTAAGAAAAGAGATTGAGGGAGCCGATGGTAGGCGGGTAGTTAGCGGTAGGAGAACCTTGTGGTTAAAGGAGATCCCGAAGAAGATTTGCATCTTCATTTGGAGAGCTTTATTGGGTAGACTTCCGGTGCGAGTAGAATTGGACAAGAGGGGCATAGACTTAAATTCCGTTCTTTGTCCTAGGTGTGATAAGAGTGAGGAGTCGGTGTACCATGCCTTGGTAGGGTGTGAGAAAGTTTTTCCCTTATGGAGGCGAGTAGGGAGGTGGTGGAATATAAACATTGCGGATTGTAACACGATAGATGATATGATTAATCTTGGAAATCAAGAGGGAGTGAATATCAAAGGAGGTAGGAGGTGGATGGCTATGACTTGTTGCTTTTTGTACTTGATTTGGACGAATAGGAATGGAGTTGTTTTCGAAAAGAGTATAGACTGTTTGGAGGAGATGCTTTTCAATTACCAAGTAAAGACGTTTGAGTGGGTAAATCTAAGAGAGAAGGACGTGGCGGTAGATTGGAAAACTTGGATGACAAATCCACTTACCGGAAAGTAGACCAGTTACGGTACGGTAGATGGTAGAGCGGCGGAAAAGAGAAGGTTCGGTCACAGCTGGTTCTGAATTTTTTGTAAAAAAGGTTACTTATTCACCTCTCAATTGGCGGTACAATTCTGGAGGTCGAAGATTGGTTTAACAGATTGCTCGAGGGTGTTATGTTCAATGCAGTTGGCAAAAGGAATTGTTGGAATCAAGGGGTGGATGCCTTCTGTTGGTTTATTCCTCTTTAAACCTCATGGGGCCTTTGCCTTTCTTGTTTTTTTCCCCCTTTTCCTTGCTGGTTAATTTCTTTTTCTTCCTTTTTGCCTTCTGTTCACTGTAATTTTGGGATATTCCCTTTGGGTTGTAGGTTTTCTTTGGTGTTGTACTTTATTGGTTTTGGTAATAAAAGTGGGTTGTTGCTGTTCAAAAGAAAAAATGATGTTAATCTATGTATCAAAGTTATATAATAAGATGCTTTTGAAGGTGGAACAAATTGAGATATCATGTGAATATAATATAGTAGATAATATTAATTTAGAAATAACTATTGATTTAATTGTTTCATATGTTTACCTATATATTTCTACCCGATTTTCGAATGAGATAATGTATTAGTTTAATTTTGGGTTTTTCATTTATGTGGTTTAACATTTATGTCGGTTTACAAGTTTGGATTTATTTGCTTACGAGAAATGATCTTGCTAGGGACGAGCCTTGTGTTCCATAACCATGTGCCTATTTGAAGTAATAAACGATGCAAGTGAATATTATAAAAAAAACAAATATACAACTACTAGTGAGTAGTGAGGTTACCATAAAAGTTATCACTTCTTATTACATCACATGCTTGTTTCTACATGTAGGAAAGTGCGGAGTTTAGAGGTCATTGATGGTAGGCAGAGATTTACACATTATAAAAAGTAGTTTCAAGATGGATTACTACATGTCTGAGTTCAATCATGAAGAAGTTTCAAGAAATTTATTGTTTCACATGTGTGATTTATGTGGTTTAACATTTCTGTCGATTTATGTGGTTTAAATTTCTGTCAATTTATGTGGTTTACAAATCAATTTGCATGGTTTACATCAATTTCTGTCAATTTTTCTGTGATTTACCTGTCGATTTCTGTCGATGTTATTTATTTACGGTTTACGTGTTATAATGGATCCAATTCTATCATGGTCGATGTTATTTATTTATGGTTTACATGTTATAATGGATCCAATTCTATCATGGTTTCACTTGTTGATTTGTTTATGCTTTACATGGCTGTGTGTTTGCATTCAACTAGTTACTTTGTTTATGATTTTTTTTGCCTAATGTTGAAGGGATTACATGGATTTGTTTATATGATATAAAATAACATTAAATAATATTAATGGTAATTTGGTCATTTTAACAGGTTTTTCCTGTCTTGTCCAGCTTACCAAAACATAAGACAAACAATTTAGTCTTGTCTAGTTCAGTCGTACCAAACATATATAAGACAGACAATTTAGTCTTGTCTTATCCTATGATGTCATGTTCAGTCCAATCCAATATAATCTTATTTAGTCTGTGTATCAAACGCTATCTAAATAATTAAATCCATAATTTACTTTATTATATATATCTATATCAAAGCCATGACGTGGGGCTAAGGCTAATATTTAAGAAACCCGACCCCATAAAAGTGTGACGTGATAAATAATAATGCATGTTATGTTGGTTAATATGATCCTTTTTTATTTAACATTATAATTTATGGCATTGATTCATATTGTATTTGTTTTATGATGTGAAATATTTTTATATGCATGAAATAAAAAATAATAAAAAGATTTTAGCTAAGAAACAAATATATATTACTTAATTCATTAATACTAGTTTGACGAAGGGATTATATAAAATAATTATTTAAGATAAAAAAAATTATGATCATTCTAGTACGATGAATTATCGTATGACAAGGTTAACATGTAAAAGCATGTGAAGTGAATCTAGAATAATAACTACTATTAATTTTATGTCCTTCCTTGAATTGTGTTTTACAAGAAAACTATTTCGGTATATCTTATCCAAATGTGTATCCAATTTTCATCCAACGACCGATAACCATATTTTATACTTCTCAGTAAACCTCAGTTTCTCAATGAACCCAACCTATATTAATATATGGTCATATTTAAGGAAAAACCACAATAAATAGAAAATCGAGGAACATCGGTGTATCCTTCAATCTGGATCATATGCACTTGTGCATAGATGTAATTTGTAATACATATACATGCTTATATAAAAATGGATAAAAATAAAAAAAAAAAAACAACTTAATTTACTGCTGTGCAAAAATACATACGATCCAAATAAACAACTACGGGAATGTTTTTGTT
This sequence comes from Centaurea solstitialis, assembly GCA_030169165.1. Classification (NCBI taxonomy): domain Eukaryota; kingdom Viridiplantae; phylum Streptophyta; class Magnoliopsida; order Asterales; family Asteraceae; genus Centaurea; species Centaurea solstitialis. The sequence continues at coordinate 13,344,607 of CM058043.1, forward strand.
AGAACCTTTTTCTATTAATATAATTAATATATAGGTTATTTGTTTTGAAGATGTGCACCCATAATATTCTAGAAGGATAAGGGCCGTATCAATATGTCGTCGTTTTGAAGACCACTAACAGATTTGTGACCACTTCCAGTGGTAGCACCCAGTTTTGCACGTCATTGACCCATGATGCCAACCATTCTGCCGAACATACGTGAATTATTTAAATACATTTGGCTATGTTTGATAAACTAGATGATAAGTTAGCTGTTGATTGATAAGCTTGCTAGTAGCTGATAAGCTAGCTTATGAACAAATTATGTTTGGCAAAAACTAGCTTATGAGTATGTAAAATGACCAAAAAATGTATATTTGAATTTAATAATTAATATTAATAAGGGTATAATTGGAAAAAGCTACAATAAGCTCCTCATAAGCTACTTAAAGTAGCGTTTCAAAAAGCTAGCTTATGGTACATGTTTGGATGGACTAGCTTATCAGCTAGCTTATTTTTGCCAAACATAGCCAAAATCTATAACTGGAATGTTATGTGTCACTCTTTTATAAGCTAAAATCGGTATTTTTTCGTTGAAACTTGAACCTGGACGTGTTTTCACTTTTGGTTCTTTTAAGTATATATGATTGATGCGTGTCATTTACTTAATAGATTCAATTAATTTATTTTATATTATTAAAAATATAAAATATATCAAGATAATTATTGAAATTTGAATTATTCAAGTTAACCCATTAATTTATGAGAAAATTATTTATCTAGCCAACCACAAAAATGCATTTAACCTCCTACCAAAATCTCTCCCAATTCTACCCAACCGGCCGCTATCCAGCAACCGCTACCGGCGTCCGACAGCCCACTATTAGCGGCCCGATGTTTTTCCGGCCAAAACAGCATATATATATATATATATATATATAGTGGGAAGTTATTTTGCAAACCATAAAAAACGTGCAAACCGTGCAAACTCATGGTTGCACACGTAAATCAATGAAAAATCTTTTATAGAGTCGTTTTAATATGATGAAAATGTTTCATATACTAAATTTTGTGATGAAATTGTTTCATATGAAGGTGTTTATTTACGTAGAAATGAAAAAGTTTCATAGAAACGATAAAAAAGTTTCATATGAATAAAAAACACCAACATATGAAACAATTTCCTCAAAATTTGATGTTTATGAAACATTTTCATCATATTAAACAACTCCATGAATCAATTTCACTGATTTTACGTGTGCAACCATGAGTTTGCACGGTTTGCACGTTTTTTATGGTTTGCAAAATAACTTCCCTCTATATATATATATATATATATATATATATATATATATATATATATATAGAGGAGCCTTCAAGGAAAAACCATTTTTTTGTAAAAACTTGAGGAATAATCTAAGCCCTTGATCTAAAAAGGGCATGATTGTCATTTTGGTTATATATATATATATATATATATATATATATGTCCTTAAGGAAAAACCATTTTTTTGTAAAAACCATTTTTTTTGTAAAAACCATTTTTATTAAAACCATTTTTTTTGTAAAAACTTGAGGAATAATCTAAGCTCTTGATCTAAAAAAGACATGGTCGTCATTTTTTATTTTTTTATTTTTTATTTATTTTTATTTTTTTAATAAAAAAATCGCAGTTTATTCATTATATGAATATTCACTATCATATTCACCATATAAATATTCATATTCACCATATCATATTCATCGTATATTCAGCATATGAATATTCATATTCGTCTTATGAATATTCATATTCATCTTATGAATATTCATATTCACCAAATAAAAAATTATATAAATTCACCATCATATTCACCATACCATCATATTCACCATATGAATATTCATATTCACCAATCATATTCATTATATATTCACCATATGAATATTCATATGAATATAAATTAATCAACAGAGGAGATAGATACAAACTTCCAGATTCGTGGACCTCCTCTTAACTTTTTATTACTATTTTTCTTGGGAGAGAGATAAAGTAAGAAAATAAACCACCCCCCATTGCTAATCCTTCTTGGGAGAGAGATAAAGTTTCTCTCTTCTTCTTCTTCCATTTCACACACACCCACAAAATACCCATTTCCAGAAAACCCCCAAAAAAGAAAATAAAAATTCAATCTTTATTTCTTTTCAAGAATCCCAAATGTCGCATTCAAGTAAACCCATTTCCGACTTAGGGTTTGATTCACTCTCCGATCGTCTAAAGAAATCATCACTCACCACCGATTTCGATAAGCCGGATTTCAAAGAGCTGGTCCTCCGCGTGGTGGTGCGACGGTGGTGCGGTGGTGGCGGCAGGTGGTGGCGGCAGGTGGTGGCCAAATCTGGAAGAAATGAAGCTCCGATCTGATGTTGACGATGTTGACGATGATGACGATGGTGGTGGACGACGATGACGATGTTGACGATGATTTTAAGTAAGAATGCTTATGCAATATGAAAATTGCAACAAAGAGATACAGCAATTTATTTGCATGATGAATAGATACATAAAACTAAGTATAAAATTGCAATGTTACAGTTTCATAGCTTCAATACACAACTTTTAAATATTTCAAAATTTATAAAAGACCAAAAATGCTTAAATAGAGAAAGAAAGGGAACATATTGAATGATGTTAACAAACATATGTATAATGAATGCAGATGCAATTTATCAAGTTTATTTGGCAGAGATCAAACCATATATTACATTGTTGCAGCCATGGATGTATTCCAATGTAAAAATTAAAGGTTAAAAGTATTTTGGATAAATCAAGGAAGAGTTAAGGATAAATATGAGAAAAAGAGGAGAAGAAAGGGTGTAATCTGGGTGAGTAATGGGGTGGAAAACAAGTGTTTATTAATAAATGATTTAAAATAATAAGAAAATTAAAGAAAAATTCACAAAAACGTAGCAAAAATATCTAGAGGGGTGGACGATTTTATATAATAAAGATATAGAGGGAAAGATGGAGAAAGATGGGAAAGATGTTAAAATGTCTTAATTGCCCTTGTGGGCTTATAATCAAGGCTTGGTTTGGCAAGCATAAGCTAGCTTATAAGCTAGCTGATAAGCTAGCTTATAAGCTAGTCCATCCAAACATGTACCAGGAAGCTAGCTGCTAGCTTTTTGAAACGCTACTTTGAGTAGCTTATGAGAAGCTTATTGTAGTTTTTTCCAATTATACCCTTATTAATATTAATTATTAAATTCTAAGGTACCCTTTTTGGTCATTTTACATACTCATAAGCTAGTTTTTGCCAAACATAATTTGTTCAACAGCTAGCTTATCAGCTACTAGCAAGCTTATCAATCAACAGCTAGCTTATCAGCTATCCGCTAGCTTATCAGCTACCAGCTAGCTTATAAGCTACGCTTGCCAAACATAGCCCAAGTGTGGACAAGTATTTGTTAGAAAATTACAAAAAAATATCATCTATAATTTTAACCATTGATTAATATTAATTGATGGTTTAGATTAGTTCTAAAGTTTTTACAAAAAAAGTGGTTTTTATTTGATTATTCCTCTATATATATATATATATATATATTTGTGTGTATTTGTGTTCCAGCCGCTACCCATTCTCTCCGGCCGCTATGTATATATTTGGCCGCTATATATGGAAGCACATATATATATAGAGGAGAGTTATTTTGTTAACCAATAAATTTGTGTTAACCGTGTTAACTCATAGTTGCATACGTAAATCAATGAATTTTTTTTGTGGGGTTGTTTAATACGATGAAAATGTTCCATAAACTTCAATTTTTGGTGAAATTGTTTCATATTTCGGTATTTTTATTCTTATGAAACTTTTCTTATTCTTATGAAACTTTTTTCATTTCTATGTAAAAAAACACCTTCATATGAAACAATTTCATCAAAAAATTTAGTATATGAAACATTTTCATCGTATTAAACAACTCCACAAAAAAAAATTCATTGATTTACGTATGCAACTATGAGTTAACACGGTTAACACAAATTTATTGGTTAACAAAATAACTTTCCTCTATTTATATATATATATATATATATATATATAGAGAGAGAGAGAGAGAGAGAGAGAGAGAAAGTTTCAAACAAGAACAAAGTCAATTTGCAAGAACAAAGGGACAATTCTGGATCACATGTGATGTGGGTTCCACATAATAAAAAATCATATATGATTCAGGTGGGTCCCACCACTAAATCATATATGATTTATTTAATGATGGGTCCCACATAACATGTGGCTCAAAATGCATTCTTTTGTTCCTACAAATGAGGTTGTTCTTATATGAACCTTCCTCTCTCTCTCTCTCTATATATATATATATATATATATATAGTCAAGTTCATTTAAAAACCGTAAAAACTTATGGTTTCATAGCTTAAATCAACGAAAACTCTTCGTAGAGTTGTTTAATATGATGCAAATGTTTAAAAAAAAAATACTACATAGCCTCCCTCCTCTCGAGTAAAAATTTCTGGATGTTAATCAAGAATATGTAGGATTTTCTGTTTGTTCATATTCGTTTGTTAATGTTCGTTTATGTTAATTTGTGTTAGTTTACGTTCGTGAACCGTTCATTTAAGAGTTTAATGAACGACCACGAACATCCTCATGTGCTAAATGAACGAACACGAACAGATTTTTCGTTCGGTTAAACGTTCGTGTTTGTGTTCGCTTAAACTTAAACAAACGAACATGAAAATTATCTTGTTCATGTTCGTTCGGTTTGTTTACAGGCCTAATTGCATGTCGAATATTACATGTAAATATGTATAATATATGAACCAATTTAAAGTTTGTACTAAGATAAAGCATATGTATCGAGATTTTTATAATTATTTATTGAACGATTTTAAAATCATGTGTATTTATAAGATAGGAAATATGATGGGTAAAAAAAGATTTAAACATCGTTATGTCTTGAAACAAAAAGTATATCAAAATGGAAACAAATTGTTGTTTTTATGTGTGTGTAATAGGTTGTCTTAAATTTAATAAAAGGCTAATATTTCGGATCTATAAAAGTGTTTAAATAATAATATTAACTTATTAATATTTCAAACTCTCGATATCCGTCTAGAATGCTATAGAACAATAATTCTTCCACATGATTAATTATTGGATTTACTGTAATGTTACATATGTAGAAATATTATCTATCTCGTTCAACGTCTAGACTTTTGCATACCTTTTAATTAAGAACCTTACACCTAAAGTCAACTTTGGTTGTAAATGCATGATAAATTGAGCCATTTAATTATTATAAAATATTATATATTATGTTTTGTATATCTTATTATTATTATTCTATTATTTCTAGTATAATATATTATTATTATTATTGTTATTACTATTATTACTATTTACTTAAATTTATATTTTATATACTTTTTAATTTTTATATTTCTATTTTTATCATATTAATATATAATTGTGTATTTAATAAAATATGTTAAAAGAACATGTTTTAGGGAACGTTTGGTTTATTTCAGAAAATGATAATGAAAATGATAATGTAGGAGAATGAGAATAGAAATGAGCATTACGTTGATGTTGTTTGGTTAACCTAATATAATCAACGAAAAATTGTTTCATACTAAAAAAATATGTGTTATCTAACTTAAAAATACAAAAGTATTTCATTGAACATCTATACAATGCATGGAAAAAACCCAAGTAGAAATAAAATTTTCATTCCCCCAATTTGGTCAGGAATGAAAATTATTGGATCTGCATAAATAATTTTTTTATATGATATCAAACCAAACAGCAGTTTTTATTATCATTCTCATTATTGAACCCCTAATACCCCCAACCAAATGCCCTCTTAGTTTTAACAAGATACATCATTATAATTGTCTCGTTCATTACATATAATTACAAATCTCATATCATATATATACTTTAAACCTATAACATAAATAGTTAAAATCATTTATTCCATCACATATAAGACACAATTTATAGTTTTACTTATTTCAACCATAATATATAAATCATTAATGTAGAAATAGTATCTTGTACGATTTGATATTAAACTATGAATTTGGTTTCAATCGGGTTTTTGACCGGAAACCTGGACTGGGACCGACGCCGACATCGAAACCAGTATTACCTATACGGTCCTGTTCTCGGTCCTTCAAATCCCTCATTTTCGGTTCAGGTTGGAGTCCAATGTTCACCCCTACATATATCTATCAAAAATTTACTTTTATATTAATTTTAGTTTTTCAATCTATATATTTTATTAACATTTTTAAAAAACAGTTAAAATATAAATATAATTTTATCTAAAAAAAGGTGCAATATTATATTACAGAAATATTAAATCTTTAAAATAAACTACGAGTAAATAGATTGTAGTAATATGAATCACTTATGATCTTGATTAGATCAAATATAAAGATTTTGAAGAATTTGAGAACTTTTGTGATTTTCAATGTTACTTTCTACCTTTTATTATTTTAGATGTGGAAATTGAATCATATTGTATGCTTTTTAAAATTAGAAAATATATTACATAGTTTTTAATATACAATTTATCAATTAACTTTAAACATATATAAAAATATTTAAAAATAATCTAAACATAATAATTAATAAAATAAATAACAATCAAACTTATCAAAACAAGTTATTGAATTTGAATAAAAATTTAGAAGAAAAAAAAGAATAAAATTATGTTATGATTATTATTTTTTTCACTTTAAATACATACGTTATATAAACTTATTAAACTAAAAATGGTTAAGAAATAAAAATAATATTAAATATAATAGTAATCGAAAAAAAAAAGTATACAAGAACCAATGTTGTTGTTTAAGTATTTGGGTTCCAACAAGAACTTGTGACTAGACAAAAATCAATGTCCAATAGTGGAGGTTCTTAGGCCTTCTGTACCACAAACGGATACGCAGGTGGGTAGGCGCAAAATTTCAACGGGTTCGGTGGGTATGTGGTATCCCTCTAGAGGGTACCATCCTACAGGGATACCATCACGCAAGTATGGTGGTGGGTTACCAAACCCATCCAACCTGTCTCTCTTCCCTCTTTCTAATCTCTTAAATATATCAAAATATTAAAAAATCAGAGGGTATGACGGTTCAAAAGATTGATGATACGGAATTTGAGGGTTAGACGAAGATATGAGAGTAGGAAAGTGAAGAGCTCATGTGACGGTGAAAAGTTAAGGGTTCAACCACTTGTGCTAGGAAGACCTTATAGAAACCCCAAAAAATTACCATGAATTATAGTCTACCCAAAGGGATTGGGATGCCCTCGGGTTGCTCGGTTTAATTCGGGAACACCACCACACCCAATTCAGCTAGATGGTATTTGGGTCCTCCATCCCGATCGGCAACGACACACCCCCACCCCTTCTCTCTATCTCTCTCTTCTTTCTTTCTCTTTTTTGTCTTTATTAATTATTTAATAAATTAAAAAGTATCGGTAATTTGGGTTCTTGTCTCGTAGTCAATTGCTCAATAACATGTTCTGTAATGAAGTTCAATTGTTCAAATATTATTTAGAGTTAAATGCAAACTTGGTCCTTATGGTTTACACAAATTAATGAGTAAGGTCCCTCTTAAAAAATTTTAACTAACAAGGTCCTTATATTTTTGTTTTTTATAACACATATGGTCCTTCTTGTAAATAAATATTAAAAAAACAAGAATTAAGAAAGGGTAATTTTGGCAATTCACTTTTCATATTCCTTTAATCTCAGTTTATAACATATTTAGTCCCTTCTTTTTTATTAAAATAATAATTTAAATTTATTTGGTTATTTTTAAATATATTATACTATATTACTATTTTTATGCCAAAACATTTATATATTTTTTATATCGAATACATAAATTTTAATACCACCCCTAGTTGTAGCAATTACTTTACAATATACAAATATATTTTATATTTTCTTGTTAGTTTATCATTCATTTGAAGCAAAATTGCAATTTATGGTTAATTTCAAGTTATATTGTTGAAAAGAGATCCATAAGATAAACAAATAAATATAAATCATACATGTAATTAAATAAAATTAATATGTTTTCCTCATAAATCATCTATTAAGCTTTATGTATTTTCAATTTATATAATCCTCTAATAAATCTATATATAATAAATAAGCAACTAGATGCACGTGTCGTTGAGCTCGTTTCAGTTTTTCCAGCTTTAAACATGCATCTGGACATAGAGGTGTGCAACGGTCGGGTTGGGACAAGTTTGGGTTTTAAAGTTTGAATACCTGAACCTTCCGGGTTCATTTTTAAATACCCGAACTCTAACCGGAGAGTTCGGATAACCGACAAGTTTGGTTTGGACGGATTTGGTTCGGGTTTGGACGGGTTGGGCCGGACCAAACTTTCATAAAAAACCCCATTTCAATATTTTTAAATTAAATTGAATAAACATATAAAAATTGCAACGACCTTGATTTAGAGACCCTCTAATATATGATATACAATTTTATATTTTATTTTTTTATTAGTCACAAATCAATCTATAATCTTAATATACGTATATAAACAAACCTATAAAAAATGGCAACGACCTTAATTATCATAATAGAATATCTCGCTCAAAATTTACTTATTAAAAATAATCCCTTTACATTTTCATCATTTTTATTGGTTGACTACTGTACAAGTGATAATAAAAATGTAAAAGAGAGTGGCAGATGGGGAGGAAAAGAAATACAGGAAAAAAAAACATAATTACAACATCATGTTTTAAATAACATTAGCAATCAAAAATACGGTAAATTCGATATCAATAATCATACAAGATATGTGTTAATAGATGATTTATGAGAAAAACATATTAATTCTATTTAATTACATATATGATTTATATTTATTTTTTATTTGATGAATCTATTTTTAATAATATAACTGGAAATTAATTACAATTTGCAATTTGCTTCAAATTGATAATAAAGCTAACATGAAAATAAAAAATATATTTGTATAATTTATAAAGTAAATAGATATAATTAAGGGTGGTATTAACATTTATGCATTTAATATAAAAGAATATATACATGTTTTGGCATAAAAATAGTAATATAGTATAGTATATTAAAAAAGAACCAAATAAATTTAAATTATTATTTTAATAAAAAAAGGACCAAAGATGTTATAAACTAAGATTAAAGGAATATGAAAAGTGAATTGCCAAAATTACCCTTTCTTAATTCTTGTTTTTTTTAATATTTATTTACAAGAAGGACCATATGTGTTAAAAAAAACAAAAATACAAGGACCTTGTTAGTTAAAAATTCTTGAGAGGGACCTTAGTCATTAATTTATGTAAACCATAAGAACCAAATTTGCATTTAACTCTATTATTTATTTAATTTTTTTCGATAGTAGTTATCTAAAATGTAACCAAATCTTATCATGTAACAACTTGTATTATTTAATAAACATAATTAACTTCAAAATTACTACTAGAATTAAAGAAAGATAGAGTGTTTTGTATCATCTTAATAATTATCACAACTATATAGATACATCCTTAAATCAAATTATATTCACTTCAAATATTGTATAATTTTTGTCAAACCACTAACAATAATACGTATACAAATAGTATATTCTATTCACATCCTCTTAGGTTATGGGTAACGTCCTCTTGGGCTGGGCGGGCTTCATGACGGGGCTCGGCGGGCCCCTGTCGGTTTGCGATACGGGGGCGTCGGGCTTCCAACGGGATTCCTGAGTCGGTTTTGGCAAACCTATCAGCCCGACTATCTCCGTCTCTCACGCCTTTTCTTTTTTTATTTAACACACACACACGCGCGCAAACACATACACACATAAGGTTAGGTTCAAATGTGAACTCAATTTTGGTTGTGAATGTGAGGTAAAATCCCGCCACGTGACAATATTCACTCTGAATAACGCATGATATTCAGAATGAATATTGCCACGTGGCGCGATTTTAGTAGTTCTCACGCTCATAATGAAAGATAGGTTCACATTTGAACTTTTATGTGTATATATATTGGGTAATTGGTTTAGTGGGTTGTGATACTTAACAAAATGGGTTTGTGTGGGCTTATGGTAAAGTTGATATAGTTCTAATGTAACAGAGTAGGCTTGTGAGTTCGTTAGGATGCCGCGACGCACTACTGATAGTCTTATATAGCAAATATGTATACAAAGAGTAAGTAAAAAATAGAATATATTTGAATTAGGATGGTATCAAAGGTTTATATGATTTCTAAGGGTATTCAATTTGCCTGATATTTTATATAATTTTCTAGGGTATTCGGTTTCTTTAAACATAGTAAGTCAAGAAAATTCTCAAAACTAAATTAAATTAATACATTTCTCTCATTCGAAAATAGCGTAGAAAGACATAGGTAAATTATATAGAAAAATTATCTTCATGAGAATTCTTTAAATCTGTAAGCAATCAAAGAGATAGAATGACTAATACTAAGGTCGCGTTTGGTTTGCTGGAATCTTTTTGAAGGAATTGGAATTCTGAAGGAATTGGAATCCAATTCCATAATTTGTTTGGTTGGCAGGAAATGGAATTGGAATGCAATTCCATAATCTGTTTGGTTGTCAGAAATGTCCGGTGGAATTGGAATTCAGATATGGAAAATGACAGAATTACCCTCCTTTTATTCTTATGTCGAAGCGGTGGAGCGGTGGGTCGAAGCGGTGGCGGCGGTCGGAGGTGGGTCGAAGCGGTGGCGGCGGTCGGCGGTGGGTCGAAGCGGTTGCGACGGTCGGCGGTGGGTCGAAGCGGTTGCGGCGGTCGGCGGTGGGTCGAAGCGGTTGGGCTGTCGGCGGTGGGTCGAAGGGTTGCGGCGGTCGGCGGTGGGTCGAAGCGGTTGCGGCGGTCGGCGGTGGGTCGAAGCGGTTGCGGCGGTCGGCGGTGGGGTCGAAGCGGTTGCGGCGGTCGGCGGTGGGTCGAAGCGGTTGCGGCGGTCGGCGGTGGGTCGAAGCGGTTGCGGCGGTCGGCGGTGGGTCGAAGCGGTTGCGGCGGTCGGAGGTGGGTCGAAGCGGTGGCGGCGGTCGGAGGTGGGTCGAAGCGTGGGTGGCGGCGGTCGGAGGTGGGTCCAAGCGGGTGGCGGCGGTCGGCGGTGGGTCCAAGCGGTGGCGGCGGTCGGAGGTGGGTCGAAGCGGTGGCGGCGGTCGGAGGTGGGTCGAAGCGGGGGTGGCGGCGGTCGGCGGTGGTGGTCGAAGCGGGGTGGTGGCGGCGGGGGTCGGAGGTGGGTCGAAGCGGGGGGTGGCGGCGGGCGGTCGGCGGTGGGTCGAAGCGGGTGGCGGGCAGTCGGCGGTGGGTCGAAGCGGGTAACGGCGGTCGGCGGTGGGTTGAAGTGAACTAGTAAGTTAGGGCATCTAATTGAAGGGTAATCTGGTAATTTGGCAATTCCCATGTCAAGGGATTTTAAAATCTTTCTATGTACCCAAGGATTTCAAATTTATTCATACGAGGGATTTTAATTCCTTCCCCCAATTCTAATTCACTTCTCTAAATCTTACCAAACGCAGGAATCCTTAGGAATTGGATTCCAATTCCTTCAGATTCCCAAGGAAATCCTAGATACCAAACGCGACCTAAGTAAATTAAGACAAAATACAATTAAAGTAAGCAAGGTAAAGACACCTTCTTATTTGTTATCTCCATCCTTATAATAACTTTGGTAACTTAAACATTAAGTCGAGGCCTAGGAACCTGGAATTATTATTAAAAATAATGTTAAATTCAAGAAATACTAATAATTTATATAAAATCGTTTATCCAAGTAAATCCTAAATGCTCCGGAAACACAAAATCAATCAATAGTTCTTTTTTAAATTAATATTATCTACCATATTACTTTTACAGATCAAATGGTGTTAGCTCAGTTGGATAGGTAACATCCCTGGGGGGTGTGGGGTAAAAGCCACACTACCAGGGTTCGATTCCCACGGGTGACATTTCTGAGATATTCATACTTTGGATCTGGTCCTTTGGGCCGGTATGGGGGGATCCAGACTATGGGATCCACTTCCCTACCGGTCGGGTTCAGCCATAGGTTGGGCCGGGTTGCAGCGGATTAGTGGGATTGCCCAATTGAAGGCCCGATATCGCTGGAGCGTGTGTGTGTTAACTTGCCGTTCAAAAAAATATTACTTTTAGAGACATTTCAATTCGTTCCACCCTCAAAAGCATCCTATTATATACCTACCGACTTTTTCAGAACCATCAATCATAGAATCAAAGACCCATGTTGGTTATAAGTCAAGATCTTATTCTTGGTTTAGAGATAAGAGAGAGTACTTAAGACTCATGCAATTGATTTTATGTAATAAGAGTTAATAATGTATAAAAAACCAGGGTATTTTCAAATCTTAAATATAGATATAAGGTGAGTTTTAGTAGGGGTTTTCTTAGTTAATAACAAGAATCTATTCTATTCCAATAAAAAATAGAGTTTATGTGGATATACTAATCAAAAGAGTAAATAAAAGATGAATGATGAATAGTATATACCAAGATTTTCTAAGCAAGGAGTTTTAGACTTTGTTATGTGAAAAAAAAACTCAAATAAACAATAAACAATGCTATAAAGTCAATGACCAATTAACCTTTTACATGTTTTCTTTTCCAATAACAATAATTAATCTATGTTCAAGGTCTTAATATAATACACGTTTAATCTCAAATCTTAGGGGGGCTTTTGGTTCGTCGGATTCTGATGAAATTGAGCGGATTCTGACTAAAATGGTCAAAACCATTGACCAAATTCCATCTTCATGTTAGGTTAGTTTTTTTACAAGGAAAGGAATTTGTAAAATCCTTCATCCACAAAAATTGATCATTCCTTCATTTTGAGGAAGGAATTCAAATCGATCATTTGGAATTTATTACAAAGACCAAAGAGGCCCTTAAATCTTTCTCCCATCCACTCACTTGCTTAAAACTTTTTCATCAATCTTCTTAAATCAATTTCTCCATTCAAATCCTTTATCTACTGACTTGCTCCTTCATTGGTTTCTTCATCGATCTTCCTGCTTGTTCCTGCTCTTTCTGACTCAAGGTTCTTCCTGGTTGTTCCTCATTCAATCATCTTGTTTTGTTTTTCATCGTTCCAATTTCTTATCGATATCCTTCTCTCTGTTGTCATCAATCTCTTCCATTGTGTTGTATTGATACGCTTCTTCTTCGTCAATCTCGTTTTTGCTACTGCTACTATTCTTTCCATTTTTGAAAAGTAACAACCCCATATCAGGATGAAGATGGTTGTCTAAGAACTAACAGTGATGATTCGAAAGTAACAATTTTGTGGTTGAAGAATGACGGTGAGCTGACGAAGTTATCGATTTAGGTAAAAAAGGGGATAAGGGATGTACAAAAGGTGAAAGGGGATGAACAAAAGAGTAATTACCCAAACTAAATTTTAATACCAAGATTGAAATATAAAACATTGTTTCTATTTAATTTAATTACTAAAACTAAAATTAAATTTATGGAATAGTGATTTATATACCTTTTACATATAAGAGCATTCACAATAGAGGTTTCTCTTGGGGTTCTTCTTGATGTTTTTACAGGAATTTTCACTGTGGGATAAAGGATTTTGTCCAATCACAGGTTCTTATTGGAATCCAGATGCTTGAACAAGAACCCGGGTTCTTGTATATACTTTCCTTTTGTGTTATTATTTTTATTATCCCTTAACCATTTTATAAATTCAAGATATGGAAAGTAAGCTTTTTGTCAGAACCTTCATAGTGGAGTTTCTTGAGGTTTTTCTTTTGTTGAGGTGTCAATGATATGACGAGCAAATATGGCAATTGGGGTTCTTAGAAGTTCCACCATTATAAATGCTCTTAGATGTTAATTTCATTATTATATATATTTAAAATATATATCAAAGAAAAGGTATTTTTGTCGATTCTTCTTAATCCATTCCAATTCCTTTGTAAATCAAACATTACATTCTAATACATTTAACTAATTACATTCTATTTCCTCCCAATCAAATATTTGGTCAAATCTAATAGGATTTCATTTCAATTCTTTTTTTAAATTCCAATTCCTTTAACAAATTCAATTTCTTCACAAAATCATTATTTGAACCAAACACTCCCTTATTAAATACTAAAAGAAACTTATATTTCTTTTATTTACTAATCTAAACATAATTTTTTTAAATAACAGGTTGGTTAGTTTGTTAGTATATACCTCACTTAAAATCACCTATGTTTAGATTTAGGCATCGTTTGGTAAAAATAAGGTAACTTATAAATTAGCTTATAAGTCAGTTACATGTTTGGATGGATCATAAGCTGACTTATAAGTTAGCTTATAAGGTAGCTTTTTGAAAAGCTACTTTAAGTAGCGTTTTGGTGACTTATTGTAATTATGACATTTATTATCTTTTTTATTCCAAATATACCATTCTACTTCCTACTTTATTAATTTTAAACTATGTCTTTTTTTGTCTTTTTACAGTCATAAGCTACCTTATCAGCTAGTTTTTGCCAAACGTAACTTATTTACCAGCTACCTTATCAGTCACCAGCTACTTTATCAGTCATAAACTACCTTATCAGCTAATTTGCCAAAGATAGCCTTAAGCCTTAGACTTCTACTCCAAAAGAAATACCCTCTATCAACCAGACTCATCCCACTTGGCATTTTAAACTTAGGCTATGTTTGGCAAACGTAGCTTATAAGCCAGCTGGTAGCTGATAAGCTAGCTGTTGATTGATAAGCTTCTAGTAGCTGATAAGCTAGCTTATGAATAAATTATGTTTGGCAAAAACTAGCTTATGAGTATGTAAAATGACCAAAAAGGATATCTTTAAATTTAATAATTAATATTAATAAATGTATAATTGGGAAAAGCTACAATAAGTTCCTCGTAAAATACTCAAAATAGTATTTCAAAAAGCTAGCTTCTTGATACATGTTTAGATAGACTAGCTTATCAGCTAGCTTATGTTTGCCAAACACAGCCTTATTATGTAATAATAAATTTGGGCCCTATTTCCTTGTACGAGGTGGTAGGTAGCAGATGCAACTTTTAAAGCCATGTGATATTTTGTAGGCCACGTGTTTGATTCTCTTATCAAAGAGATAAGCTACAATTTTGGTCCAAATTCCATGAATTTTTTAAAGTGGTCCATAAATTTAGATAATTATAATGATCATTTCTACTATTTATATTTTACTTTAAAAGTGGGAAATTGGCCTGTATGCCTAAAGCCCCACCCCCCAATTAATCTCATACCCAATTACTCTCCCATTTTGCACCCCGTACCCCAAAAAAACCGTTAATTAGTCCGTTAAAACGTACCTTGAGCAAGAAGACAAAAGAATTGGATGGTTGACCGAGTTTAGTCAAACCAAGAGGCTGTTAACGGTCTGTTAGGCCGTTTTAACGGTCCGTTAGGCCGTTTTTAACGGTCCGTTAGGCCGTTAACGGACTGTTTTAACGGTGCTCTAACAAAATGGCAAAAAATTAGGGGTAGTTTGGTCGAGAGAGTGAACTTCACACTAAAAGACAAAAAATTGCACCTTGACTGTCTAACCTTGACCAAGATAAAGCTGAAAAGTTTTCTCCTCACACTCACCACTACAAGCCAAACTAAATTAAATAAATTCCCTTTAATTACTATAATATATATTTTAAAAAAAAGTAGAGATCTGTGTTGTAGACATCGTCTTCTTCTTTCACCATTTTCACCAAACCCTAAACTCTCCATATCTTTTTCCCCATAAACACTCACAAAATCACTCAACATGAAACAGCAACAATCAAAACCCTCCATTTCTTTTTCCCCACAAATTTACCCTCTTTTCTTTTTCTTCATACCCACCACCCTCCACCGCCGCCATGAAACCATGCACTGTTGTTCATCTTCTTCTTCCTCCACAGAATAAAGTCCGTTTTAACGGCCCCAGGTCCGTTTAACGGCCCCAGGTCCGTTTAACGGCCCCAGGTCCGTTTTAACGGCCCCAGGTCCGTTTTTAACGCCCCGTTAACGGCCTTAGGTCAACAAAACTTGGTCAAAATGGATTTATTGTTTGGATTTTAGTGTTGAGTCCGTTAAAACGGACCTTTAACGGAGTTTCATGGGTATTTGGTGCTAAGAAGGAGAGAGTATGGGTAGGAGGTTAAATATGGGGTATGGCTTTGGGCATACATGCCAAATTCCCTTTAAAAGTAATCTTTGATCATTACCATTATTAAATATCTCCTTTAAATAAAGGATATTTATGTCTTTTTTTTCCTTATCTATTTTGGTCATTTAAGTAAAAATTCAGATAAACTACAATTTTGGTCCTTTTAGTAATGACAAAAAAAGGAAGATATAAATGTCATTTACTTAATGGAGATATTAACGAGTAAGTGACCATATACCACTTTCAAAACAAAATATAAAAATAGAGACAATAATGGTAGTTATTGAAATCTAGGGACCACTTTTCGATATTATATTAAACCATAGCCCCAAAATTGTAGTTTACTCTATGACATTGTTTGTTTTTAACATTTCAACACTTAATTGACACTTTGAGCTCACATATTTAGACATTCATTAACTTAGTGTGTTTGTTTTTGTTTTTTAATTTTCAAAGGCTTTTATATCTGAAAAACCTTTAATTCGCTGAGACGTATCCAGACCCTATTTGCTTCAAACTTTTTGCATTTATCTCTATATCATCGCCTCCATTAAGTTTCTTCTCCATCAACTCCATAAGCTTTTGTTGTTGATGCTATTAGGCCCTACCATCTTTTCCTTGATCTGATCTCTTGGTTCGATGTTATCAAAATCGCTGATTTCTAAAAAGATCGTTATTGAGAAATTGAGATTATCCTCAACCTAATTTTAGAAGATTATAATTATACCATGAGATGATAAAATTCACTAATTTTTCAACATGTCTTTTTAGTCATTTTATAATTTTCAACTAACCGACTAGTTTTTCAGGTAACAACTAATTTACCACATTCACCACATAACATTTATTATTTAGTGGACACTCTCATTTAACTTACTAGGTAAGACTTAGTCTATCAAAATGGTATCGTCAGAGGCGATTCTACATAAGAAGTGATGGGGTGTGTGGATCCCACTTTTTTAAAAAATTTCATTATTAATATACAATAATTTTATTTTGGACGCTTCTAAAATTACAAAAGTGACTCCACAAAAAATCAAGGATAATGGGTTTACATCTTACAGTTTTCAATTTTGTTAAAGGAAAAATTAAGAGGTATTCATTTTATAGCCTAATGTACAACTTGTTAAGGCATGTATGACCCACTTCCACTAATCTCTCCTTAAAAGTTCACATTTGCTTTTTAATATATAAATTACACTTAATACCCTTGTAACTAATCATTTAATTTACTTTTAGTCTCTTAGTTTTTCATTTTTCATTTTTAACCTTTATCATATTAACACAAATAATTGTATATGAAGTAAAATGACTTTAAAAATATATTTCTTTTTTTACATGTTATATTATTGTAACCGTCTCGTCAACACCTTCGAAATGAGTCCAATATTATATATTTTTGAATTTTATCTTAATGTTAAATATCACAAATATATATGGAATACTTAGTTTTATATTTCTCACTTTCATAATTTTCATTTAAAATCCATATTAAAAATAGATAATCATGTATTAACTATGATGCATAATAAAATACATTTTTTTATTAATCATATAATTATAATTATCTTCTTCATAATCTGAAAATAATCTCATTGTTCATTATTTTCTTGAATTTAATAATATTGCAAAATATGATAAGTATATATATATATCGAGATTTTTCAACAGTGATGTATCCATATTTTTTAAATTTTGTACATTTTGCACATTATCGACTTTAGATTAACCTTTCTAGTTATGGGTTTTAAATTCGAGATGATTCACGTTGCAACACGTGCAAGTAGGTATCTAGTCGTCAACATATCAAACAAAATTTCACGTCTGATAGTGGTCGACATTATTTGTTCGTCTCTCAATTTTCCTCTTACCATCAATAACATATTACCCGACCCGTAACAAAAAAAATGTGGGCTTGTTGTCTAACTTTACAACTGACTCATGTTGTCACATGTTGGACCCCAGTATGTTTGTATCCTAGATTCGCCACTGGGTATCGTATATAATAATTTCCCTAATAAGAGCTTATTAGGGGGAAAAGAGCTTATTAGGGGGAAAAGAGCTTATTAGGTATGAGTTGTCACTTTCACTTATTTGGTAAGATTTTCGGCCATTGACATCACCTTTTCAGGTTAAGATTATCGGTACTTACCATGTTCATCGACTTAGATAAGTAACACGTTAAGTACTTACTAGGTAACCATTTAAACATGCACCCTCTAGTTTTTTAAACAAATTATTGAAAAGTAAATGTAACTGTGAGGTTTTATCTTTCAGTTAAATGTTAATCGGGTAAGAACCATAGTTGTTATCATGAATTTTACCACATAAGATTCTAATTATGATAATGTCCATTCCATAAAATAAAAGGCAAAATGCCCAAAATAGCAACGTACTTTCATCAGAAAAAATTATTATAACATTGCACTTTAAGTTTTCTTATTACAACAATGTACTTTCAAATTGTTTTTTATTAAGACATTGTACTTTGAAAATTTTATCCATTATAGGATCAGGTAACCATGCTACTTCATTGTCCACATAGATTGTCCACATGCACCATATTGCAAACATGACATTTTTATTACAACATTATAATTTTAAAATTACTTTATTATAACATCAACACTTCCTATTGCAACATACTTTTTGGTTTTGCTATTTTTATTATTAAATATTGTACATTTAACAAACATATTTATCAATAATTAAACACCGAGACTTCCACTTGTATTGAATTATAAATTATAACTTCAAAAATTATACATTGAGACATTTTGGGAGCATTACTCAAAAATTGAATTTTTTTGCGGTATATAGTTTTATATACAGATATTACTCACACGCCTTATTAAAATGAATTATCTTTAACTATCATAATAAATTATAATACAAGAAATTGTGTCTATCCATATATGTAGTTAGTTTCGTCCAAAAACGTATGTAGTTACTCGTTCAAGACATTTAGGGGCTGACTTCATGAGCATTAAGACATAGGGGCTGAATGGTAAGGATTTAATGAGCATTAAGACATTGATGGGCTGAATGGTAATGACTTAATGAGCATTAAGACATTTATGTCTTATTCGGTAAGCATGATTAATATATTATGTTTTTTTATTTGGTTTTTGGTTTTGAAACCAAAAACTAAAAACCGAATCAAAAACCGAAAACCGAACCAAAAACCGAACCAAAAACCAAAAACCGAAAAATCGAATGATTTTGGTTTTAGTTTTTCTAAAAACCGAAATTTTGGTTTGGTTTCGGTTTTACCCCAAAACTGAACCAAACCGAACCGAGCACACCCCTAGTGGGCGGTGGAGGTGGATGGACGGTGGTGAGGGATGAGCCGGTGAAGGGCTGTGATGTGAGGCATCGAATGGTGAGGGTGAAGTCCAGAACTCAGAAGCAAGAAAGAGAAATAGAGAGAATTAGGTATTTAGGTTAAAGTCAAGATTCTAAGAGGATGTATTTTAGACGTTAGCATACAAAAAAGTAAAAAATAAAATAAAATTTTTGATTTTCAGGTCGGGTCGGGTCTGAAAACGATAACCCAAACTGGATCCAAACTTTACCATTAAAACCTAGGTTTTGGTTTAATCGGGTTTCAATTTCAATGCCTAATTTCGGTACGGTTTCGAATAAGGTAATTCGGGTTAGGTAGGTTTTGCTTACCCATAGTTGAAAGCTAAGACCTCCACTTATAATCAAAGTTCTGATGTTTCATTAGTGAAGACAATTTAAAGTAGGTGCTATATATTGAAGAAAAAGAATTATTGAGATACATTGAAACTTGAAGACTATATTTATATTTTGGTTGATACTTAGATGCATTGTAGCATTCCCTTCTCTATGGACGACACATCTCAAATTTTATGCCATTTATGAAAGGGATGGTTTATATATCACTAAAGGGAATCATCTTTGTATTTAAAATAGTTTTTGAAATAAAATATTCAATTACATGTAAATATATTATATCCTACGTGACTTTCATGTCATTTTAAACTTGACTTTTCAACTTAAAAAAAAAAACTTGTTTAAAATGTAATAAGGTTACTCAATGTTATAATGACTAAAATTTTCAAAATATAATGTCTTAATAAAAAATAATTTGAAATGATAGTAATAACAAAAACTCAAAGTACAATATTTATAATAAGGAAATTAATAAAAATAGGATGTTATTTCATACATTTTTTCTTAAAATAAATGATCAGATAAACACTCATTAGATAAAGACTTGATAAACATCTTCACAATCTCACGTGAAAAGCAAATAAAACGATAGAACCAAAAAGAAAGATAAATTAGAAGACATTTTTTCTTTGAATTCCAAAACTTCCTTGAAAACGATATATATGACTTTAAACTTTGTAGAAGTTTGTATTTTGTACATAAAATAGAAAACGTTAACAAGCATATTATTTTAATAGCCGAGAACATTACCGCAAGCCCTCAATACATATAAAAACCCATAACTTTTATCCATAAATGTTTATTGATTAAATATAAATTAACCTTTCTTTAACTACAAACAAACACATACGTTTTCGAGATATCCGAGATTCAAAGACACCCAACTAATTCTCTACGACCCAACTCATAAAATAGTACCACTATCTAGATCATCGCCACATGCTCTCTATAAAGTTTGAACACAGATAGTCACTGATACCATCTCCTGATCCCTCCAATATGTTACCTCACCGGTGTCCGGTGGGCTCCACATACTTTGATAATTAACCTTTTTTTTTGTATAACTTAAATGGAATCCAAATTAATCCATCAAAAAATTGTTAAGCATCCAACGAATCCAAATTCGATACCATTATTCATCTTGGGACACCCATTTATTCTTATAAATACATACAATCTTGCATGTGGTGCCCAAAAACCCAAAAATCTTCAACTATTAATTTCACTCAAACCCATCTCCAATCTCTCGATTCCAGAAAAGGGTCGTCGGAAAATCTCAAAATCCCGATGACCATCGGAAGTTATGATCCCGAAAAGATGAACCTAACAGTTAAAGAATCAGTAATGGTGAAACCCTCAAAACCCACTCCAAATCATCGGATATGGAACTCGAATCTTGATTTGGTGGTGGGTCGGATCCATATATTGACCGTTTATTTCTACCGGCCAAATGGGTCTTTGAATTTTTTTGATTCTGGGGTTCTTAAGAAGGCTTTGGCCGACGTTTTGGTTTCTTTTTTTCCGATGGCCGGACGGCTGGCCGGAAAAGATGGCGGCGATGGCAGAGTTGAAATTAACTGCAATGGTGAGGGTGTTTTGTTTGTGGAGGCGGAAGCGGATTGTGGGATTGATGATTTTGGTGAGATTACTCCGTCGCCGGAGCTACGGAGGTTGGTGCCGACGGTGGATTATTCCGGCGAGATCTCTTCCTATCCTCTCTTTGTTACACAGGTATTGGTTTATTTAGTAATTCTTTCTTATTTGCAAACTAAGCCCCGTTTACCAAAACGCTTACTCGGTAAACGCTTACCCGAGTAAATGCTTACCAACAAAATGCAATACAATCAATAACTTACAGGGTGAGATTTTAGGCCATAAAAATGGTATCGTATGCAACAATTTATCCAATAAGTGCTAACTGTGGTAAGGGACGATGATCCTCACTTACCGAATAAGACCATCATCCTTGCTTTCGCTTTTACTCAACTAAGATTTGATCTTTATGATATGCTTCCATAAAATAAAATAACTTGATAAGTACTTGTCCGGACAAGTGTTTAACTATTTAGTATTGTATTACTTTTTTTTGCCATCATAAGTCATGTAACAAATACCAACTCTATCATTTTTAATTATGGATCAAAATCTTTGAAAAGATGGTACTTAATTTTATTATTAAGAGTAAATTACACTTTTGGTCCTTATGGTTTACTGATTATAACACATTTGGTCGATATGATTTAAAATTTATGCTTTAAACACTATGGTATGCTATTTCGATCGGATTTGGTTCTTGCCTATAACAGTTGTTTGAAGAGTCCCTTAAGTAGAAGGCTAATGTTGTCTTTTTTACTTTTTCTACCATTTTGACAATTTGTAATTGATTTTTTTTCTTTTTTTGAGTTCCCATCTTCTTCACTTTGAATATATGATTTGGGAAAGCTAGGTTTTCAAATTTGGGTTTCTTCAAGATGTTCTTCAACACATGATTTGGTTTTGCATTTGATATGGAATTGTTCTTTCATTGTTTATGATCTTAAAAGTTGAGAAGATGAAGATTAAAGGGAGAAAAGAAAATATCATTTATAAATGTTAAAAGGGTAGAAAACGTAAAACAAAAAATATTGCCCTTCTACTTAATAGACTTTTCTAACGGTTATCATCCATAGTTGTCTTGACTCTTGTCAATAGTACCAGTTACTACATCAGCGCCACATCAGCTTTCCACTATCTTACCAATCCTTACATATTTAACTATAGTGGTCTTGACTCTCATACCAATCTAAATAATTAATAAAGAAAAGAAAAAAAGAGAGAGAGAGAGAGAGAGAGAGAGAGAGAGAGAGAGAGAGAGAGAGAGAGAGAGAGAGATAGAGAGAAAGGAGAGAGAGGGTGGGGTGGGGTGGGTTGGGTTGGGTGGGGTGGGGTGGGGTGGGTTAGTCTAAGCCATGCCGATTTCACTCCTTGCCAATCAACCACGATGGTGTTGACGGCCTTGCCAATGGGTACCGAAGCCTTGCCGCTCCCCTTGTCGGCCCATTGTGGATGGTCTTAGAGGGAGTGATCAAATCCGGTCGAAATCGCATACCACAATGTTTAAAATGTAACTTTTAAATTGCAGGGACCAAATATGTTATAACCAATATGTTATAACGGGTAACCATACCAAAAGCGTAATTTACTTTATCATTAAAGATATCTTTAAGAAGTAAAATTAGATTCGGCGGTGTATGACATTCTGGGGGTTTGGTTGAAATATCTAAAAGCTTAAGGTTGTAATTTGTATTAATGGAAAAGTAGAAGGGCGTGCATGCAAACAATTTGCAGTGGGTCACGTGACATTGAATTGGCTTTATTTTAGATAAGACAGGATTTTTTTAGGAATAGATTTGAGATGTCTATCTGTTTAGACTTGTCAACACGGTACGTGTCAGTATACATACCTTAAAAAACACACATCAAAGATCAAACAAAAGCACACAATATTCCCATAAACCCCTTAAAACTTTAGGAAATTACTTGAGCTACCTATTTTATGGACCCAGATTGGTTTTTAATTAATATTGAGTTTTATATGAAAAATATAATTTTTTTAATAAAACTCGACGAGCAATCTCAACCACTCATCTCGGTCAACAAATGCGACATTGACCGATCCCCCTTAAATAACTCTACCCTCTCATGAATCGCGTCAATCCCCCGTGATCACGTCCACCGTAACCGCGAGATAAGTGGCTGAGATTGCTCCTCATTTTTTCTTAAGTTGACATACTCCTCGTTTGAACCTTTAAGTAAGCATTATTATATCCGTAAATTCTAGATTTGTTTTTTATGTTTTAACTGAAACAAACATTAAAAAGGTAAATTTGATGGATTTTCTTTTATAAATAGGAAAACAGAAAAAACAAAGTTTACATACCTAAATTCGTAATTTGCAGGATTGGATATAAATTTTTTATTGGAAAATTGCCTATATTAACTTTTCTTTTTGTGTTTGTTAGTTAAGTTGTAAAAAACGACCTTAGAATTTACGATTATAGCGATATTTGAATAGAATGGTGCAGAAATAGCTAAGAGACCAATTTACGGAAGTTGACTATCTAAAATCTAGACTAGGTAAGGCAATTTCCCTAAAAACTTTACATGGAAAAAAAAAGCTGAAAATTTGCATGAAAACATCAATTCATAGGAAACATATCAAGATTTCATGAAAATCCCAAAGGTTTGGGCAATGCCATTAGTACTCATGTGTGGATTTTAGTCGAGTCGAATCATACATAAGAACGGTAAAAGTAGCTATTGATGTTGATATATTTGGGAAGGATTTTAACAAGCAAGGGTATACTTAGCAATCACTAGGGTGTAAATAGTCTAGCCTTTAAAGCATATCCAATAATTGTTTGAAGAAAGCTTTGATCAAGACTTTCTATTGGAGTTAACAACATGAAAATGACTTTTTTTTAATCAATCACTTGATTTGAAGAAATGAATGTGAGATGTAAAGAAAGAGAGAATTTATTATGGTGGGACTATGACTTTATTTTATATGTTTCAGTCTTCTAGATGGTTTGGGCCATTGGAGATGCTTTTATATAAGAGCATTTTCATTAGCAAACTATAATTTATTTAAAATAGAAAATCAAAAATCAAAATTTCTAATAATGTGTTTTTGGCCTTTTGCCAATTGCAACAACCTTTTTATTTTAGAAAACTTAGTATGTAAAAAGCATGTTATTGAGTATGGTACAAATAGTACAAGTGGTTGATACATTTTTGTTCCTTTGTGAATTTGGAATTTCCATCAAGTGGGTGATGTTTACATTTTTTTTACAAGCATACACATATCGATATCAAATACGGAATTGACGACGTTAGACATTTTCGAGAACATGACTTCTGATACGAGTTTTAGAGACGCAAGATAAAGATAACAGACTAATTATGAGTTTCTACTAAATGATTGTGATGGTGCAATTTGTTTTGGTCTTAGGTTACGCGCTTCAACTGCGGCGGGGTTTCTCTCGGGTGTGGGTTGCACCATACTTTATCCGATGGACTCTCGTCCCTCCACTTCATCAATACATGGTCCGATAAAGCCCGTGGGTTGTCGGTTGCGATCCCACCGTTCCTCGACCGCTCCCTCCTCCGAGCCCGTGACCCACCAACACCCATGTTCGACCACCTTGAATACCACCCCCCACCATCGATCATAACTCCATCGGAAAACCATAACTCCCCATCCCATCCTAAGCAAGCTTCGACCGCCATGCTACGGCTCACACTGGATCAAATCAACTGTCTTAAATCAAAGGCGAAGGGCGATGGAAGCGTGTACCATAGCACGTACGAGATCCTAGCCGCTCATCTATGGCGATGTGCGTGCAAAGCACGTGGACTATCGGATGATCAACCAACAAAATTGTATGTGGCCACTGACGGACGGTCAAGATTGAACCCGCCACTCCCTCCAGGTTACCTTGGCAATGTCGTTTTCACAGCCACTCCAATCGCCAAATCCGGTGAGTTTAAATCTGAGTCATTGGCCGACACTGCTAGGAGGATCCACAGGGAGTTAGCGAAAATGGACGATCAGTATCTCAGATCGGCCATCGACTATCTGGAGTTGCAGCCGGATCTGACGGCCCTCGTTCGAGGGCCTACCTACTTTGCGAGTCCAAATCTGAACATAAACAGTTGGACTCGTTTACCGATATATGAATCAAACTTTGGCTGGGGCCGACCCATTTTCATGGGACCCGCAAGCATCCTTTATGAGGGCACGATTTACATTATCCCATGCCCTAGCGGCGATCGTAGTGTGTCGTTGGCGGTGTGCTTGGACCCCGATCACATGCCTTTGTTTGAAAAATGCTTGTATGACTTCTAAAATTAAGTGTAAATAAATAAGTTAGTGAACAAATCGGGTCGAAAAGGCTTATATATGGTTTAGTTATGAGTCTATTTTTGTACAAAAAGATTATTTGTTTTTCATTTCTTGAAATGTTGTTCTCGATTTAGATAACTATTAATAAATCTTATGAAATCTTGTGAAATACTAATAGATCTTATGAAATCTCATGAAATACCAATTATTTTAGTGACTTCTTAATTTTAATTTTTGTATGATCCCAGGTCTGGAATACCAATCACATACCCTTTTTGGAAAAAGCATAAAAGAAATACCAACTCATGATTATTTTTTATGGCAAAATGCAACAAAGCTTGGTTCAGTTCCTATATATAGTGTAACAATAAAATGTTCTTCTGATTCAATGTAATGAAGTTTCAAATTCCTATTTTGACTCGTAACATGTTAGTCTTGTAACATTTGGTATGTGCATACCAATTTACAAAAGGCTACGATAAAGCGGACAATAAATTTGGTATCTACGTTACCAAATGTTGCAAGATAAGGGTGAAAGATAGAAAATATTAAACCTTGTTACATTAAATAGGAAATTTTTAGAAAAAGTTGTTGCATTGATTGAGGTAAAACAAAATAAGAACCAAGTCGAATTTTGCCTCCATTGTATTTAGATGCATAAGCAAGACCAACTCAAAGGATCATTATTCACAGTGAAATAAAAATCCACCAATCTATTATATATACATGATAACATAAACAAAAGGAAAATATTCTTGATACAAATACAACAAGCTATATATATGACAACACAAATCATTCAAACCCAACAAAAAAAAGTTAAACACTTAAAGCTATATGCAGACAATCTAAAAGATAAAACAGTTCACAACTTCAGAATAAAGGGAAAGAATCCATTACCTTCCATTGTCGAAATCAAATACGAAAAGCATCCGTTTGGAAGCGCTCATCGTATAACCTCCAATGGCCATATCTTTCGGTATGGAAGACCGACCTCGGAATATAGAAGTTAGGCTTCTTAATGTTCTTCAATTTAGTCAAACTCGTTTCAGCATTTGCGATATCGCGGCTAGTGACATTAACACAGCCGGATAGATCCAAGTACTCGAGGTTCTGACACCCTTCGGAAACCAAAGCAAGGCCCTTGGCTGATAATTTGGCGAATCGAAGCTCGAGGTGGAGCAATTGAGGCATGAAGCGTCCAATTGCAGCGGCTTCGGAGTCCCCATCTTGGGGACACGCGTTCAGATAGTCACTGGGTACGATTCCTATGTGTTGGGAAGGATCCAACCAGTTCATGAGGTTACGCTTTAGAATTACGATTTTGGTGCATTTTCTTCCCAACATGAGTAGGGATTTGTGGGATATTTCGTAGCAATAGCTTATGTCGAGTTCCCTAAGTTTAGGGCACCCGGATGCTAGGCTTACCATGGATTTATCGGTAACGTTTGGGCAGCTCTTGATCGACAATACTTCAAGATTAGGGCACCTGTTGAACATAGGTGATAAGTAAATAAAGGGAAAAAAACTAAGGGAAAGGAGATGAGCTAAGTAACAAGATATGAGAACTGAGGAAAAAATTTGGAAATATATTAAAGAACAGGTGAAGGGTTTTGCTGATAGTTGCTGTACAGAATATTTAATTAAACATCAGAATGCAGCAAGTAAAAACATAATGTATGAAACATGCTAATTATATATATAGTCAATTTCATTTGTAAACCTTTAAAAGAGTATAAACCATGTAAACCAATCTACACCACACGATTAAACAATCAACGGTTGAGATGGAGGCGGTTACGTTCTTTAAAAATTTTAAAATGAAAATGCATCTTAAGATGGGGGATGATCTACGGTTAAGATGGAGGCGATAACAATTTCAATGGTGTAGATTGGTTTACATAGTTCATACTCCTTTGTCGGTTTACAAATGATTTTCCCTCTCTCTATACACACACACACACACACATATTCAATTGGCAGATGGCAAATATTTGGTGATTTCTTGGGTCTACTAAAATCTATGTTAATCGAGAGTGAGTTTGTGATTGCTTAAAGCCTGACATGTTTATCAGCACAAAATATTTGGCATGATGATGTTAGTTGGGGATGGGGGACTCTGAGCCATTTCAAGTAGCATACAAGTTGGCTTATTTGAAGGAAAGAAATAAACTTGTGATGCTTATACTAATAAGTCCATGTATGACCAAAATAGAAACCATGTAGATCATCATTTTCCTACCAAATACAGCCCATATTCTGTTAGATGCATATAAGCAGTTGACTTAGCATCTCAAGTATGCCTTTTACTTTACTGGAGCCCAACCTACTAAAACTAAAATATGAACTAAAGCCGCCACCTAGTTCGGGCCAATCTTATTAAAGATAATCTTTTAAGCATGATTCTAATAACAACTATTTTTTACACTCTTCCCAAATTGACCAATGTTGTCCCCAATTGACATGTTGAACAAGCTATATGATACTTCAAACACAAATTTATACATACAGTTATGAAAAGGCAAGCATGTACTTGGTAATATGATATGAGTACAAGTGTCTTTTGGCATCTTAACTACCTTCAAATACAAGCTTCTCCTAGAGAAGACAACTTGAGAGTGCATAGATACATATATATTTACACAATCAAACACATAAATGTGAGCTACTTAAATTATCCGTTTCACAACGATTTATACAGATTTCGATCTGTTCAGTAAAGTTCAGTAGTTACTGTACAAGACACACACCCACGTAGAAATTTCCTCCTTAAGTAATGGAAGCAGTAGATTTCAATGAAATGGACAGATAGCGTGTTCTTCCCTGCGACCACCATTTATTATTTGCTATACTCAACTAAAAGATTCGAAATTACAGCCAAAATATGCCAAAAATCATATAGATGAAACATAACACCGAATTTGATTGATCAAAATTGCAACCCAATGAAACAACTTCCCAGTTCCATCAAAACAGGTTAGGCTTTACCAATTAGAACTTGCAGACAAACGAACACAATTTGAACAAACATAGTCTACGAAGATTAGCTGATAAAAGAAATTTTTAAGTTTTGCTTATAAATAAGCATGTTCCCAAAATCATACAAGACCCAAGTAATCAACAGTTCTACACAGTATATTTTGTCAACTACTCTTTCTTATCTAGGCTTTAAAGCATTTCTAGTTCTAACTTCTAAGTATTTTACTCTTTTCTCCCAGAGAAAGAATTCGCCAACAAAACATCAAATCTGCTTAATGCTCATCAATACCTTCTCAACTCAATTCTTCTATAAAACCACTCACAAACATCTTCAAGGAAATTGGTCCATTATTCATGATCTCTTAACTATAAATAAAACAAACAAACCAAACTAATTACTTTCATCTAATCAACAGAAAGCAGACTGTCAAATTGGTTCTACATCCATCCAGCTCAGAGCCTGCCACTACCATTTTGTAGTTTCATGTAAAATCTCTGGTTAATTATTTAGAAGTCCTGTAGAAATTGAATCACTCAAATTCAGGTTTTCCATTCCAATATCAGAGCATTTGTTCAAACAAAACCAATCTGGTCCTATTCCTACTTCTAATAGTAATCAGATTCTATGTTTTTGAACAATTGTTCTCTTTTCCTTTCTGAATTTCTAGCTTCGAATGAAAGCATAAAAAGTACTTATTCGAACGATCACAAACAAAACCTAGCTTGAAAAAATCACATAAAGGGGGGAAAATCAATAATTGAGTCATATATATACATATATATACCTTTGGGCAACGAGAGAAAGCGATCGATCAGAGCAGTGCCTAGCCCTAATTTCAGTAAGACCTCCATCGCTCCAATTCACAACAGATCTGAGCATGTTATCGATCCTCCTCTCGAATTGGGGAGTCCACCAGCGAGACGACTCGCTAGGGCGCGATTCGAAGGAGGATTCGAGGTCGAAGGAGGAGTGAAGAGAAGAGTCGGTGGAGGCGTGAAGCCATGACTTGCAGACGAACATGGCGCCTCGCCATCGGTCCTCGAAGGTGAGACGGGTGAGGATGTTGAGGAGGCACTCGTGAGTCAACTCGGCCCAGCCGGAGTAGAGATCCGAGTCGCCGTCGTCGTCACCGGCGGCGGCGGAGGATTGTTGTTGTTCTTCTCGGCGGTGGTGGTGGTGGTTGGTGGTGGCGGCCATTGGTGGCGGTGGTTGAATTCTTCTTCAATGGGCTTTTTTCTTTCGTAGTTTATGTAAAACGCGGGTTCAGCGAAGATAATGTGTATCCAGACACGTGTCAGTACATAATTAGTTTTGACCTTCGCTTACTTTTTAACGTTTTCAACCATATGCAGGTAAAAGGGCTGTGTTATATCAGTTTTCCCATAAATTTATTATAAGTCTTTTTGGAGTGCTTTCTGTTAATATCTAAACCTACCAAATCAAATATTCAATACATATATATTTTAGGATAAAAAAGTGTTTTGAGAGAGAGAAAGAGAGGGGGTAGGGCTTCATCAATGTGGGGAAGCCCGAAGCCGCAGCTAAGCCCTCCTCTCCAGCCCGCTACCAAGTTGGTTGGTTCATACTAGAAGCCGCCGAGCCCGCTGAGCCCCGTCAACTACCGGCCCTTCTAACCTTCACTGCCGCTACGCATAGCCTTATAGGTTTGGATAGAGCTAGCTTGTGAAACGATGGTTAAGGTAGATTTCACAACTTTTTATAGTTTTTTTTAATTATACTCTTACTAATATTAATTATTGTATCTAAAGAGATCATTTTTTTACATATTTAAGCTAATTTTTATCAAACATAATTTATTCAAAACTAGTTTTTTAGCTACTAGCTAGCTTATTAGTAAATAGTCAGCTTATTAGTTAGTTTGCCTAACACAACCAAAATATCTTTAATCTTTGTATTCGATTCCTTAAAAAAAATTAAATCTACAAAAAATTATTTTCATCTTTATAATTTTTATTTTAAAATTTTCAATATTAATTATATTATTTTATGTGTTAGAATATTGTTTTTGTTGATCTTTTATTTGACAATTATTTTTGAAAAAGGAAAAAGAAAAAAATAACTCTTCTCCTTACAATTTCTTCCATTTTAAAGATAGTTTAAAAAAAATTGTTTGAAGTAAAATAATAACTCAAAATCCTTCTAATTTTTTTTTTTGAGATGCTTTTACATGACAAAATTTTGATGATATCATGATATTTGCTCGAAAGATAAGTAACTTAAAAGAAAGAGTAAACTTTACTCTTGGTTCTTGGTATTTGTCAATTTCAATACACATCGTCTCTAAACTTTGGAAACTTGAATTTGCTCCTTCTTGTTTGTCATTTCATAAAATTTTTGCTCCTTTCTTTTAATTGTTGTTAACTTTTTCCATCAACTCCAATAAAATGAGAGGTACTTTAGCCATTTGTTTATGAAATCAATCAACACCTAGTTAAATAAGAAATGTTTTGGTCATCAAAAAAAATATTTAAATGACTAAAATATCCCAAACTTAATTGGATTTAATAGTAAAAGTTAATGACCCTTAACAAAGGGCCAAAAATGTTATGAAATGACAAGTGTGAGGAACCAACTCCGGATTTTTAAAATTTAAGAACGATATTCCTCCCCAGAATAATCCTGGGGAGTATGAGGGGCTTGTTCGTGATCACTTGAATCAAGCTCTCATTATAGGACCATCCTGGATATGGAATATTTTGAACTCACGGTATTAAGAAGAAAGGGTCTATTGCAAGATAAGCTCTTCAATCTCGTTGAAATTGATAAACCTTAGGACCAAAAATGATGTTTACCCATAAGGCCGAGGGCATAATGGTTGAGACCTAGGGATGTAGCGAAATATCCCACATGTGCAATGTTTAGTTACAACCCAATGTAGCAATTATGGCCATTGAATTTATTTACAGTTGCCGAAATTAGTTTGGATGCATAGGATGAGACTCCCTTCAAAAGGAAGTTACGCTAAAGAAAATTTAATCGAATTATAAGGGAAAAGTTAGTGGTCTAGCCATTGTTTCATTGAAACTCAAATCTTACCAATAATCAGATATTGAAAAAACCAACAACTTAAAATAAATTGTCTCCATCTGAGTTATGGGTGAAAAGTTTTGGTCTTACAATTGTTATATAATTATAAAATAACAGAAGTTAGCCAGGTTCGGTCCTAAGGTCTTTGATACCCTATACGAGAATGTTAAAAAAAGTCCCTTCATGTTGATATAAACAGAACATACTATTTTTTTAATAGTTTGTAACCTAATCAAGTTAAGTAGTTCATTCCCACATCGAAAAAATCAAAGCAATGAATGAGAAGGGATGAGGAAATGTAGAAATCAATTTGGTTGTGCACTTATTTGATGATCATATACATGCTGTTTTTATTATCTCCTTAGTTGATGCCTTAAGCGACTTAGACCCGTTGTTTATAGCCGAGATGATAAACTCAAAGATAATGATACATAAAAACTAGTTGCACCTTGGACTTATGATTACCTAGCTGCACATGGCCTGGATCGGGCTTGAGCTTGGTGACAATTGATGGTTGTTTAGTAAAATCATGATTTTGCCAATACGTAGATCTTGGAAAAGAAATTAACAACTAAAATACTCATTTCAGTTTGACTCATGAGTGATAGGTTAACTCCTAATGATTGTTACAAGGCATCTGCGGTATCAAAACTTCACTCTACAACACTATGAGACTATCATTTACCTCATAACTCAGAAGAAGATAACTTTTAGTAGATTTTTTACTTTTTTCCTTATTTGCATTACTGTTAAGGAACCATCAATGTAAAACCGAATTATATCGAGCAACTATTGTGTAACAATTGCTTTATTTTTCAAGACCTAAATACTCGCAAAATTTGGGTTTCTATTAGGCAACAATTGAGCTTGTTATTGAGATCTATGAGGTGATTATCATGTTACCAACGTAAGATCATATAACTTGGATCTAGATGTACGTTCTTTTTGTTGAAATCGTTTATTTTTTCAAGATGTCATGGTATTAAAATTTTGATTGTTGTCAAGTTCTACCAAACGACCATCTTAAGATCATAACTTTACAATCGTAGCACGGATCAATATGGTTTACATCTTGAATTTGCTCAATCTTAACATCTACATGCTAACAACATTTTGATTTTTTATCGAACAACCATCATGCAACAATTGTGAAACCATATTCATTAATCATTAGGCACATGAACTTAATGACATAGTGAGTGAGAAGGAAGAAAAGACTAATGGGCCGTTTATCAACATTTGTTGGAGAAACACCTATGGCCATGGCCCAAGAAGGCTCGCTGCAACTCTGCAAGAACCATCATGGCACATTATGGCCCAAAGCTTGTGGCATGCCATAACTTAATATCGTAGTTTTTGTAACGAGATTTTTGATTCTTTTTTTTTACATATTTAATGTCTCATTTTGTTGGATTTTCATATATGAGTTGATTTAGCTTATTTACCTTCCTTGACTTATTGAGTATAGTATAAAACATTTGTTTTTATATATACTATTTGATACGATGTAGATTTCCTACACTGTGTCATGCCTGGAAAAACAGTATGGCTCCGCCATAACTTCTTAAGGCTTGAGGCTTCATGCCATGTCTCATGCTATTTATAACCTCATGTAAGAGTCGCCATCCTCACCTTGCCTATCATGCAAAACTCACTGTCGTCAAAATGGTATTGACCGTTAAGCTTACTATATGTTGACTCTTATCCAATGTATGTTCATCGGATAATTTTTTTTACCAATTGACGACCAATAATGTTCTCCAATAAAACAAATAAGGAAGATTAACTTTTAACTGGTAAACGCTTATCCAATAATTGTCGGTAAATAATATTGAAAAAACCCACAAAGGTTGTTGCATACTGGTTGAAGCCTTGGGGGATAAGGTGGAATATCCCATCTACCCGGGGTTCGATTCGAAGACTACGCAACAATTGTGGTCAGGCTTAGTCTTTCCGTAATTTAATTACCAAATTGCCAAGGATCAAGGATGTAGTATAGGCAAAGCTTTCCAAAGAAACAAAAAAAATAAGATTGAAAGATGATTGTGTTAATGGTTAACATCATAAGAAAACGACTCGATGTATGCTTTTCAAAAGTTGATAGGGATTCATTATGCATATTCGTTTCTTAATGGTGTAGTTAAAGATTATTTTAGGTATTAAGTCATTGTCAAATCTTTTTATTAAACTATTAACTAGATACCAAATCAAACTTGAAATAGTTTAAGACATCAAAATTATAGACCATGAGAGGGGAAAAACAAGGGTCGGGTACAACTTCCATTAGACATGCGATTAATTCCCCCATCATCACGAGGCTGATACGGTGACGACACTGTGGAGGGTGGCGTCATTTCCTTTGAAAGAAGTATAATTTTATGGTATAGGATCATCGGATACGATTAAATACAATGAATGCAACTTTATGCACCTAATTAGTTAATTTCAAGTTACACCTACCAATTCAGATTCAAATTATGTAATGACACCGAACGTAACATGTAAGAAAAAACCCAACTCAACAATCCAAGTAAGATTTTTGAGGGCCGTATAAGGAGTACAACTTTTCATGGATTTATTTACATTGCCATATGTCACATGGATTTCTTTCTAGGACTTACCTTTGAAAAGGGTATCCGAGCCAACTTGTATGCACTTTGAATAATCCCATGTACGCTAAAGATAACAGCCACAAAATCCCTAATGGGGAGTAGAGATGGCCAAATACCGGTCTCAGGCCGGTCCTAACCGGTCCTTAATCGGTTCGGTCCTAAACAGTAACACACCGGGACCGGTTAAGGAGTAACCGGTTACGGTTCGGTCCGGTCCTATGATTCGAAGGTGAGGACTGGTTAGACTACTTCAGATAACCGGTTAACCTTAACCGGTTAGAACCGGTTAAGGGACCGGTTATGGATCAGGACCGGTTTTTTTTACAACTATATAAAATTGCAAAAGAAATGTCACATTCATTACTTTAAAAATACGTTTTATTATTCTTCGAAAATATAAGCTAAGTACATTAATTATATATAAAATAAAATACATCGTTTAACGAGAGAGAGTTGAGAGAGAACTTGCAAAAACGAATACGAATTATAACGAGAACTTTGCGTTTTTTGCGTTTTTCGTAAGTTTGTAAGTTGGTATTCATCCTAAACCCCACACCACTTATTTATATGGCAAATGGGGTCAAAAGGAGCCAAAAAACGGTCATCTATGCTGAAAATCGAAGCCAACATCTATATTAACGTCTATATTAACGGTAATATTTTTTGAATGCATCGGTTCGGTCCTTAACCGGCCCCGGTTCGGTCCTTAACCGGTCCCGGTCCGGTCCTAACCGGTCCTGTGAAAAACGCCAAAAATCGTAACCGATGGTGTGGACCGGTTGACGGACCGGTCCTTAATCGGTCCGGTCCTAACCGGTTACGGCTCGGTCAAGTCCCCGGTTAACCGGCCGGTCCGGTCCAGTCCGGTCCTTTTTGGCCATCTCTAATGGGGAGTGGTGGCTCTGAAAAGGCTTGAACTAGCAACCTATGGGGATTAGAAGTAGCCAAGGCCTGGCCATTATTTGACAATTTTAAACAACATTATCAGCTGTGTCTTTTGTATCATCATTTCCAATTTGACCCCTGCCTGTTCTTACAAGATGCAGAAGAAACAAGGTTTTCAATCCTTGAATCCATGGTTCTTGGAAGTTAAATCTAGAAAAGAGTTGCTATACAAAAGAGAAAACAAACCCCCAAAAGAGAAATTTTACTAGGAGGTTTTCAGACCTTTTCTTAGAAATAAAACAACCCAATCTTAAGTCTGCAAACCTCTTAATTTTCGGACTTAAAGAGGTTTTAAGAGATAATTTTTTTTTTTTAAAACAAACAACCCATTACTCCCACCAAGGGAAGCCAGCCTAAAAAAACAAAATATAACCCAAATGACCTCCTAATCACCTTAATCCACCTGCATATACAGTTAAACAATTAACATGCCCCTCCAAGAAAACTAACCCCATTAATTTATCACATAACTTTAGTATCTTCTAATTAATAAACAAAAAGAATACATTGACCTTCTAGACCAAAATTAATTAGAATTTCCTTGATAGCACCACAATTAAATATACTACTTTAACATGAGATTTTTTCCACACAAAAAGTAAAGAAAAAGATTGCAATTTCCATCAAGAATCCTTAAGTGCAATCTAGATCTATATATCACAACCATCTACTCAAATTTATGAACACCCACATCACATTTCATATGGAGTACCAATCTTGAATCACCATAACAACAACAATAACAACAACAAAAACAGAATATCTAAACAGCCATCACCATGTTCATAATTTCGCAACAACAATACATAAACACATACAGAAATTGAAACCGGTAGATTATATCAAAGTAGTAATTAAGCAACTACTTTATAATCATCGAACTTCAACAGATTCATAAACAAAACACATAAAAACACAGACTTTTAGGGGGGAAAGTACATCAAACATGAACACAGATCCAAGAACAAAAACCGACCTTGTTAAGCAAGCGCCTCGTAACGCTCACCGCTATTATTGGGAGCAACACATAGGATGATGTAGAGTGCGTAGATGATCCCAGGGATATAACCAAGAATGGTCAACACCAAACATATAAGGACCTCAACCTGCAACAACAACAACAACAAAAAGATGTAAATTTTCAGTCAAACATTTTCACAAACCATATCTAAGCTCAGTTGGTCTTCCTAAGGGCGGTAACATCCTGGTCGGCTGTGGATGGGTATCTCAGTCTACCTGGGTTCGAATTCAGGTAGTCAATTTAAGGGCATGAGGAGTACCCGGTCTTTGGGCTGTTCCAGTCATAGACGATTAGACTCCCCAGCCCGGTCAAAGACTATGATTGGGCTCTAGGTCTAGCGTAAGCTGGGTCGGGACAGCGGTGGATTAGTGTGTTACCCTTGGATGCCCGATACCACCGGGAAAGAGTCCTTGGGTTGGCCCAGTCATACACACCCCCCTCCAAAATCCAGTCAAAGGCTGTGATTAGGCTCTAGGTCCAGTGTAAGCTGGATCGGAATAGCGCAGATTAGCGTGCTGCCCTTGGATGGGCGTGTGTGCACGTGTGTTCGTGATAGTCGTTCGTTGGTTCGATACCGCTATGTCTTTCAATAAAAAGTCAGACATTTTCACAAACACCTTGTGTGCATATAATGAAATCAGTTGTTAAATTACCGTGCAACAACCGTAACGGAGGCAGACGCCGAGAGGTGGAAGGAGGATCGAGAGTAAGATCTCGCAAACGAGAGCACATCCTGATGACATTCTTTTGGTGGTCTGAAAATCGATAAGAGGTTTTTTCAGAGTGGATCTGATTAAAGATGAGCTTTTGGCTTTTTGGGTTCAGATCAGATATTAAGCGAGTTGTCGGCGAAGATGATGAGCGGAGGACGAAGGATTATCTGCCACGTGTATACCGAATAAAGTACTTAATTGACAAATTTGGTACGTCGTTTATATTGGTATTACAAGTTTGGTCCCTGAACAATATAGATGTATCAAAAAGAAGTAATGATATAATAATAATATAAGTAAAAATGTACTTCATGTCGACATGTGTTAGTTTAGTCGATTTAAAAAATCATGAAATGTTGACTATATCGAAAAACGTGGTTTAGACATTATTTAACTTTTTTTCCCATCTAAAAGATTTATCTTTACAC
The DNA here is from genome assembly GCA_030169165.1 of Centaurea solstitialis. Taxonomy (NCBI): domain Eukaryota; kingdom Viridiplantae; phylum Streptophyta; class Magnoliopsida; order Asterales; family Asteraceae; genus Centaurea; species Centaurea solstitialis. The sequence continues at coordinate 13,382,092 of CM058043.1, forward strand.
GTAGAGAAATAAAATAATTTAAATGACGAGGAGAAATTACTTTAGTCTTTAGGCTATGCGTACCACCGGTGTGGGATTTGGCGGATTCGAAGCTGGCGGCTTTAGCGGATACGGCTACGTCGGAGGAGGGTTCAGCAGATTGGGATTGTAAGCGGCTTGGCCACACCGCTCGTTTAATAGACGGGTTATAGCTTTTGTGTGGTGTTTTATTTAAATAAAAAATGAGAGGGTTGGAAGGGTTTGGGTACTAATCAGAGAGGGTTTCAGAGGGTTAATGGGAGGGTTGGAGAAAAGCTGATGTGGCAGTGGGTTTGAGAGAGTTGGAAAGATTGAGTACTCATGGCCTTATACCACCTTATAAATATTAATGGCGTGTTTGGCAACAGTTTTCATTATCATTCACATTTTGTACCCCAAACCAACCACCCCCTAAAATATTTTTTTATTTATTATGTAGAAATGTGGGAAAGAAATCGTAATAAGAGGTTTAGACTATTGATCATTTATTAATAACATTTAGACCATTGATCATTTTTTAATAACATTTAGACCATTGATCATTTTTAAGTAACTATAGAAAAAAATATATGTTTATGGAATATTTTCAACAGATTTCTAAAATCTCTTTACAATAGAGAATCAAGACCTTTAAAGAGAAGTTGCATTCATTTTCAAGTGATTTCTCGTTTTAAAGAATTCAATGTTGATTATAATATTAAATATTTTATTCATGTGATTAAAGTATTATCTCTCACTACATATTTATTTTCAATGTTTTCCATTGGTAGAATTATATTAAGAAATGTTTGTGGCATAGTAATCATTTTTAAGGTATTCTCCATATTTATAGAAAAATATCTTATATTTCCTACTTTTTCTATTTTTGAGATAGTTCTAGGAAATCTATTGGAGTATAACATTGGTTCAAATCGATATTTTCCTCATCCTTTTCTCTTTTAGAAAATTAATTTGTGATGCTCTTAATCTTATTTTTTATTTGAAAATCTGATAAACAAATAAAATCGGTTTGAAAACAAAACTATATGCCAATCATATCTTTATATTACCTCGTATGTATTATTCGTATCACTCTATTAAAAGAATGATCGTATAAGAAATTGAGATTAACATAAGAAACATGGGAAGTGGTTCTGAGCTTTTGATCATTTCTAATCTTATGACTTTCCATGAATTGTGATTTAGAAGGGAATTGATTCGATACATCTCTTCCTAATATGCATCCACTTTTATATAACCACTTTTCACGTTTTTCACACTAACCATAAATTTTCAACAAAACCAAACCCCACTTGTCTTACGTCTTAAAAGACAAGGTATGACTGAACTTATGCTATCATTTAAATGGCATGATGATGGTAAGCAACAAAAGAAAGCTTAAAAATTAAAAGAAAAAATGTCGACAAATAAATAGAAAATATTATTGTATTTTTTATGTTGATTGCATATTTATATTATCTCAAATATATTGGTCATATAGTCATTTCATTTTATCCTTTACTTTGAAAAGATAACGTGAGACTGATATCCTACAAATGGTACTATGATAACATGATATATCTTTGGACGAAAGTTAAAGTTAAAGCTTGTCGACAAATAAATAAAAATATTGTTATATTTTCATTTTGGTTTTATTTATTAAATATGGTGAAACCTTACTCTATAGACTGTCAGATTGAAACAAATTTCTTGTGGTTTTCATAAATTCACAGAAAAAAAAAATGACTTAAAATATTACATTTTGAAAATTCGGAAAATACAAACGGTCGACATGAAATAATATGGATATTCTGTCACATATTCATTTAATATATTTTTAGATATTTTCATATTTAGTCCTTATGGTTTGTTGAATTTTACTTTCATTTTCATATTCTCAAGATTTTTAAGATTATAATTTTTATCAATATAGTTTATGATTTATTGTTGTTTCCTTTTAAGTGGCTTATAATTTATTGTTATCTCCCTCCCTCCCTCCCTCCTTCTACACATAGAACGTTTATAATTCATTGTTGTTTTTTTTTTCTCATATTGAATGATATACTACTTATGGAGCTGACCTCATAAATGAAAACAACAATAAATTGTAAATTGTAGAAACAAAAATTGTAGCATGAAGCTTGATGGACTTAAGCTCATATTCAAACCAATTGTTTGGGTTTGTGATCCCAAAATCATAAAGCACAAGTAGATTTGGTGGCCTTGTGCATAGCTAGGATGTTTTATCCGATGGGTTGTTCGAAATGGGGTTCAAAATCGAAGCAATGCTTGATTTTAGATGTAAATCAGTAATGAACATGACTCGAGTCAAAATTTGTTGGGTGATAAAGATGACAATTAATCAACCATGGCAATCCATTCAATGAAGCCCATTAAGCTAACAAAACCGTTTGAGGCTTCTAAACACCCAAAGAAGATACAAGTTATAAAGGTTGCATGGAAGATTGCGATTTTTTGCATTTATTCTTGTTTAGATGTTTTTATTTTATACTTTGTTCTTGACCTAGTTTGAGTTCATTTTGGAATCTTGTAATGTGATATGAGGATGTTTCAACCCTTTTGTTTACTTTGCAAGCCTAGGATACTCCATAAAGATTCATAGTTTCTTTGATACATGTTTATTTGAATTGTTGTATATTGGTGGAGATGCACAAGGCGCATGCCTTCCAAACCATCTTCAGTAAGCGAAAAAACGAAGCTTTTTGGGTCTAATCTAAGCTTTTCAAGTTGGGCTTTTTCCAAGACTGATTGAACTTTTCCTTTAAAAAAAGAAGTAATCTTGATCAAGCTTTAAGGGTCTATCATGCTAGACCCTGACTTTTTCGGGTCAAGCTTCAATTTCTAACTTTGTGTACATCTCTACTCTAGCATTGGTATGGATTAAGGACTATTGGGCTTAATTATTTTACCTTATTTTATGTTATATCCCAATGATATTTTATCAAAATAACTAGTTTGCTTGTGGGGTTATTTGCTTTTTATTTTTTTATTAGATTATATATGAAGTAAATTATCAATACACGTAGTGATGAGCACAAAAACTTTTTTGCATCTTTACAGTGGATCAAAGTTTGTAAAATTGTGGGTTTGATCTGAGGGAAAAGTTGACACCTGTTTAACCCAAATGAAAGTTAATTCTGTCATTTTTGAGAAAAAATATTATTTTTTTTCAAACTGAATCGACTTTGAATTTTTTAGTGAAATACAAGATTATGTCTTATGCCCAACATGTTTTCAAATTATACCATTACAAGAAACTTTTTGATTTGTTGATTTAAAAAAAATCCATTTTCTAGTATTTGATATTAATTTTATCTCTTTGTATTGGTTTCAATTTCGTTCTCTTATGCATGTACAGTACTCATCTAAAACTCTCAGTATTAAATAAATAAGATGTTTTGTCAAAATGTACATTTTATTTGGTTGTCTTATGCATTTAGAATTTTAAATAACAATAACTATATAATTAACTAAAAGTAAATTGGAATATATAAAAAAACCAAAGAGAAATAACTTAGGGGCGTTTGGTTGGGGGTATTGAGCAGTCAGGAATGGGAATGGTAATGAAAACTGCTGTTTGGTTTGATATTATATAATGGAATCATTCCTGCAGATCCATTAATTTCCATTCCTGACCAAATTGGGGGGAATGAAATTTTTATTTCTTCATGGTTCTTTTTTCCATGCATTGTTTCATCTATGGATATTAAATGAAATATTTTTTGTATTTTCAAGTTGGAAAAAACATATTTTTTTTAATATGAAACAATTTTTCATTGATTATAGTGGGTTAACCAAACAGCATCAATGCAATGCTCATTCCTATTCCCACTTCTGCATTCCCATTTTCATTTTTATTCTCATTCCCTGAAATAAACCAAACGCCCCCTTAGATAATTTATAAAATACCGCTAATCAATAAAAAGAAGTAAACAAATTTGGAAATGAAGATGAAACTAACATAAGCATGCAATGGTGTTAATTATTATTATTATTATTATTATTATTATTTATTTTTTTTATTTTTTATTTTAAAGTGAAGATAATAAAAGTAACAAAGAGTTATTTTGCTTTCTACTTGTCAAACAAAAAATTGAACATAGAGCGTGACCTAAAGAGCATAACATACTTCATAACACTATCAAAGTTAAACACAAAGAGCATAAAATATTTCTAGCAAATGCTACTTTGTGATTTTAGTTTGGCTTCAAAATATTTCAGCACACTATCAAAATTAAACGGTTGCACACCATTACATCTTTAAGACGTTAATTTTTTTTCATTACAATAATCAAGTGAGCATGTATATGGAATCCCCATTCAGACCTTCGTAAGTCCTCCGCCAATGTCCTGTGGCTAAAGTAGTTTTGGGAAAGGCTAAGAGAAATGATTGGATGATTGGATTATTTCTATGGCATTTATATATTAATTTGTTTGAGTTGGTTTTATTGGGACAAAGGAGGAGTCCATACTTATTCAATATAACCATATTGGATTAAAGATTAAGCCGTAAAAAAACAATCATGTATAAATAAACAAATAAACCATCAAAACCATTAAGATGTAAGTAAACAGGTCCTTCTTGTTGTTTAGCAACTACTTATTCAATCAACCACGATATTCTTGATGCATTCTTCATGATTATAACAAAAAGAATATAAAACAACTCAAACTAAAAAATGATTCACATATTAAACCACACACAACAATTTTCATTTATAACCCTAATTAACAATCAAGAACCCAAATATGTAACAAATATGTAACAAAAAATTCACCAATCTATTGAAACTACAACCCAAAGAAATCAACAAACAATTCCTCTTTCATTTTAATAAACCCACAAATCTAACACCCTTTTATCTACAAAAACCTTCCAATTTCAAACCATAAAACTACCATCAAAAACCCTAGAAACCATTGTAACCATTTACCCTCTCGATTTTTCTATATATAGCAAACTCTACGTTTATAGACATGTCATCTAAATAGAATATATTGGGGTTGTTTGATCTGGTTTATATCTTTAATCTTGCCAAGAAATCTTCCTCTTCCTAGCCCCACCAATTGAACCAACGTTCCTATGGATTGATGATGTGGCATACGTATGTTGCTCATCGATGCCATTGTTATTTGTTGCCAACATCGCAAAACAACATCTATTTGAAGGAATGTGGTGAATGGGTCTGATGGTGGTCTCGACAATTATGGTACATAGGTTGGAGGACAAGGTCGATGGTCCAAAGGGTGATGAAATGGTGGAAGGTGAAATGTATAGATGTTGATGATCTCATGTACAAAAACACTAGAGATAATATTGCGCAACTTATGATGGGGAATGATAACCTTATTCCTTCTAATTTCAACATCTTCTGTTGAAAAAGGCAATGTAGGGTCGTAGTCTAGTCAAAAAGAGGACAAATATGGGTATTGGTTAGACAACATAATTTGTCCTCTTTGTAAGTAGGGAGGCAGAACTGTGGAACGTATTTTATTCTCTTGTGAAGTGTATGTGGTTGTTTGGAAAAAAAAAATAGAATGATTGTGGCAACATCCTTTCACGTCATACTCTTCTTTTGGGGTGGCTTTGGAAGGTTTTGGTTTGTCTTGTAAGTCTCTCCCTTTATTCCCTTGTGAAGTGTTTGTGGCTGTATGGAGAAAAATGGTACGATTGTGGCAACATCCCTTCTCGTCCTACTTTTCTTTTGGGGCGGCTTTGAAAGGTTTTGGTGTGCCTTGTAAGTCTCCCTTACAGCAGAATTGTTTGGGAGCTATTTTTTTCGCAATTTGCCATTTAACTATATTATTGACAACATTTTTAGATGGTTGGCGATTAGGCATAAAGAGAACGTGAAAATTAATGTTTGGAGAATTTCTCCCTTCTATTTTTTTTAAACGGCAACAAATTTAATAAAACCAAAACCAATAAAATACACAAACAAGCTTTCCTAGGTCGCAAGACGCAACCTCGAACAGCACAAACAACACCGAACCCACAACCAACGAACCTAACGAACAACACCTCGAACCTTACCAAAAAAGAACAAAGCCCACTCTACCTATATGACCCACCAAATGAAACACACCTCACGTGCCCACGAGCCGCGAACCACAAACCATGAACCACGACTTTACCTTTGACCATACACACATATCGTACCAATGAAACAAGACTAAACAGCCGAGCCGCCGAGCCTCCAAACCTCACGAGCCGACAAGTCTCGAGTCGTGAACCACGTACCACGAACCTCGAAAACGACTTTACCTTTTACCCTCTACCTTTTATCATACCCACACATCTGAACGACCGCAACAAAGAACTCGATCTACGACCTGAAAACACGAACGGTTTGGAGGACTCGAATGGCTTGACAATTCGGTCTACGACCTGAAAAGTCGAAAATCTTTTGCCACATCCGAATGGCGGCATCAAAAACTCGATCATCGACGGCAGCAAGGAGCCTGATCTCTGACCTCGACCTACAGTTGATAACTCGACCGGCCCTATCAACCTTGAACCACACCCAAACCTCTCCTTTCTATTTTTAATCCTGGTTTTACTGCTGCTAGCCTCTCGCTAGCTTTTTAATGCACTGTTACTTTAAAAAATGACATATAAACTACCTTATTTTTACCACGCCTAAGGCTATCAGTACCCCAACCCTCCCAACCTAACTGTCACATCAGCTCCACATCAGCTTTTTTGCAACCCACCTATCAACCCTCTGGAACCCTCTCTAATTAGTACCCCAACTTTCTCACACACGCCACACACACAAATTCAGCGGTGTGGGCAACCCGCTTAAAGCCATAACCCTCCCTGCCCGCTATTGGTGTATCCCTTACCCTCCCAGCCCATTGAAGCCGGCGGGCTTCATCCCCCCCAACCCGCCTATGCGCTACGCATAGCCTAAGAGAAATGGATGGGTTATTTCTAATGGTATTTTTATATCAATTTGTTTGAGTTAGCTTTATTTGGATAAGGAACTAAGGAAGGGGTCCAGATTTCTTCATTATAACCATAGTGGCTTAGAGCATCTCCAACAGCTTCCCTATAATGGGGAAAATGAAAAAAAAATGGAGATTTATGCCTAAATTATGCTCCAACACATTCTCTATTTCTTTCTCCAAAATGGAGAAAGTATGAGAGAGAAATGAACTTTTCTCCAAATATGGAGATAACCCCATTAATGATTACTATATGTAAGAACAAATAGAAATTCTTGAAAATAATAATTTAAAGAAAAAAAATATTTTTTAATGGGTAAATAGAATATTTTATTATTATAATCATTGTTGATTTCTCCAAAATGGAGAAGCTATTGGAGATGGATGTACATTTCTTTTAGAGATTTTGAATTTTAATTCTCCATTTTGGAGAAATTATAGGAAAGCTCTTGGAGATGCTCTTAATGATTAAGCCTTGAAGAAACAACCATGTATACCTTTATTAATAAACCATCAAAACCGTTAAGTTATAAATAAACAAGCCCTCTTTATTGCTTAGCAACTACTTTTTCAATCGACCACGATATTTTCGATACAATGTTCGTGATTATAAAAATAAAGAATATTAAAACAGCTCAAGCAAAAAATTGTTTCACAAAATCATAAAACCACACACAAGAACTTCCATTTATAACCCTAACTAAAAATCAAAAACACAAATATGTAACAAAAACTTCACCAATCTAATGAAACTACCACCCAAAGAAATCAACAAACAATTGGATATATCCTCTTTCATTTTAATAAACCCACAATGTAACCTTTTATCTACAAAAACCTTCCAGTTTTAAACCATAAAAACTACCATCAAAAACCCTAGAAATCACCATAACCAATTACCATCTTTCCATATATAGCAAACCCTCTTGTTTATAGACCCGCCATCCAGATCAAATATACCGAGCTTGTTTAATTTGGTTTATATCCTTAAAGCCACCGGATCTTGCCATGAGATCTTCCTCTTCCCGGTCCCACCAATTGAACCAACGTTCCTATGGATTGATGACGTGGCATACGTATGCTGCCCATCAACGCCATTTCTGATCAAACCCCGAGTTGGAGGATCTAACGGCTCCCATCGCTCTTGTACTTCCTCTTCTTCTCTCTGTAATCAAGAAAGGAAAATTAGAACAAATAAAACAACAAATGAACGATCATCGAGTTTAACAAAAGTCTTATAACTTACGGATATCTGGTTCAAGTCGATAACGGGCTTTTGGGTTAGAACCACGGGTTCTTGACCTCTACAAGAGGGGTCATTTCGAGTCAAATCTTGAAACGGTGAAACCTTTGGTCCGTTGATTCGGACACTTTGGTTTGCAATCCCTCTATGAATAGATTGTTCTTTTACACCATGTAAAGAAACCCCAAGATTCAGGTCAAACTCGGGGGATGGTATGGTTTGAGGAGCTTTTTTCTTCTTCTTCTCTATAGGTGGCAATTTGCGTAAAGTTGCCTGCTTTTTGGAACGATCCATCTCTTTTTTACTTTTTGCAAATTGGGTCGGATGCGGTTTTGCAAAAACTTGTTCTTGCGGGTTCAATGACTTCTCTTTCAGTAGAAATTTGTGTCTTTTCCTCAAGAACCTGCGATTGTAGACAATAAAACGTGAGAACATGAAGTTTTTGGGGATTATTAGTTGCTTTTTCGTCTAAATATGATCAAATCAAACATTCTGTTAGAATCCCGCATCGGCTAGACTTGGACCCTTCTACTTTAATATTTCAAGGTTATTTTTTTTGGGTAATCTGATTGGGTTCCACATATCTCACACAGTCGAATCCATCGACACATTAAACACATAAATTAGCGATTAAAAAACAAAACCCAGGTGGAAAAGATTGATGACAAAATGGCAAATTGATACCATACCTAACTTCAGCTTCTAAGGTCAGTTTCTTTTGTTTCAAAGCCATCAATTTGTTTCTTGCATCCTCTGTTTCCTGTTAAATGGCAAAGAATATGTCAAATGCTGTCATTAGCAATTCAAGATAGTTTATATGTTCAATCTTTTTAGTTGATCCAAAGAATGAACAACAAAACCAGACACCCGAATGCCAGATCAATGCCGAAAACTTATGGACCGAATAACATAATCAAGACATACCTTCAAGATAAAAGAAAAAAACACAATTTTCCCAAAATTTGCTGAACAAATTGATCAAGAAGACAATTTTCCCAAAAAAGAACACAATTTTCCCAAAATTTGCTGAACAAATTTAAAGATACAATCCTGGGTTTATGTCTAAATTCAAAGTTGGCATTGAGTTTTAATTTTTTTTTTGGGTCAAACCCTATCCATCTTTACCAAGAATTATGAACAATTTTGCACAATTATGAAGAACCCTAATTTAACCAAAGATCATTAGCACAAATAGGCATAGATGGGAGATCTATCTATCCATCGATCAATCATACATACATGTATAAAGATCAAAAATTAACAAGAACCCTAAAAGATATCAAAATCATAAGATCAAGATAACAAACAAAACCCTACCAGAAAATCCAAGAAATCATAATTAGATCAAAATCAAAAGAGAAACAAACCCTACCTGTTGCAGTTCCAAGAAATCTTGAAGAAGGGTTTGATGCTTAAATCTTGCCCTAGCATTAACACCATCATCATACAACACATGAGGAGATGAATCAAAAGCAACCCTTTTCATCTTCTTACTCATCATCATATCTCAAGATTTTCTTCTCAAGGTTTTCTTCAAGATCCCAATTGAATTGGGGGGTGGGTTATTATAAAGAAAAAGATGAGAGAAGGGTGTGGGGAACAAAGACTTAAATAAAGAAAGAAGAATTGATGTGTTGGTGGTAGTGGTGATGAGAAGGTTCTTGTTGCTTTTCCTGTTTTCTTTCTGTGATGAAAACCCCAAAAAGACCACATTTTTTGGGGGGTTGCAGAAGGGAAGGGTATTTGTGGCAATTGAAAAAACCATCCATAATCAATTCAAATGAGATGGTGAGGTGGGTTTGGTTGGAACTTGTTGAAGGCATCTCTCATATCATATCCCAATCTCTTCTCTCTTTACTTTCTTGACTTCTTTCTTTCTTTTTCTTTTTTCCCTTTTTTATAATTTTCAAGATTTTGTTTTTTTATAAATCTTCTTCTTGTTTGGGCCATTGATGAGAGGGGGGGTTGGATGGTGTGTGTGGACTCTAGTTTCTTGATTTTCTTGATGATGGGTTTAGTGGGTGTTGTTTGTCTCTGAAAGGAAGGAATATGGAAAGAAAGAGGAAAGAGAAAAGGGTAAAAAAGGAAAAGAATTTTTAGAGAGAGAAAGAGGATCAGGATGAAAGAGAGTTGCAATTGGAGATGGTATGAGTTTCCTTGCAGGCTGGTTATTATCTGGAGTGTGATTTGTCATGGTGATTCAGTAGTGAAATTACATTTATGCCCTTGTTGTACAACCTTTTCTTTTTGGTTTGAGGCCGGCCTTTTTTTTTAGTCAAATTCTTCATTTTTCATCACCTGCAAACAAAAAGTTAGTTAAACAAAAGTTAAACTTTAAACAAATTTAATTTCAGTTGATTTTTTAGTTTATAAATCTTACTATTTTTTATTATTTTAAGATTTTTTAAAAACATTAAAAATAATAGTAATTCAAAATTATTTATGAATTGAATTAAAAGAATATATCTCCATTCTTGTGTGTATTTTATATAGTTGTTTAAATTTAAAGTTTTTCTAATTTTTTTTTATTTTAATTCTTATATAGAAAATCATTTAAAGCTAGTAAAGAAGAGAATAATTGTTTATCTATTTTAAGAAATTTATTGAAAATACGTTAAGGTGCTACAGTTTAGAGAGGGAGCTAGAACATTTTTTAAATGGTGATACCATATAATTAAATTTTGATTGATTTCAAGAGATTTTTAAGTTATGTTGTTGATTTTGATATATTTTTTTTATTATTTTTTTGTTGAATCGAGAGAACTTTTTTGGGTTTTTGACTAATTTTAAGAGAATTTATGGTTTTGCGGTTGATTTTGAGAGAGTTTTTTCGGTTTTTTGTTGATTTCGAGAAAAAATACGGTTTTTGGTTGATTTCAAGATAATCTTTAAATATTTTTGTTGACAATTTATAGATACACCCTTTGAAGTTTCAAAAATAATACAATAGCCCCCGCTAAAATGATATGGTTTCACCTTCACAAAATTAGTTTTTTTACCTTCGTCGGACAAATAATCTGGTGCCACGTGCCACCGTGTACCCTATGTAAACTTCGTTCATGCTAGAGTTTCAACTTTAGTATTGTTCGAATTATAATTTTTTTTCGTTGTTATATATAGGCAAATGATCACGTGGAAGTTGAGTTTAACGTGAAAAAAATGTGAAAAATAAATTTGAACCGTTGATCACTTTTAATTTCATATTCTCTCGTTAATTGTGCTTTAAAAAGGATTTAATCATGTGTATGTGGATGCATCTCATTCTAATGAATCTATTATCAATTATTGATAATTAATTCTTATACTTCTTACATTAATCTTAACTTTTTATAAAACCTAACTCCATAAAAATTTAGACTATAGTTAAATACCCAAAATGTTTTATTACAAGATAAAACCCAAAAAGAAATATTGAACATGGTAAATCTTTGCATTATATATTTACTAAAATAGTCGTTGATTGTATTAATAGAAGAATTAATCACAAAATGTCTTGAATAGTTTTGTAAACAATTCAAAATAGAACGAAAAAGAAAAATATTGTTTTGTATGAGTAAATAAAAGCCATTGATTTGAAAAGAGGTGGTAAAAATAACCATGTTATTATTCTAAGGGGTAAAAAGGTAATTTGAACTAAATCGTGAAAGCATAGCTTTATTATTCAGTCGGTTTAATAACTACGACGCTCCACCATCATCTCATTCCTCGTGTCCTACAAATAAAAAAGAGAAATAGTTGGATTCCAAGGTCAAAAAGGTAAATTAACAATGCATCCTTAATTTAATTTATAAATGTCAAACAATCTTTTAAACTTCTATATTGGAGCACTATATCATGAAACAAAATATCCGGACTTATAAACTATTATATGTTTTAATATTGAGAATGTTAGAGTCCCACTTAAGAGTATACAGTGGAGTTATTAATCAAATTTTAGCAAACCCGTAACACCTTCGAGTTGGTTTGGTTCGTATAATGAAATCTGTAGAAATTGAAATTTATTAAAGGAATTGAAATCTGAAGGAATTGAAATGAAATTAAAAAAATTTTAACCATGCGTTTGGTTTGTAGAAATTAGAATTGGAATTGGAATTGGAATTTGTCAAAAAAAAATTGAATATGTTGTTTAGTTCATTGAATATATGATATTGGTGGGGGATGGAGGAGGTGGTGGAGACGACGACGGTGGGTGGTGGTGGCGGTGGCAATGACTATTGTGGGCGGCGGTGGCAATGACACCGGCGGTGGTGATGCTTAACGACACTGACAAAAGGTCGTAATGGTGACAACAACGATAGTGGTGGCACGACAGTAGCGAAAGGTGGTGGTAACAACAATGATGATGGGTTTTGGTAATTATGACTATAGTAGTGGCAGTGGTAGGGGAGGTGATGACAACAGGTTGTGATGGCGAGTGAAAACGGGGAGTGTGGTGGTGGCAGTGACTGGTGGTAGTCGTGGTAGCAGCGTGACAAGTGTGGTGGTGCTGGCAGTGAAGGTTGGCGTGGTAGCAGCGATAATAGGTGGTGGTTGTGGTAGCAACGTGATGGGTGTGGTAGCGAACCATCGATGATGAAGGTAAAGGTGGCAACGACGACTAGGATGGTGGCGGCGACAATGACAATGTGTTGTGTGGTGGCGACAGTGGTGGGTGATGGTTATGGTAGCAACGGTGACAGGTGTGATAGTGGTGTCCGTGACGAAGGTATCGGTGGCAATCACTGCTAGGAAGGTGGCGGCGACAACGGTGGCGACGATGATGGGGATCACAGTAGTTACATTCATCATGGGTGAATGAAATGGAACGATATAGTTGTTTTTTAAAGATGGTAGGAAGGAATTGAAGTTATTTGCTAAAACCTAAGGAATCTACATTCCATCATTTGTGGAATTGGAATTCCATGTGAAAATTCAAAAGACGAACCAAACATATGAATGAAATTTGGTCAATGGAATTGACCATTCCAATTGCTCCAAATTCGGCCGGATTCCAGCGAACCAAATGCCATATTAGGGTAAGCCCTCTTTTATCCTGATGTCGTATTAGTACCATATTAGTTTTTACTCTCACACCCTTATTACTTGTACCGCTTACTCTAACTACCATAATCTTTACCCCATATTTTTTAATTATTTTAATATACGTATTAAGATAGAGAAAGAGATAAGAAGTAAGAAGAGAGAGAAGAGAGAGAGAGAGAGGAGAGAGAGAGAGAGAGAGGAGAGAGAGAGGAGGAGAGAGAGAGGAGAGAGGAGAAGAGAGAGAGAGAGAGAGAGAGAGGGTTACCCTTGGGTGTGGATGCCCAGGGCTCTTACCCACCGGCCACACCTGCTACAGGCATAACAATGTGTTGCGACACCTGAATGGAACCCAACCGGTGGCCTTACTGCCTTAGCCATATAAGAAATTGGTTTTTAAATTTTAGCCAACCAAAATCCTTTTCTACAAAAAATTTCAACATCTTGTAAGGGCTAACATCGCAAGCTTACTTTTGTCTGCGGTGTCAATACTCTTTTGACGTTTTTTTACCAAGTTTCGTGTCCTAAAACTGTGAGTTGTGGTTCAACGAGTTGTAGTTTTATAACATGACTTGCTGTTTTATCACATATTGGCACGCGTCCTAAAATGCAACTTGCGGTTTTACCTTATGGCTTGCAGTTTTTTATTTCATTTTTTTCTTGCACCAGAAAAAGTACCGACATTGCAAGCAAAAGTAGGCTTGCGGATTGATAGCACATCTTTGTAAAAGGGATTCTAGTTGGCTAAAAAGTGAAGACCATCTGCTCATGCCTCATATGGCTAGCTTTGTTAATTACTCGTATACACTATACATGTCATTGGTTATGAGTTTCGTCGTAACGAAAATATAATCATGTTCTTGAATGCGTTATCATCGTTTGATGAGTGCCCTTGTATTGTTTGAAATTGCAAAAATGACAAAATTTTATTGGTAGAGTTGGTTTGCACAAGTTTTTCTCCTATCTAAGATGTGATACCATGAAAATAACTTTTATATCATTAAATTAATGCTTGTATAGAAATAATCAACAACATTTAAATTGTCTAACTTTCACTAATAATCAAATAAAGTTATAAACAAAATCATAACAAATAAAATAAAACACTATATATATTTGTTTATAGACAAAAATTACACTTGAAAAAAAAAAAACTAAAAAACGTATTTTTGGTGGTGACATTGAACACAGTCGGGAAGTGTTTGTTGGAGATTGAAATGATAAATAAAAGAAAATGTTTGATTTTTTAAGGATTTAGTAAACCTATTCGTCAAAAGTTCAAAAATCTCCTAAAAGCCTAAAATTTATTTCTTAATATAGTCAAATCATGTGTAGCTAAGGTAATACCCTTAGAGGGTCAATGCATCATCGCCGCTGACTACCTGATTTCAAACCCCGTGGTGTGTATGAGGCAATATCTAGATCAGTGGTCTGCACATAGTGTTACCCTTAATTGGGCTGGGCCATGGTCGACGAGTATTAGTCGGGTGACACTCTTAAGCCTCCCGGATACCCCAGAAATGTGTATGTGTGTCAGCTTGCCGTTAAAAAAAACCACAGGGATGATATTCATTTTCATTTTCAAATTTCCACTTTCATTTGTAAGGATTGAACAGATGACCTCCAAAGATAAATTTCGAAAACCGATCTAACCAATCGAATCGCAACCTTAGTTAAATCGATATTGATAAAACCAAAATACTATACCTGAAACCAAGACAAACTTAATCGGTAAGGCATTGGTCATAACCCTATGGGACAACTATTTTTAAGTTATCATAATATGTGTAAGGTTTAAGTTTAACTTATCTTGTGTTATTGAATTTGAGAAGCGAGAAGAAAAGAAACGAAGGAAAGAAAAGGAAAAAAATGTATTTCATTCGTATTCCTAACTCTTAAGAAGGAATGAAAATGAATGAAAAAGAAGGAAATAAAATTAATTTTACAAATATACCTTTATTTATTTTCATGGAGTTATAATTTTTTAATATATACGCAATTGTTTGTATATATATATATATATATATATATATTTTATTTCTTTTCCTTCTGAATTTGGAGGAAGTTTCTAAAAGAAAATCAATATCACTTTCCCCCTTTTTTCAATTAAAAAACAAGTTGTTATATTATACAAACCCCTTTTATTCTTTAATCCACTCATACAAAAATATATCTCTATATTAGATTTACCTGTACACTCACATATCAGTACCCCATTCTGTTCATAGAGGGATCCATTTATATTCTGTCATGAAAATGTCTTGTTTAGATTTAGTCATTTAGAGGTAGTTAAGATCATGGACCAAATTGTTATTAGTTAACTATTAAGTATCAGAGGAAAGTTCAAATGTGAATCACTTTTTAATTGTGAACGTGAGGACAACCGAGAGCGCGACACGTGGCGGATGACTAGGCGCCACGTCGGCTTTGAATGTGGTCCCCCCCTTTAATTCAATGCCCTCCCCATGAATCGCGCCTAGTCATCCGCCGTGGATCTGATGTGGCGCCCATCCGCCACGTGTCGCTCTCTCGGTTGTCCTCACGTTCACAACCAAAAAGTGGTTCACATTTAAACCCACCTTAAAGCATCGAACTTAAACAACAATTGAAAACTATTGGACTAAACATGCAAACCAAGAAATACTTAAGGTCTGTAGTACAAGAAAAGTGACAGTCCGTAACTTTAATCACAACAACAAGAGACTGAACAGAAAGAAAGAAAAATATCCCTTTTTCTATCCTCTCTTCTTCTTCTTCGTCTTCCAAAAACCCTCAAATGGCGTCGGCGAGTGCTTTCACAGCTCAGCTTTCGAGCTTTAATGGCGGACCTTCATCATCATCATCATCATCATCTTCTTCCTCTTACCGTAATCTCTCTTTATCTCTCTATTTTTCTCTAATTTAGAGTTAAATTAAACCCTATGAGGTGGATTATCATGAAATTGGATGTTCTACTGATCTTTTAGTAGATGTGGTTTTTGCAACTGTGTGATGAATTTCACAAGCGTAATTTGGTTGCTAATTTTTGACGTAAAGTGGTTTAATTGGACTTTGAATTGCGAAACCTAGTGTTTTCTTAATTCGATGTTTTATGTGTTTTTTGTTTCTTTCTGTTTTTTGATACTGGTTTGATTTTTCAATTATGTGGTGCTTCTTTTTGATGTAGTTCTTGTTTTTGAGCTAAACTAAGCAATTTCGTATGAAATTGAAGTTGGAAAAGGATATATGTCTGACAATCCCAAAGTCAAATGAGGCTTTTTTGGCTTCTCAATTTGATAAAGGGGGGGTGTTTGGTTGGAGGTATTAGGGGTCAGGAATAGGAATGATAATGAAAACTGTTGTTTGGTTTGATGTTATATAATGGAACATTCATGTAGATTCATTAATTTTCATTTCTACTTGATTCATTTTTCCACGCGTTGTTGCATCTATGGATGTTAAATGAAACATCTTTTGTATTTTCAAGTTGGAGAAACTTTTTTTTTTTAATATGAAACAATTTTCCATAGATTATAATGGGTTAACCAAACAACATCAATGCAAATGCTCATTTCTATTCTCATTCTCCTGCATTCCCATTTTCATTTTCATTCTCCATTTTCATTTTCATTCTCCATTTTCATTTTCATTCTCATTCCCTGAAATGAACCATACGCCCCCTAATTCATAATCTTACCATGAATTCTTGTACTTTTAACAATGGTATCACTAGTCAAACACATTGCACTCACCATGCCTTGTATTCCTCATTGTCTGTCTCAGGCATGCCTTCTTAGGTTTACTTACAGATTTTAGCCTAAATTCTGAAAATAAAATGAAACCTAACTTCACACAGTTTTGTAAATGTAACTGTGTGACTTATATAACAATAGAAGTCACCTATGGTTATTGATGGTTTGGGTGGGTGCCTGGATGGTCTTCAATTATGAATGATAAATTGGGTTATCACATAAGGACCATCTTTTACTAACTCATGGTGGATTTAGTTAAGCTATATGAGGAAGGAATTATATGTTTGTTTCATATAAGTGCTTCACTCATATACAAAATGATGCAATAGTGAGAGGCTAAAAGGTAAAGAAATACAGTGCTTAGTTAACTTAAGGGTGCAATGGACAGATTCCCATGATAGGAGGGGCCGGGGGAGTATATTCTTGTGCTGAAGCTAATAGTTATATTTGCATTGTTGTATATCCCCATAAATTTATGTTAAGGGGGTTTGCCTGCTTTCTATCACACGGGATTATTCTTGTTTGTTTTTCTATTCCCCTGTCTCTTGAAATTAATCATCTGTTAGCTGCTGAGTATATCATCTGGGTCCTAGATTCAGCCCATGTATTGATAGGTTGTAAAATCAATATGTTGTTATGTGGTGAGAAAATTTCTGTAAGGATGAGGTTTTGTTTGGAGGGTTTCTTAACAACCAAATATTTTTGTTATTTGTCTATTCTTGTAAACAAATAATCGTCACTAGACACTACAATTCTGAACATTTTACTATTTTGTTGTTGTGCTATACTATATACCTGTGCAACAGTCACTAGACCTATTGCTTTTACTGTACTTCATGTTAAGAAATCATGATGAAGATTTTTGTTCTAGAAATACATTCTTATGTTAAGATTTTGAGCCCATGACAACAAAACTGTGAGAGGATGTCTTTCTCGCAAACATCTTCATGTCTTCACCCCTAAGAATAAAGTGAAAACTTATTTCTTCTTGCTAATTTTGCAGAAAAATTAAGTTTAAAACCAAATGTGGTTGGTATGAGGTCCCTATCTCAGACTGGTCATCAGAAGCTTGTTGATAACCGCCGATCTCTTCGGGTGTTTCGCCTTATTTGGAGGAAAGAAGGACGATGGAAAGGATGATGGAAAGGTGAGAAATTGACATCTTCCTGCATGAGTAAAGTGTCCTAGTTTCTTACTTTTAAGCTGTTAGTGGCCAAGTTCAATGTTGTTCATTTAAGATTCAATAGAAATTTTCTCGGGTGATAAGATTAACAAATATTCCCTCCGTCCCAAAATAAGTGCAACATATTATTTTATCCGTTGTCCCAAATTAGACGTAACAATCTCTTTTTAGCAAAGTTCCAATTCACTACTTTGTCCATTAGTAAAAATACATATTAATGATAAGTTTTCATTGCAAGATTTCTCTATTAAATGACTGTTGAGGGGTATTTTAGTTGTTTGATCAAGAGTCAAACGCATTTATAATCTATGTCTATCCAAATTTTGTATTTTGTTGAGATGGAAAGAATACATTTTTAAACCCTCATCTATATGGTAATATGTACATTGCCCAAAATATTCAAAACCACACATTTATTTGAACTTGCTTGTACTTTTCTTCATAGCTTTTTAAAGTTATCTCTGCTATGTTTTTTCTTTTCTTATCTCGTGTTTTAGTGACATCCTTTTTTAACATAATTAAACTTCAATTGATTGCTTCATGTGGGAATGGGCATGTTCTCCGAGCGATAAGAGAAACATAAGGCCTGTCACATGCGTATTTAGTTACTCATTGAGTTTTATGCCACCTTCTAATCACATATGAATGGGTAGCCTCCAAATAGCAACCCACACACCCAAATAGAATATATGCAATACAAGTTTCCCTGTATGGTGGAATGGTGGATTCTGTCCGATGATATAACAACCCCAACAAGCCTTTTTTTCTAAAGGAGTTTGAACTTGGCTTATGTATTTTTACGCATGTTAGAAAACAAGATAAATGGGGAGGGCATGTATTAGGCCTTGGAAGCTAGTTCAAGTGAGATGCTTTGTGTCTAGCCATTCCCATGAAAATGAAACCAACTGAGATGCTGACGACATAATGCGTATTCTTCAAGCTGTTAAATGATAGAGGTTTGTTACCGGTGAAGGCTGGGAATAGAAGGAAAACCAGAAAATTGGCATGCTCTATCTCTTCCAAGGATGACAATCTCTTAGGTAGCGTTTTATATGCATACGTGATTGGACCGCTCAGGACAAGAGGGTAGGACTAGATCAAACTAGACTGGATAGGACAAGTTGTGTGCCTGATGTTTGGTATGACTAGGACCGGATAAGACAAGATTAGACAAGTTGCCCCTAAAAGCTATTTGATTTTTTGTGTATCATATAATAGGTATAAAATACACAAATCAAGTAAATATTTAAATAATTTAATCTATAAACATTTTTACAACTTTTATATACATATATACAATACCAAACTTAAATGAAGAATTTAATATAATTGATGGTAGTTTGAAAAACCCCACTTTATGTTTTATTCGGCCCATGGACGGAGCTTATATGGTTCTCATGGTGGCACGTGCAACCGTGTTGTTTCTCCGGTGAAGGGTAAAATTTTTAGTTTTGTGAAGGTGCAGCGGTATCGTTACGGAGGGTGCTATTGTTTTCGAAACTTTAAAAGGGTGCACCTAAAAACCAAAAAATTCTCGTGAAATGAACCAAAAAACCTAAATGGTCTCTGAAAATCAACCAAGAAACCTAAATAATTCTCTTGATTCAACAAAAAAAATCAAAACAGTTCATCAAAATCAACAAAAAGAACTTAAAAAATCTCTCGAAATCAACCAAAAAATGAAAAAAAACTCTTGAAATCAACCAAAAACTTAATTATACGGTGCTACCGTTTGAAATATGTTCTGTCTCCGGCCCTTATTCGGCCTGGAAGAACCTTATGAATTGGTGGAGGTGCGGTAGAGGTTGTGCATGGACAATGGTGGAGGTTTAGGTGGTGGTAGTGGTGGATGACGGTGATTTTGGAAGACGTGGTGGTGGGTGACGGTGGCCGGCTGTGGAGAAGATATATGTGGCGATGTGGACTGTGGTGGTGGGTGGTGGTTATGGTTATGGTGGAGGTGGTCGACAGTGGTGGCAGCAATGAGAAGTGGTGGTCAGTAGCAAACAGTGGTTGTGGATGAGGTTGTTGTATTTGAGGTGGCCACCGCTGGTGGTTGCCAATTGCTAGTGATGGTGGTGGCGGCAGGCAGTGGTGACCATCAAAACAAATACCATGTTACCGTTATATCAAATGAGGGTAGATTACTATTTTTTTAGTTTCTGCTCATCTTGTTGTACTTATTTTCGTGAACAAAAAAAATCCTCTTTTTGTTCCACCTAGTCACCGTCTATGTCCCTGTCCCTGTCCCTGTCCCATATCTCGCCTAACGTGGGACAATGAGTTTGTCCTAGCCAATCCCTTGTATTAAACGCAGGCTTAATGTTTACATGCTTCTCCTAGGTTGGTTGGTTAACTTCTTGAATCCATGCCTTTTCTCCATGTTCGTTCCACGTATCGTAACTCTTTTAAGTAGCCAGCGAAGAAAATAGGAGAAAAAGATGAGAAGCAAAACTTTGAAACATGAGAAGTTAGGTATAGAATATAGTTCTGAAAAGAAGCTGCAATCTATGGCTACCTGGCTAGTTTTTCTTTTTAGGCATAGAAGCTATAACAGTGTTTTGTGCTTCTACATGCATAATAGGGTCGTCAAATTATGAAATGTGGATCAAAACTAATTATATTTCATGTTGATTTTGAATCTAGGCAGGAGTTTTTGGAAACATGCAAAATCTGTACGAGACGGTAAAGAAAGCACAAATGGTTGTCCAGGTTGAGGCAGTACGTGTGCAAAAAGAACTCGCTGTGTATGTATATTTTATTTGTTGTAACGCATTAAAAGTTTGTGTTTCTTTGTCTTATAAAGGTTTACACATGAAGATTTCTTTGTTTGTTTTTTATTATAAAATTTTCTTTTATTTGGATTTGGGCTTTTGCTTCTCACATTGGCCTTTTGCTTTGCAGAGCTGAGTTTGATGGTTATTGTGAAGGTGAGCTAGTAAAGGTATGCACTTTTTGTTATTGTATTTTCTTAATTTATGTTCGTATAATTTTTGAGGCTGGCTTTTAGAAACTCGAGTGAATTATGCAAGTGGTCACTCAAGTATTACTTAACTATTACTTTTGGTCTGTTATCAAGCTGTCTTGTCTCTTTTGTCCTTGAAGACGACATTTTACTCATATCCTTGCTTCTTAGTTGAAACATTTATGTTTATCTGAAACATATGTATCATATATGTTATAATGTATGCTTATTCGATATGCTATAAAAACCAAACTGTATTTCTATGATTGGGTTGATTTGGTTTGCATTGTATGGTTGAATGAGTTGGTTAGTTTGTAATATTGTATACATGTTTGACGTTTGACCCTAAGACTTGGTGCTTTAGTGGGCCTGGCTTGGGTTTGAGTATATCCATTAATTCCATTGATCAAACCATTTGATGGATGATGTGGTGGGTGTTCATGAAAAGGCGAAGACCACGCCACACCTGATCATGTGCTCTTTCTTGTAAGAGGTATGGCAGTGTGTATGATTATGATCATTCAAAGATAGTTTACAATCTGGGGGCATTTTAGGTCTTTTCATATTTCTTGGTTAAACCGTTCTCTATATACAACAACATGATATTGAGTTATTTGTTTTAGTTAAATTCCAACTCGACTTCCATGACGAGCTTTGTGTTCATATCTGAAAATGTGTAGGTCACATTGTCTGGGAATCAGCAACCCGTAAGAACAGAGATTACTGAAGCTGCAATGGAATTGGGGTCGGAAGTGAGTATTTAACTATACTTGTAACTTCTATTTGGGGATGTTACTGTTGTCAAATATGTTATTTGTGATTATTGAAGGGTATATTTTATTGTCTCAGATATTTGACTGAAAATATTTTTTTAAATTGGGATGGAGTGAATAACGTTTTGCAGTACCAGTTCGGAACAAGTTCTTGACATCTTATATAAATTATTAACTTGTTGCAGAAACTCTCACTTCTGATTACTGAAGCTTATAGGGATGCCCATCAAAAAAGTGTCCAGGTTCTTATAATAATAACAGTAAAATTTTCCGTCTTAATATATTTTTTCCTCTAATACCTTTTTGTTGTTTTTGGCTTTTTCAGGCAATGAAAGCGCGGATGGGCGATCTTGCACAGAGCTTAGGAATGCCACAAGGCCTGGGTGACCAGTTCAAGCAATGATCTATGCCTCTTTCACACTCTTCCTCCAAAACCTGCAGTTTTGTAGACCAAATGTGCGAAAAGGTCCATATTTTACCACTGTAACAAGTCTTCTTGTTTTGCTAAAAAAGTTGATGCTTCAAAATCATTTCAAATGAATTCTGAGTGAGTTTCTGTTTACCCATGCAATGCTGGATATAAAATTTTAGTTTAAATCAAGAAAGGAAGATTAATGCAATTCCTCGTTAAAAATGAAAATTCAAAATTATGGAGTAGTCTGAAGGGTAGTGGTCAACGCTCATTCCGTGAACATGTTTATTCGTTGGTTTTACGAAGTTCAGTCATGAAGCTTTAAGAAGTCATACCATAAACTTGAAATTTATGAGATTATGCATGAATAAGCAACACATATGATTCAAACTCATTTCACCTGTAGATCATCTTTGAAGAATTGTTTGAAGTCAATTTAAATGAAAATAGTGTTTCAATTTGTATGATTTATGGCATGGAAGAAGAAATCATTTTCTTATATTTCTATCTGTTTTTGTAGGTTTGTTATCAGAAGCAAGTTTATAGGGACCAACAATGAATCATGAATGTTTAGATATGGAAGAATTGAAAAGGAATGAGATTTCTTCTTTGAGCTGTTGTTTGTTGTTAATTTATGTTGCAGAAAATGATTATTTGATTCTATAAATCTGGTCTTCTAATGCTCTAAATTTCTTTAATCTTGTTCTGTTACTCAATCCATTTAAAATGGCAAGCAGGAAACTGGTAGTTATCCATATCTATGTTCTACCCACTATCATATCTATATATAATAATTGTAGTAAGAATCTATACAAAAAATTGAGAATCTTTAGTTTAATGTTTTTTCTCAATTCTACGTTCTCCGATTATTATGTTTTCAATATTTTAATATCTTATGTTGCATTGCACATGTACATATCTAGTCAAGTAACAAAACGATAAATGCTAATAAAGTCATTTTAAATTACAATAATATTGTTAAACATCAACATATAATTAAGAAATAAGTTCATGAATGCATGAATATGGTATTCACCAATGAACGTTGTAATATTGTTTTAAAGTATTTATCTTATATCTAATTTGTTTCGATAACATTGTATAATGTTGTTTAAACATATTAATCATGTAATATTTTAAACAACAATATAAAAGTCTAAGGATCGACATTTCTTTCTGTTAGGTTATGCATAGCACACTCATTTGATCCTACAATCTTTTTATTGCCACATCAATACGACATCAACTTTCCTATCCTACCCTCAAACCCTCACCAATTTTTTAAAATTCCGTACCATAAACCTTTTAACCCCCCCCCTTTTTTTTTAATTTTAAATATAATATATGTAGAGAGAGAAAGAGAGAAGGAAGGAAGAGAGAGAGAGAGAGAGAGAGGGCGGGCATGGACGGGTTCTGGATCTCGCCCTCGAAGCCGTGGCTTGAACCCGCTAGGGGTGTACAAAATGCGGGGTCGAGATTATTCCAAGAATAAATTCGTTAAATATGGTATCCTAGGAGATATGTAAGAAAAATAATTATCCCTAAAATATGAATTCATTAAAAAGACAACATGCCCTGCTTTGTACTGTTTGTAACCTTTAGACACTTTTGCAAAAGAAAGAGCCACAATGCCACAATGTGCATTTTTTTAACGACAAGTTAACGTGCACACACACGTTTCAATGATATCAAGCCTCCTTACAGGTAATCTCACTAATCTGTTGCGACCGGCCCAACCTATATGCATTTACCATCAATAGTTCAATATGGAAACACAGTATGCATTTACCATCTATGTTGTGTTTCCTCGTTTTAGAGATAAGTAGATAACTTAAAGAATTTTATCATAACCAACTTTTATGAAAAAATGATATTGAAATCTTTATTAATCATTTTAAAAGTTTTGGTTGGAGATGCTCTCATAGGTTTACCCTGCACTACCAATTCATAATGATACAAAAAGGGACCAAAATATATCAAAATGTTGTGAAATTTACGTTAGTTTCTTTGTAACGTATTGATGGTTTTTTCCACAATTGATGAAACAAATGTTCAATTTCTTGTCTACATTTTTATAGGGATCCCATAATTTTTTATTTTATATGGAAGCTATGTTAGGACCAAAATCGAGAGATTGAGAAAGCAAGAAACGGAGATCGGATCTAGTACCTTGAGGGTATTAATCGTCATCGTGAGATGTGAATCGACAAGGATAAGATCTGAAACAACCTTAAAAACGTAAAATACAAGTTGTAAGAATAATTTGTATATAACATTTAATAATTAAATCAAAAAGATTTCAAAGAGTGTTTACTCCATGATCAAATGATTTTATTTTGAAAATATTAGATTGTCATGGGAGAGCAAAACTAGTCAATTCACAATTATTATGTATTCTTATTATAATGATGACAAAATAAATAATTATAAAGGTTTCGATTTTAATGGGATGTTTTGAATATTTTCCCCTCTTACAAAATAATCGACATAGATTGACACAAGAACGTATCATGATAGGTATAATGTCAATTATACCCTTGAATATTAATCTTGCACCAAAATCATTTTTATTAGCTTTTACTTTTTATAATGACTAGTACCACATGATTACTTAAGTTTAGATGAAACTTTTTTTTGGGTAACTAAGGATACCCAACTTATCTTGTATGCATCTCAATTAATTTATGTGATTTAGAAGAAATCATACATTAAAGCTTTTAGTTGTCCAACTATGTGGAAAATAAAAGTAATAACTTTAATTTTTGTCGGTTTTTGTTTTGATTTTACTTGTTGTCCATTGTTATCACATAATATTAGTAGCTTTAACTTTGATCTATCAGTGTCTTCCTTCTTTCGAAAGCTATTTTGTCTATTCCACTAAGACTATGAGTACCGCTATCTTGCTTACCCTGATGTCACCTTAGTGTCATATCAACCTTCTTTACCCCACTTTTCTTTTCTTATTTTAATTAATATATATATATATATATATATAAGAGAAGGGAGAGAGAGAAAAAAGGAGAGAGAAGGGAGAAAGAAGAGAGAGAACCTTGAAACCGAGCGGGTGTGGGGACCCGGGGGTCTCACCCTCCAGGTTTCACATCACCGCGCGTATCGGTGTTGAAACCCTACCCGCCAAACCCGCACGCTCAGCCGAGGGCGGTACGAGTGGCCTAATAGTCAACCATTGCATCATTTTAGAACATATGAACAACGTTAATAACAAAATGCTATATAGAATTGGAACATATTTTTTCTTGAATTCCGCTTTGATTTTCAAGAAACGTAAATATTTGTGTTTAAAGATATATGATAAAAAGTTTAGTTGCATATAAGGCTCCTCGTTGCCTTTTTAACCAAATAATGTGCGATCCAAGTCAAGACCGATGCAGTGAGGTACCAAGGTGTACCGAAATACATACATGCAACGTAAAGCGTCCTATAAATAATGTTTAATAAAATGTGTAATGTAGTAATGTACCAAGGGTATACTTATGATAAACCTTATTTCTTAAAGCAATCTATAAGTCACTTCTCAAATAGCTTGTGATATAGCATAACTAAGTGACAAGATTTACAAGATTGCAGACCATGTAGGTTACTAATGAAAGGCAAACATCAATGATCGGATGTTTATTTGGGTGCAAACTTATATAATAGACTTTTACGAAATTAAAAATATCTTATTCTAACTATAGATTGTAAAGCTTTAGACTTGTATCATACATTTGTTAAAAAAAACGTTGCATCATTGTAGTTAACAAACATAAAGACTAGGGGGCCTTCATCCAACGATTATCCGGTAAGCAGCTTACCTGTAAGAGTCAACAATACTTTCTCTTGACTTATCGGGTAATGGTTGTAGTCCATTAACATGGCATCATATGCAATGAATGATTTATCCGGTAAATGTTTATCAGGTAAAGTTAAATTGTTACTCTTATTATCATACAAGATCTTCAATTCTTGTTATATTTCTCGGATAATGTAAAATAATCTAGTAAGAGTATATATGAAACAAATGTTATCGATCTCTTAAAAACCCAAGTCAAAAACCATCCACGCATTGTGTTGCCCTCTTCATGTATATAATATTGACGATAAATCTAGAAATGCTACTTATCATAGATCCCATATTCATTATGAATAAGATATTCATACATAAATGTCACGTCTTGTAATCAATATCTACAATTAACGATTAGATTAACTTAAATTTGAAGTTTATTCAAAACATTTATTTAACAACAACTGGCAATTAAAATAAAATAATATTACATTGTAAGATAAAAAGGGTATTTTAGTCCTTTGGATCTGTTTGGGGACATGGAGGTTTACGTGCAGCACAAGCAACCACCTGTGCCCATTGCTTTAATTTCCTCTTCACCATCTCTGGATTCTCTCCTGCAACAATTTAATTAACAAAGTTTTAAATAAAACAAAATAAAATTGAAGTTTTTAGTTTTAGAGTAAACTACAATTTTGGTTTATGTGGTTTACATACATTTTAAAAAATGATTCGTAGACTATAATAACTACAATTATTATTTCTATTAATTACATTTTGTTTTGAAAAACACCCCTGACTACTAACACCGTTAAATATTTCCGTTAAGTAAGGAACATTTATGTCTTTTTAGTATGTTTTGATCCGGTAAGTAAAGAAACCAGGTAAATTATTGTTCCTGAATTTTTGAGTAACTGAGAACAACAAAAAATGATAAAAAGACAATAATGTCCCTTACTTAACGAAAATATTTAACGGAGTTAGTAATCAGGGATCATTTTCAATGCAAAATATAAATAGTAGGGACGATAATTGTAGTTAGATGTCGACGGACCACTTTCAAATATTCATGTAAACCACGACAACGTGGACCAAAATTGTAGTTTACTCTTAATTTTATCGTCGAAACGACGTCGTAAACTTCACCTGAATTAAACAGGCCGGTGGCGCTGTTCCGTGGGCTACCGGGCTGCGGCGGCGAGTCGCCGCAGTTCGAGGTGGTCGCTGACGAATTCGCACTCGCATTCGGCGGCGACAAGGTGGCGTAATAGAGATCAAGCGCCGGGAACGTCTTCGATAGCTTCGTGGGTTCGGATGCGAAGTGGAAGCCGAGATCAAGGCACCCTTTGAGCTCGTCAATATCTTCGGTGGTGATCAGGCTCTGGCTCCGCCGGTGGAGCCCCTGGCGGTGGTGCCGGTGGTGCCGGTGGCTGTCTTTCCGTCTAAGCCACGCTTCCTCACGGCTGAAGTCCGTCGACAACGATTTTTGTTTGTAAAGCGGTGGCGGCGGCTTCGACGACGGTGGAGGGGAAGTTTGGTCCGGATGTGACATGGTGGCTGATGGTGGTGGTGGTACCGGCCGCCGTGGGTCCGGAGACCACTAGGGTTTGGGTTTTATGGAATTTGGAATGAAATGGTTTCACCGATTTTGGGTGGTGGAAATGGATGGGTATATATAATTGTGGGTGGCGCACGGCGGTGGTGGGTGGCGGGACCCGTACGGCAGACATTTGATTGGTCCTTGTCAAAATGACCTGTTTTATTAAATTAAATTAAGTATTTGAGGGTTATTTTAAATTTTATTAAGGTTGTGTTCGACAAACTAGCTAACGAGAGTACAAGGGGGTTTGTTATTTGCAATTTTGCATGGTACTTTATATTAAAATCAGGTCATTCTAGTATTGGGAATGTAAAATGCAGTTTGTAAGTAATTGTAACGATAATGTGTACGAGAGGGAAATGGTGCATTTAGTAATTTTTTGGTGCAAATAGCCTCACCCGGGTATAAGCCAGTTGATTATAATTTATAAGGTCTTTGGTGGCATAACCCACAAGCTTTAACTGTTACATCGTCACATCAGTTTTACCCACAAGCTCTCACCAAGCCCTCAATAGTAGTACCACTATCCACAAACCCTTACTAACTACCTTAATCTATATATTCCAAGAGAGAGAAAGAAGCAACGTGTGTGTGTGTGTGAGAGAGAGAGAGAGAGAGAGAGAGAGACTCGAGTAGCCACGGGCTTCCAAGCCCTCGTCGGAACCCGTCGCTGAAGCCCGCATGTGGCATAATGCAAACCGTCAGTACCCACCGAAGCCCGCAGGCGAGCCCAAGCCTAAGCTAGCTGTTGACTAATAAGCTAGCTAGTAGCTGATTAGTTAATTTATAGATAAATTATGTTTGAAAAAAACTAGCTTAAGAATAATTAAAATGATCAAAAAGGGTATCTTGTGGTATAATTGTTAATATTAACAAGAGTATAATTGGAAAAAGCTACAAAAAGCTCATAAAACAATAATCTAACTAACGTTTTAATAAACTAGTTTATAAAATCACTTATGATCCATCCAAATATATATTAGATTATAAGCTAACTTATTTTTGTCAAACACAACTAAAATATTTAAATGTAATTAAAAAAAAAGTTGGGAGTAATTAATATTTAAGGACATCGTAATGAAAAAGGGTTGCTTGGGTTGGGCAATTGGGGAAAGCATAAAGATAATACAGGTCAAAGTTGCAAAGCATAAAACTTTTGGGGAAAACAAAATAATAAATGCACGTTAACGTCATTCTTTTTTAAAATTAATTAATAGTTTGATCAAATATTTAAATTTTTTTCTTAATAAGAAAGATTTAAGAATTTAATATCATTAAAAGCTTTTAATGACTATTGATGAAAATAGAAGTTAGAATCTTACCCATAATATTTATTTAGACCGACTTGCAATTATGTGGAATTAGATTGGTTTTGTGAGATCCGTAATATATCTTTAGGGTTAAAATATGGGTAAATTGTGTTAAAAAGTAACGTATTTACTTTAGTTTATGTTTTGGGAAATCTACTTTTAAAATATATAACAAAATTTTACAACCAAAAAGGGAAACCACATACCAATATAGTAAGTCACTATTGATTTTTCCGTAATTATATTATTTTAAAATTATAAATAAACATAAAAAAACATCAATATTATCATGTCTATTAAATAACTTTCATGTCATCAAAAGAAATTTCATATAAATAATGTTTATCATTTACTCTAAATCTCAATCCATTCATCTTTCAATTATTACCCTTTTTTTTAATTTATTTTATTTTTCTTAAAAATCCTTTTCCTTTAAGGCTTAAACAAATCAAAACCCGCTTTCAAAACTCCAAAACCCCATTATTTTCAATCATCAAACAATCTCTCCTCAACAACCATTGTTTTTTTTGGTTATATTTCAAGAAGAATAACAAATAGATGGTGAAGAGCTTCAACGTATCAAACGTAAAAAATCACAAATTTGGTTTTTTTGGAGCAAACTAACAAAATCGGAAACAATTTTTTTAAGGATGATAAATTAAATTAAAAAAAAACGATAATCGTAAAAGAGAGACGGACTAAGACTTGAAGTAGGTGATAAACATTATTTATATGGAATTTCTTTGGATAACATGGAAATTATTTAAGAAACATGACAATATTAATGATTATTTATAATTTTTAAAATAATATAATTATTTAAAAATCAATAGTGACTTACTATATTGGTAAGTGGTTCCCCTTTTTGGTTGTAAAGTGTTGTTATATACCCTTAAATAGGTATTTTAAAAGTACATTCCCCAAAACAGAAATTAGAGTAAGTACATACCTTTTTTACGCAATTTGCCCTTAAAATATTTAGACTTTTGTCTTCACAATATTTTACAACAAAATTTCAAATGTAAAAATATAGTTATGCATATAATAATAAAAAGATATTGATAACCTAGTCTCATTTAGATCACCAAAAATAATTTGAAAAATATGTTTATTCTAAATGTTGGATATTCTTTTAAATGTTCTGATATACAAACTTTTTAAAAGGCTTATACTAGTGCCTTTACAGTCATGATAATTTAATTTGAACAAAAGCATAGTATTGGCTTTTTAAGTTTTAAATAATTTATTGATTAATAAAAAGAAAATGTTGATTTTAGGATGCATTTATATATATAATTGGTCAAATACAAATATAAAAGGTTTAGCTGAAAAAATATGTTAAATAGTTCAAATATTTTGAAAAACGTTTTAGTCATTTAGAACATCTTAATTGATTTTCTTTAAAAACTGGTTATTATTTATTTGAGAAAAAAAATATTAAAAAAATATTTTTTTTATCATTATAATACGTTATTTATTTATAATTTTTATTGAACAAAAATATTAACTGATCCAATTCATCTTCTTATATTTAATATTTTTAACCATTTAGTGTATTCAACTTTTAGACACAGAAGGTAACAATTTATTGATGATCAAAATCGTTATATATGAAGCTAAGCCTATTCGACAACTAGACTATCCAACACTTGGATTTTGACATTTGTGTCCCTTATATTTTCATGTTTTATAAGGGATTGTTTATCAAACACTTATTCAAATAAACACTTAATAAGTTAAATATTTTACCAGATATTTATGACAAAGACCAAAAATCTTGTTCGATAAGAGCAAAACCAATGACCAAAGTCTTATCTGATAAGAGAGTGCGACAACTCCTCTAACCACAATTAGCGCGTACCTTTAACAATTGTTGCATACGATGTTGTTTTGGTGGACTAAAATCTAACCCAACATATAAATGATAGTGTTGAGTTTTGTCGATACTAACCCAATAATCATTTGCTATTTTGGTATACGACTCCTAAATCTTTTTATGGCGATGATTTTTTCTCATAACTCACACTTTATAAGGCCATCCGTTGTGGCCTTACCCGAAGCAAGCAGGTAGCCTTCGGTTCACTCAACCCGTCGGCTTGCATCATGAACACCGCCGCGTAGGCCTTCGGCTTGGAGTAAATCAGTTTCATGAAACCGTTCGAAATATTACCGTTACCAACCCCACCCCCCCACTCCAACGGCTCTTTTTAGTTTTTTTTTCTTTTTTTTTCAATTTAATTTACTATATATATATATATCATCTTCCAACCCCATTTTTCAAACACAACTTTCAATTTTTCAAACACAACTTTCATCTATTCCAATTTTCTCTCCAAAAAATGTCATCATCATCATCACCATCATCATCGGCATCATCTTCATCAATTTACCACCCGGATTACGATGACGACGCTAACGACATGTTGGAGCTCAACCACTTGGCGGCCATAGCCGCCATGAATGAAGCGGTCAAACTAGTTGTCGGTGACGAAGCAACTTCAAGTCGACAAACGAGGAGGACGCCAAAAACTCGAAATCGTATAGTGGCACACGAGAAACTTGTTAACGACTATTTTTCAGATAATCCGGTGTATGACGATAACGATTTCGAACGGCGGTTTCGTATGAAACGACGACTATTCCTTAAAATAGTTGCGGATCTTGAGAGGAAGTACGAATTTTTTAGGTGGACTCATGATGCAAGAGGAGTTAAGGGGTTCTCTCCGCTTCAAAAATGTACGTCTGCTATCCGACAATTGGCGTACGGTACTGCTGCTGATGCCACGGACGAGTACTTGCAAATGTCCGAAACGACATCAAGGGAATGTTTTTCTAATTTTTGTCAAGGTATTATACATCTTTATATGCGAAGATATTTACGGAAGCCTACCGCAAATGATGTTCAGTTGTTGTTCGCATTGCATGAGCAACAACACGGCCTCCCCGGCATGCTTGGTAGCATAGATTGTATGCATTGGGATTGAAAAAATTGTCTCGTAGCATGGAGGGGTCAATACCATAGAGGTGATCATGAAGGACCGACAACTGTTCTAGAGGCGGTAGCATCATACGATGCTTGGATTTGGCACGCATATTACGGAACCCCGGGTGCCACAAACGACATAGTCGTTGTAAACCAATCACCGGTATTCAACGATTTGTTCGAAGGCAAAGCACCCGATAGCTCGTTTTCAGTGAATGACAGACAATACAAACATGGATACTATCTCGCGGACGGGATTTATCCAAAGTGGACGACTTTTGTCAAAGCGTATAGATATCCAACGGAACCCGAACGGATAGCGTTTACGGAGCGTCAAGAATCGGCTAGGAAGGATATCGAACGTGCATTCGCGATACTTAAATCAAAATGGCACATTGTTAAGTATCCGGCACGGGCGTGGACAAAAAAAAAATTAAGGTATACAATGTACACGTGCATAATTTTACACAACATGATTCGTGAAGACGAAGGCTTTGCAAATTATCCTTTTGATGAAAGTTGGGTTACAACTGATGATATCGAAGTAGATATATCCGAAGAAGAACGAGCGCAAAACGTCAACGAAGTCAAAAATAGCGAAACACACCTCCAACTTCGAGCCGTTTAACGGAACACTTTTGGGCATCCAAAATTAATTTTTTAATTTTTATAATGTAATTTTTTAATTTTTATTTATAATATTAGAATTAATTTTATTAAAATTTTATAATGTAATTTTTTATTTTTTATATAATATTAGAATTGTTTTAATTAAAATGAATTTTGATGGAGTGGGTTGCAGTGGGTCGACAGTGGATGAAATGGGTAGTTTTGGGGAAAGCTGATGTGGCGCTGATGTGGCAGCTGAAACCATTGGGTTGCAGTGGGTCGACAGTGGATGGCCTAATTAATATATCTTGAGTAATCACAATTTTGGGATTGATGAAGAACATGAACGTGATAGTTTCATAATAAATGTTATGGCATATGTATAATTTTAATTCTAAAATGTTGCTACAATATGTAGCTATTATCATTTTGTTGAAAAATATTGTTAAAAGATGAAATGAAACATCAAATTAAAGATATTTTTACTAAAATTTCAAATACTCTGAAAAATGTAAAAACGGAGGTGAAGTAGATTACTT
The DNA here is from genome assembly GCA_030169165.1 of Centaurea solstitialis. Classification (NCBI taxonomy): domain Eukaryota; kingdom Viridiplantae; phylum Streptophyta; class Magnoliopsida; order Asterales; family Asteraceae; genus Centaurea; species Centaurea solstitialis. Next base: position 13,415,212 of record CM058043.1, read on the forward strand.
AAATACTTATAAAAGTAAAACTGATCCTTGATGAAAACGTCCCTAAAACTTTGAATTATTACTAAGTTATGTCAAAGTAACATTTTCAAAACAAAATGCGAACTATTAACCATTACTATACTTAATGAAGTTTAGGAACGTTTTTCATAGTTAGATTTAATATAAACCACATGGACCGATATCGTAATTGACTCGTATATCTTTTTAAATATGAAAATGAAGAAATTTAATATAAACCACATGGACCGATATCGTAGTTTACTCGAATATCTTTTTGAATATGAAAATGAAGAACTATAAAAAAATGTTTTTCATTAGTAAGAACACCTCCTAAATTCAATATTAGCCTTATATGTGTCAATCACCTATAAAGCTCTTCCCTCCATATATTTCTCTATCCCTCATGTTTTCCCGTTTTCTCTATCTTTTTCGTCCTCTCATTAAACTTCATAACAACCTTAACCCACCAAGAGAAATTTTAAAAAAACTACACATAATTGCACACAACATCTAACAAATACAAGTGAGGAAAAACAAGAAACGAAAAGATGGTAAGACTAGGAAATGTGATGAAGGCAGCACAAACGGATAAACCACCACAACAGGTAGAGGGAATGCAACAAGGCCAAGCTCTCCACCAAACCTCTAAGGGGGCGCCAAAGTCACCCATTAGGATGATGTTGGGTGGTTTTGTGGTCATCGGCACCCTTGCTTATTTTACGTTGTATGCTCATAAGAAACCAGAGGCCACTGCCTTGGATGTGGCTAAAGTTACCACGGGCACAGCAAATACCGAAAATACCCGTCCTCGTAAGTGAGGAATGCACCGGTAGACGTCAATGTTATACACAAAGAGATCATGGAAATACATGTATTCACAATTAGTAATTGCTTAATACCCATTTGGTTGTAATAGGATTCTTGTAGCACTTTCTAATTTACCAAATGAAATAAGTTTTTAACAAGATAGAAAAAGAAGCTTGTTATCCAGCTACATGTTTTACTCTGTATGGATTTAAGCAACAACCAATATGTTCTTTAATTCGATCAAAATTTCTGGATACTAGTTGAGATCTAATTGATTGTATGTAATCACTATTTATTTCTCTATTTAATTGGTTTGATGTTGTGTTTCTCACCCAATACTTGATGCTCGAACCTTTATTTGAGTCAATGCCTTCAAACACCAGATTTAGTCAAAATTTACGAAACATTTCATGGCCAGTTTAGTTGGTCTGATGCATGGGTTATAGTTCCCATATGGTGAAGGTCAGGAGTTCGACTCCTGTTGGAGTCCATTGTGGGGGATTTTCCTTGAATAGGTGTCATATTCGAATCCTAGCTGATGCCTTAAACCCCTTTAAACGGAAACTGGATGGCTAGGCTAGGGATGGTATTCTCCTTGGAGAGGTGTCGAACTCAGGCCATCGTGACGTGGTGCCATGGTGGCACGATGGTACTCCGTTGCACCAGCATGCCGTTCAAAAAATTTCATGTTCAAGTTGAGATTGTATTGTAAATCCCTTTATGGACATACAGTGACAATGCCATTACTTGTTATCCTATACGGGCCATGTCCAAGCTTCTAGTCTAATACAAGTTGCCTTTGTTAACTTATTAGTTACTCACTAAGGTCCACCCATATGAATCTGAATCTCTTGTTCCTCTTCCAATGTTGTGTACCAGTTTTAACTGACTTTCTCAAGCGTTAATTATGCATGTTGCATCTTATGTGGTAACACCAAATGAGCAAACGACCATATGAACTTATGTCAAAACTTATAATCGTTTTGATTCTCGAGGCCTATACAAAAATCTCGTCTATATGAACCGATTTTTTCTCTCTCTTTCGAAAGATGAGCATGACACAAAGGGATTTGAACCTGGGTCTCCTCTAATATAACTTATTAGACATCAAGTCAAATGTCAATCCACCCCCTAAAAAAGACACTAGCTCCATAAACATATGGTTATTTGAAATTTAGCGTCGATTATTAAGTGTTTTAATAGTATGTATAAAACATGTTTCTCGTACATACAAAACATGTTTTCTTTTAATTTAATGTCCGTGTTCTAATTGTATTATTACTAACATAAACTTCTATACCCAATCATATCAATTGGTCAAAGCCCATTGGTGAAGCCATCATACACATAAAATACTTATTCAATATTCTTTAAAATACTTGAATCTTGTGACAAACATAGAACTTGTAGTAATAGTTATGTAAAGCCTCTAATTATGACATAAGATGCCCACTATAATATACTTTCATCCTCCATAAGAAATACCCATTTATCTTTTATTCATTTTCAGTTTTGATCCTTATACATTGTACAACATTTTTTGTAATTATCCTGTGAATGTTGAAATTTAAAAGATTAATGCCAAGTTTGAAACTAAAATAGTTCACTTAATAAATGTATTGTTCATTATTTTTATATACAACAAAATTCTCAATTATATTTGATCTAGTTCTCATTGTACACCTTTGCTAATTTGGAATGTTATTTTATGCAATACTTTTCAACTTAAAACCCTCAAAATTTTTATATAGTTGGTGATTCTAGTAAAAAAATGCATCACATTTGGGTATTGTTTGGCAAAAATAAGATAGCTTATAAGGTGGTACATGTTTAGATGAACCATAATCTAACTTATTGAAACGCTAGTTGAAACAGTGTTTCAGGAGCTTTTTGTAGTTTTTTCCAATTTATACTCTTATTAAGAATTGATTATTATACCTTAAGATATTCTTTTTGGTCATTTTACATACTCATAAACTAGTTTTTGTCAAACATAATTTATTCATAAGCTAGTTTATTAAGCTATTAAGTATTAACTAGCTTATTAGTCAACAACTGGCTTATCAACTAGTTTTCCAAACACAACCAGCTTATCAACTAGTTTGCCAAACACAACCTTACATTGGTCCAATTATAAGGAATTTGGATTTTTTGGGTCTTGAGAAAGTTCAACAATTTGTGTCATCTTGCAAAACTAGTTAACTTTTGAGCCATATTTGCAACTTATCAAAGACTCGAGGCGTTAAGTTGGAAACACTATAAAACTTCAGGGGCCATATACCGAACTTAACCCTCCCGGCAGCCAGCAGTTGGATTCTCCGTGACCTCCATTTCCGCCATTAAAACTCCTTCTTGCTGCTTACCTTTTGAAGATTTCGATTTCTTCATTATTATAAACAAATTTCAGCTGTTTTTGAAGATTTCTCAGTTGTTTTTTCTTTTGTATGAAATCTTCTATACTTCCGGCGGAACGATTTTCACTTATCAGATGACGGCGATGGCTTAAGCTTAATCCGGCGGAATTTGGTTTCATTGTAAGTGTTAATTTGATGATATCAAGAGATCTTACTAATTGTTCTTCAGAAAGTGTTAATTTGATGTAATTTGGTGACTGTATTTTGACTTTGATAACTGATGGTTAAAGCTTTTTTGGTAGGTCAGATTTGTTTGAATTTTGGGGGTTTTTGTTTGTTTGTTAAGTTAATGTATATGTGGTTAAGGAAATTTGGTGATTAGTGGTGAATTTTTGGGTTTTGTGAATGATTAAAGTGAAATTGAAGGATTAGGTTTTGCTTTTAGGGGTTTTGGGGGTGTATGTAGTATTTTGTTTTTTTGTGTTGAACAAATGATTAATAGGCGTTATGTAGGATTTTTTATGGTTGAAAATTGGGAGATATGAATTTAGATGGTGATATCACTTGCTGGTTAGAATATCTGAGAACCTACTAAATGAATGAAAATGAAATTAAATGAGAAAGTTGGTTAGGAGTGAAGTCTCATGCTTTCAAAACAATAAAGAGGATGCCATATAACTAAGTAATGGTGATTTATTAGATATGAATGTCAAGAAGATATTAATGAGAATTCTCAAAGCCATTTTTTTTTGTTATTTGTATATGACTGCCCTTTTGTGCATACTAGATATCCTAAAATTTTCTAAACTTACATGTATTTGACATTTGATCACTTGTGCAATAGCAAGGCAATTCCCATATCTTCATGTGTTAAGTAGTGTACAAGTTGTGATATTGCTCAATCTTAGTTTTTTTTGACACTTGGTGGCTCTAGATGGTGAAGAGTTATATTGAGGAAAGCCTTGATAAAATCTCCCCCAAAACCAAGCACATAAGAAGTGTAGATATCATGTTTAGCCATTTAAAAGGAATAAGTAATACATAAGAGATAAGAAGTATAAAGGCGCATGCAAAGTTTCATAATTGATGAAAAAGATGAGAGATGACATAGTAACCACCAGTAACAGTGGAGAGGGAGAGGAGAACACAGAACACCTCAACATCTTAATATCTTATAGAGAAACTAATAATATAAAGTGGACATGATAATTGATGGGTAATTTTAAAGGTATCAAGGTGATACAATATGAAATGTTTGGTAAATAAATAAATCTTGGAAGGTATCGTTTTGTTATATGTTTGGCTGTGTAAAATGTAGATCAAAAACGACCTGTAGAAAGAAAAGAGCATAGCCTTTTCTGGCAAAGCTATAAGTTTGTCTTCTCTTTGGAAAGAAGGAAAACTCCCAACAGTGTGGTTGCATTCTTACCTATGCATGTGAAGACTAGTTCCTTAACCGTATCTCTTCTGTTGGCATGCAGTTGAGATTTATATGTTAAATTTGGCAAAATGTTCGACTATGTATCAAAGTCCCAATATGTTGGTGGCCACAGGGAGAAGTTTGCAAGGTAATTCTTTATTTTTTTTCTCTTGTTTTTTACTCTCCTAGTTTAGCCAGCCTCTGCATCTGGTAATGGGTATTGGATTACCTCTAACCTTGGATACTGGTTCATGTTTTGTTCACCATAAGGAGCCTGTTATAACTCATAAAGGTCTGATACTTAGATGCCATTAAGTTATAACTTCATGCTAGCAAAAGCTGTTATAGCCTCTTCATTTTCATTTTAGGTTGGCTAGAATGTTTCTTGCTCGACTCCTGTCGGTAGTCATTTTTATTTAAAATATTATCAAGAAAAACTACTCATACTTAATATACTTTTAACATGGCACTTGGAGTGATTTGTAGCTCAAGATAGTGTTCTTATTACTTTACTAAAAAAAGTCTCACCATATTATTAAAAGGAGCATGAAAAACAAGTGTATCTGTATCATAATTCATAGGAAAGTCCCCTACTCTACCACTAACTTGCGTATATAGGGGATGAAACAGATAATGTTTTAGGTCTCTTTTACACAGCCCTTCTTTTCCCCAGATCATCATATCTAGATTCTGCAATTGTGGATTAATAATATTTTTGGTGCGTTAAAGCAAATAAATTAGCTGTTAATGTGGTAGATGTTAATCATACGCTTCTTTGTTCTAATTTCTTGCTATTCCAGTAGGCCTCCTGAAAACTTTAACAGTTAAGCTAGATGTCTATTCTTTTATAACCTGCTGTTGTCTCCAAGTGGTTCTATCCCAATTTGTTGTATGTTATTATTTGTTACACCTTATTCTATTCACCTTGTGTTGCTTGTGATTTCAATTTTTTCCTTACATTTATTTTACATTTGAAGGTTGGACGATTTGGATTCTAGATCATCATCGCCTGCCTCTTCAGCTGCAATGAACAAATGTGGATTCGAGGGGATAAGTCGTCCTGCTCGTCCACCTGCTACCTCCTCTAAGTCATTTAAAAACGGAATTCGAAAGGGGTCGGAAGGACTTAAATCCATCGGTAGATCACTTGGGTTTGGGGTTTCTCGGGCCGTGTTCCCTGAAGATCTGAAGGTGTCTGAAAACAAGATCTTGGACCCACAAGATAAATTTCTACTCACATGGAATAAATACTTTGTTGTCTCCTGTATCTTGGCCGTGTCTATCGATCCACTGTTCTTCTATCTTCCAGTCTTTGATCAATCGAAGAAGTGCCTTGGTATTGATCGAAAGTTAGCCATCACAGCAACAACCCTTCGGAGTGTTGTTGATACCTTCTATCTTATTCACATGGCTCTTCAATTCCGAACTGCATTCATTGCCCCTTCATCTCGGGTATTTGGACGGGGTGAGCTTGTGATAGATCCTGCACAAATCGCTAAGAGATACCTACGGTGGTATTTTATCATCGATTTCCTTGCCGTGGTCCCCTGCCACAGGTTAGATAATGAAGTTACCTTAAAAATTGTTAACTTAGATTGTCATTTTTAAAACTCGAGGAATGAAATTGTTCTATTTTAACCCCCATTTCATACTACTATGTGAGGCAAATGCTGGACTTGTGCCATGCAAGCCATTTTGGTATGGCCACATTTGTTAGCTACTTGGCATATTCTGGTTTTGATGGCTACTTCTCTGAGTATGCCATTCACCTATGCTTGTAGAGGTTTTGCCTTCCGAGTTGTGATAACAATAATGTTGCATAAATGTGATTAGATCTCTGGTGTGATGAGGAAAATATGTTTACACTCTTCATATTGGAGGTTTTCACTGATTAATAATGAATATGCAGGATCGCAGAAGTTTTGTAAGTGTATACATTATTTTATAATCTTGCAGATTATCGTTTGGAGATTTCTGCAGAGGTCTAATGGTTCAGATGTATTGGCTACAAAACAAGCCTTACTTATCATCGTGTTGCTTCAGTATGTTCCAAGATTTGTTCGAATCGTGCCTTTGACGTCGGAACTTAAAAGGACTGCTGGTGTAATTGCTGAAACCGCGTGGGCAGGTGCTGCTTACTATTTGTTGCTGTACATGCTCGCCAGTCATGTAAGCAACTGTTTAGGCCGGTTATCATAAGTTTTGACTTTTGACATTAAGGATTACATTATGTGATACAGTATGTATTACAGTATTAAGATGCACCTGCTTATTGATGCATTATTGTACAACACTTGAGGTAACCGAGAAATAGGCTCGTAATTGTCGGTTTATATCAATACAAACTTGAATGTATCAAAATCATAAAACTAAGCTTCAAAATTTTTTAGTAACCAACTTCACTTTAGACATAGAACTTCAATTTCAGTACTTCCACATACTGTATTGAATCATACCCTTATGCAATTAGTTAAGGTCAATGTTGTTAACTGCTTCTCTTTTTCAGATAGTTGGGGCCTTCTGGTATTTGCTGTCTGTAGAACGTAATGACACATGCTGGCAGGGAGCTTGTAAAAAAAGCAAGCATGATACACATTTCTTATACTGTGGAAATGACCACATGGAGGGTTATCCTAGCTGGAGAAATATCAGTAGCACTGTTTTAAAAGAGGCTTGCTCCCCAGATGGGGATAACCCACCATTTGATTTTGGGATTTTCAACAGGCTCTATCATCAGACATTGTTTCATCTACCAAGTTTGTTTCAAAGTATTGCTACTGTCTGTGGTGGGGGCTTCAGAATTTGAGGTACCATTATATTTTCTCTTGCTTTTTAGTTTTTGTTATGGTTCTTAGCAGGACTTGAGATATGTGCGTTTTCATGGAACTTAGATGTTATGACCTTTTGTGCACTGAGCTACCTCTATATCTGAGTATATTCTACCTTCTGCTTGATGCACTCACTCACTCTTTTCGGTATTAGTAGGCTTTAGTAGTTGACGATGTTAGTTGCTAAGATTACGTTTAAAAAATCTGAACTGTCGAAAATGCTACTGTTATGTACCCTATTTTTTTTGGGTATAGAATAGACCTGTATTAAAACATTGAATGATCACTGACTGATGATTTTTTTCTCTTTCATCGGCAGCACTCTTGGGCAGGGGCTTCAAACCAGCACTTATCCTGGAGAGTCTATATTTTCCATTGCACTAGCCATATTCGGGCTCATTCTCTTTGCTCTGTTGATTGGCAATATGCAGGTTATGTCACTACCACTTACCAATTTACTTTTGACACAAACTAGTGTTATCGTGTTCCATTAGTTATCCTCATCTCTTTCAAGTTTTTTCTTTTTTTAGTCCCCATTTTCATTGCATAAGTTAGGCGCTAGGAGTGGCGGGCTGAAAAGAGAGGATCTAGTTCTTGTTTAGTCAGTTGGGTGTTCATATTGGGTCTTTAGATCGATGATGATTTTTCTTTCTTGCTCCTCTACTCTTTCTTGAATAAGGCCTTGCCCCCATTCCCACATTATACAATAATATTTAGCGAAGACGATGCACTGCCCAGATTGTAGCAAAATAACGGTAGACCATATTATTCAGAAGCGCTTAAAATAGAATCACTGAATGTTTTTGTGGCAAAATTTTATTTACCATGTAATTTTCTAATTGATTTTTTTTAATAAAAAAAACATGGAGGTGACAGTTTTATTTCCTTGGTTACTTTTGTTTCTTTAAGGCCTATTACTGCTTTGGTGGATCCATGATTTTCAATCAAAGTAAGCATTATTATAAACAAGTAATCTATAGAGCATGCTGCATGCACTATAATAACAAAATTATCTTTTTACTACAAATGGTTGCAAATTTTTTGAGGGTATGGACTATGCTCATGCATGCCCAGGTGGAGTAGATCCCCCAATGTATCACTGGTTTTTACAAATTATTTCTATGTATAGATGGAGGGCTATGAGGGTGTTCTCCAGTTTTCCCTTCTTTTGAGGTTTTTCCTCGAACTTGACCCTATATATATATATGTGTGTGTGTGTATTTATATATATCTAACCCCCAATGTATCACTGGTTTTTTTACTCCCTTTTATCCCATAAAAGCTCCATGTTAAAACTGATTCGTATTTGTTCAAGCAAAAGTCACAGCTTTGCTGATAACCACATTGAATTGAACTATTTAAATTTGCAAAATCAGAACCGGACTCTTTTTGGGAAGCAGTTGGCGACCACCTCCAGACCATTATAGAAAATCAGGCAATGTTGTTAGTTGTCTAAGGCTTTGTTTGGCAAGCATAAGCTAGCTTATTAAGCTAGTCCATCCAAACATGTACAGGAAGCTAGCTTATCAGCTAGCTTATAAGTAGCTTTTTGAAACGCTACTTTGAGTAGCTTATGAGGAGCTTATTGTAGCTTTTTTCCAATATACCCTTATTAATATTAATTATTAAATTCAAATATACCCTTTTTGGTCATTTTACATACTCATAAGCTAGTTTTGCCAAACATAATTTGTTCAACAAGCAAGCTTATCAGCTACTAGCAAGCTTATCAATCAACAACTAGCTTATCAGCTATCCGCTAGCTTACGCTTGCAAAACATAGCCTAAGCATAAGTCGGATGCTAGTTGATGACACTTGACAATTATATCCATGAATGTTATATTATTATAATGGATTTGCCTAATTAGAAGTTCAAAAACAAGCACCATGGTAAGTTTCACATGACCAAAATCAACTTTTTAGAATGTGTTCGACGTTAACAAGCAAGTAAAGGTCCAAATGGGCAACTTTTTAGAATGTGTTCGACGTTAACAAGTCATTGTAAACTTTTTGGATCCTTAATAACCCAAAATCAACAACAAAAGTTATCAAACTGGTTGTTTTTTTGTTCCAATTTGCCATGTTGATAGATTTCAGTGGGTTGCTAAGAGTTGTTTTAATATGTAACAGACGTATCTTCAATCTCTTACCATCCGACTTGAAGAGATGAGAGTTAAGAGGCGTGACTCAGAGCAGTGGATGCATCATCGGTTACTTCCACAGGACCTCCGCGAGCGTGTAAGACGCTACGATCAGTACAAGTGGTTGGAAACTCGTGGAGTGGACGAAGAAAATTTGGTTCAGAATCTACCCAAGGATCTCAGAAGGGACATTAAACGTCATCTTTGTCTTGGTTTGGTCAAGAGGGTAATATTTCATACACTCCTTTTTCATTTACCACTTTTTCATACGCCTAATAGACTGTTACAGTACTCAAGTTTATATATTACCAAATGACCATATTTCATCCTGTACTATATCATAAGAGCCTCTTAATCATTCAGACCACTTAATCATCCTGCACCAAACCATTCAGTAACTGCCAATTTGCCCATTTTCATCAATGCAATTGACTAGATGACTTTTATTTTCGTCCAAAACGTTTATTTATTTTGCATTATTTGAAGATATTTAGTCGATAGTCAAACATTTGTTACCCCAATCCTTCTGCAGGTTCCCTTGTTCGAGAACATGGACGAAAGGTTGCTCGATGCCATTTGTGAACGACTGAAACCTTGTCTATACACCAACAACACGTACATCGTTCGAGAAGGAGATCCCGTGGACGAAATGCTTTTCATCATACGTGGCCGCCTCGAGAGCGCCACCACCGATGGCGGCAGAAGCGGGTTTTTCAACAGCGGGTTTCTAAAAGAAGGCGACTTCTGCGGAGAGGAGCTTCTAACGTGGGCCCTCGACCCCAAATCCGGCGCCAACCTCCCGTCCTCCACCAGGACCGTCAAGGCCCTGAGAGAGGTGGAGGCATTCGCGTTACCCGCTGACGAACTAAATTCGTTGCCGGTCAGTTCCGGCGCTCCACAGCCGACAGGTGCAGCACACTTTCCGATTTTACTCGCAGCAGTGGCGGACATGGGCGGCGTGCTTCATTCAGGCGGCATGGCGGCGGTATTCTAAGCGGAAGATCTTGGAACAGCGGCGGAAGGAAGAGGAGGAGGCAGAGGCGGCGGCACGGAACAAAGCTGGCGGCGGCATTGGCGGAGGAGCTTCGTACAGCCTCGGGGCTACGTTCTTGGCGTCGCGATTTGCCGCCAACGCGCTCCGTGGCGTCCATCGGAATCGGAACCTGAAGAGTGCTCGGGAATTGATGAAATTGCAAAAGCCTCCGGAACCGGATTTCACTGCTGAGGCTGATTAGATGGGGAGTATATCGTAATTTTGCTGCATCGTGTGGTTGTACATTAACATAAATTATATGTAGACTTGGAATGCTTTTTATGAGTTGTAAGGTACAACTACTCAATGCATCTGAGAAGCTGAAGGCTGGAATTTCAGTTTCACATATCCTTCGTATATGTAGTTTTGTCAAAATTAATGGTATGGTCTAACAGTTTCTATAGGGTGATTTAAGATGCTTATTTTGGGTATTCATGAGAATTAATTATTAGTTTATTTTCAGAAATTGTATTGGAGTTCTTCATAGGTTTGGACCATTTTTCCCAATATAATTTTAGAATTTTTTTTTTCAAAGGCTCTTTTGAAGAGTGACCTAGGAGTTTCACATATTCCGACAATTTAAATCAGAAAACTAGGTAAATCGATTGTTGATATCTTGCGATTAAGTGTCTTATTGGGATCAAGTCAAAAAACGAATTGAGAATCATGGTCGTTAAGGCATGGAGTCCATAAGTAGTTACGAATGTGGCTCCTCAATTATAGGACTTAATTGAGGAGTCAGGCCCTTAATTGAGAAGCCACATCTGTAATTTAGGAGCCACTTATGGACCCAACTTTTGATATTCAATTTCTTTTACAAAATTAGTCCAGCTCCGTAATTATGGTCCTAAATTACGGAGCTGATGGCTATTTTTCGTAATTTCGGAAGAGGAATGGTTAGGAGATAAAAATCACATTGTATTTTGGCTCTTTTGGCCAATTTCCCAATTTCTATGTAGTTTTGTTAAAGTTATGGTACAACATCTGGTCTAACGGTTTTTATAGGGTGATGATAAGGTGATTTAAGATGCTTACTTTGGTTAATTATTCACTTGCTTTCATAAGAATCAATTAGAAATTTATTTTTTAAATTGCTTATATCAAAGTTGTATATTAGTTAGACTTGATTATTCCAATACAAGTTTAGAACCTCTTCTTTCTCCTAGAGGTTATACTCACGAGAGTTTTACATATTCTTACAAATTAAATTAGAAAACCAAGTGAAGTGATTAGTTGATATTTTGCGATGAAGATTTCTTCTCTTGGACCGAATCAATAATGACTAGAGAATAAAGATGGTCGTTAAGGCCTAAAGTCCAAGATTAAAATGTGGCACTGATGTACCATATTAGGCTCGTGAGCTTTAAGGATGCACTACCGATAGCCTAAACACCAAACCACATGTACCCAAATTTGTAATTTACTCAATGAGATTTTGATTTATAATATTTAAATTTAAAAAAATTATGCTCAATTCTTGTGAGTTGGACGTCAATCCCCTTATATATGACCTTATCTTTTTCCATTGACTAAAACTATTTCTTTCTTTCTCCCCATTTTCACTTCCTATATATACTTGTGAAAATGGCAGCATTCATTAGAGTAGCATCCACTTCTTCTCCCACTCTTCTTCTTGCTTCAACTTCTTCATCTTCCTCAATTTTCACCAAGTTCAGATCTATATCTCATCTGGGTTTTCAATTTTCAGTCAAAGCTGCTGCTACTTCTCACCAAATCGGCTGTTGTTTTGTTCCAGAAGAGGGAAGCGTATGGCTCACACGATCGCCAAGGCCACGCTCGGCCTTACTCATCCTGTTGAAATCGAATCCCACAAGGTCTCAATCTTGAATTATGATAGTTTTCTTGACTTGTATCGAAGTGGGTCTTGGTTGTGTATTTTGCCCCTAAGGTGTTCGACGAAATGCCTACCGTTTAATTTGATGATATTGGCTGAAATGGGTTGTGTTTGTGTACTTATTTGATACAATCGAATTCAAAGTATTGGTCTTTTAGATTGGTGATGAGTTTATATTGCATATATGAAAGGAAAGATTTGCAAATTTTGTGGATGATCACTTTGTATTTATTTTCTTGCTATAAGTATGTGCAGTTAAATGTAATATTTGGGTGTTCATTTTTGTTAACTGGATCAGTTGTGTTGTTTGTTTTAATGTCAATGACTCAATGAGAAGTGCAAAATAGGCCTGAGGTCCAGTCTGTTTGAGTTTAGCCTGATGGGCATTGTTTTCGCTTGTCTAAAGAAAAACTTTAATCTGTTTATTCATACCACATTTTTTATATACAAGTTGGGGAATTGTATGGTAATTTTTATTAGAAACTGAAGAGTGATACAAGAAAAAAAAAATCTCATAATCTCATTTCATGTATTTGACTTTAGTTGAAGCTGTATCTTGGTTTCATAAAGGATCAGAACAAATGCAAAACCCTTAAAAAATTTTGGTTTGTTCATAAGGTATTGGATTTTATATCATTGAAGTGATCTATTTTGTTTTATCATAAGATGGAATGCGATATTGAAGCATATAATAAATCGTATCGGTATCGTATCACTTTTACATGCCTATGTGAATGTGATACAGTGTGGGTATTCTGTCTTACTATATAATTTATCTAAAATGGATCCCTTTTTTCTACTCACATGGGTTAGATTATGCTTAATTGCTAATTACAAAATGAAGGGATCAAAGAAATGACATGAAATTGGATCTTTTGCATCCAAAGTTCAAAATGTTACTGTTATAATTATATGGTTTGTGGTTTTTATTGGTTAATCCAAGATGGCATACGTGATGATGTAATTGTTGTAGAATTACCTGATATTTATGCATACAGATTGAATCATTTATAATGGCAGAAAGACTGAATCTTTGTTCTTTGCTTTTAAAATATGAAGATCTCTCTTGCTGCAAAAGATATCAATTTGGTGGAATGGAAAGGAGATATTCTTGCAATTGGTGTCACAGAAAAAGACATGACAAAAGATGAAAACTCAAAATTTCAAAACGCTGTCCTGAAGACGCTAGATTCTCAATTGAACGGGTTATTATCTGAAGCATCTACCGAGGAAGATTTTACTGGAAAGGTTGGACAGTCCACCATTTTGAGGCTTTCTGGCCTTGGCACCAAACGGGTCAGCTTGGTTGGGCTCGGAAAAGGCTTCACAGGTTCATCTACTTCTGCTTATCGCAGTCTTGGTGAGTCCGTTGCCTCAGCCGCTAAGGCTTCTCATGCCAACAACGTTGCCGTTGCACTTGCTTCTTCAGAAGACTTAACCCCTGAGTCAAAGCTGACTACAGCTTCAGCAATAGCAACAGGTACATTTTGTTCTGTACGGTTAGGTTCAAGGGAAAACCTCAAAAAAAGGGAAAGTTGAGGAACACTCTCGTAGCCCTTCATCTGGGTTGTATGCACTTGTGCATAGAAGTAAATTAAGTTGTTTTTTGGTTTTTAAGCATGTTGCATATTACAATTTATTTCTATGCACAAGTGCATAAGTTCCAGATAAAGGGCTAGAGGGTGTTCCACAGTTTTCTGTTTTTTTTTTTCTTTTTTTTTTGAGGTTTTCCCCTGAACTCCCTCTTGTTCTGTATACGATTTATGTGTTCATATAACATGATTTGTTAGATGTGTTTTAACTCAACAATTAAAATATTACTATGAAACTTCGATTCTTGAAAGTGTGAATATTGTGTTTTGGATTGTGATAGGTGCGTTGCTGGGGACTTATGAAGATAATAGATTTAAGTCGGAGTCTAAGAAGTTGGCACTTAAGTCTGTTGACTTTCTTGGTCTTGGAAGTGGACCTGAGTTAGAAAAGAAACTCAAGTACACAGAGGATGTATGCGCAGGGGTGATTTTGGGAAAAGAGCTTGTAAATGCTCCTGCCAATGTGCTTACCCCCGGTTAGTTATCCTTTATGATTTAGACCATTAATCATATGGCATTTTTAATGTCAAGATAATTCAAAGCGTTGTTTTGGCTTCTTGTTTCGTTTATAATAGCCTATGTGTAATACTGATACTTACTAGCTTATTTTTGTTAATGGTTATAGTGGTACTAGCAGAAGAGGCTGAAAAGATTGCTGCAACATATAGTGATGTGTTTACAGCAAAAATTTTGGATACAGAGCAATGCAAGGAACTGAAAATGGGTTCGTATCTTGGTGTTGCTGCTGCTTCTGCAAACCCTCCTAAATTTATTCATTTGTGTTATAGACCACCAAGTGGATCCGTCAAAACCAAGCTGGCATTGGTGGGGAAGGGATTGACTTTTGACAGGTAATCGTTTTACTCATAAATGAGAAATGGGTGTAAGTTTGGTATCTTTCCCCCCTTGATCCTCATTAGTAATATTGGCTGTAAAATAAGTTGTTTGTGGTGAGTTTTACACCGTTAAAATTGGATTAGCAGTTTATTGCCAATTTTGTTATGACATACTCCCCCGTCCCAAAATAAGTGTCCACATTTCTATTCTAGTTTGTTCCAAAATAAGTGCCAACATTCCAATTCTATCCTTAGACCTTACTTATGAGATGTGAAAGTCATTACTTCCTTATCGTTGAAGGATAAAAATGCCATTTACTTAATTAAAAAGCGTAATGATCACATATTTCTAAACTGTGCATCTTTTTCCATTGTGGACATTAATTTGGCAAACTGGAATCTTGTGTCAGTCATGGTTTTACCAAATTATATTGTATCCTATGACTCCATATAATTACCCCAATTGTCTTATCTTATTTGTTGCAACTTGAATAAAAATGGTTCTAGTTTATATTTATCGTAGTCAAAGTTCAAGAAAGCGTGAGGCGTGGCGTGGCGGCGAGGTCAAGCCTTAAGCCTTGCAAGATATGGCGAGGACGCGGCGTTTTCCAAGGCGTGATATATGGCGGCAATTTTTTATGTCATACATAGAATTATACATATACATATCTGTTTTATATAAGATAATTTAACCAAATAATGGTATTAAAAATGTACATTCATATTTAAAAGAAGAAAAAACGTATAGATTATTATTATAAAAAAGTTTTTGATTGAATATATAAAATAAAACTTACAAAGGTAATTTTACAACTTCATTTTGATCGTGAGACCATAACGTTTCTGACATCGTGAAATTGGGGGTGATAAGATTAGATAAATTTATAAATGTGTAAAAATTAAAGTTAATATGTAACAACACAAAGATTTAAAAAGAATTGAAAAAAAATTCACGTCTTGCAAAAACGCGTGCTGCGGAGCGATATGGCGTGCCTTGAGGCGCCATGGCGTGAGCCATGCCTTACAGAAACACTATGGGACATTTCGTAACGGCGGAGAGCGTCTTGCGCCATATCGCGCCATGGCGCGCCTTTTTGAACACCGATCGTAGTCATAATGGACAAATGGGACATGGCATGTTCTCCATTCACAGTTCACCATTAACTTTTATAGCAATTTTTGCACAATTAAGGAATTAACAACTATGTCTATTATGGCTTTGTCCTTTTTACGTTTATCAGTTATGATGATAAATATCAATCACTTGTTGGTAGTTATAATTATTTTCTTAATTTCTTGTAGTGGTGGTTACAACATTAAGACTGGAGCTGGTTGTTTAATAGAGCTCATGAAGTTTGACATGGGGGCTCAGCAGCAGTCTTAGGTGCTGCAAAAGCTCTTGGTCAAATTAAACCAGCAGGAGTCGAGGTGAGACTTTGTTAAATTGGTGGTTTCAAAAATTGTAATGGTCTGCCTTTCGGTTTCTTCACGTCTGAAGCACCTGAAGCAAAAATATGTACAAGTGCATATATTTATTATTTTTAAGAATTGTTGTATTTCCGTACACACACCTATACATACATACACACATTCACTACATGCATACATACATATATATGTAGGCAATGCATATATTCATAAAGTATACTTATTTAATTTATTTTTTTGATAACAATGTGAACTAATGCTTTCTTTATGCAAGTTCACAATTTTATAAGATTGAAAATCTCGATTTGGTCCCATGGAACCACACAAAACGGATGGAAGCAGACCATATTCAGCACATGATCTTTTTACGCTTTAAAAGTCAATGTATCTTGGTTTTTTTTTGTGTCTTTGTTTTTCTATTTAGCTCGTATGGTTAACAAACTATTTTAATATGTGAACTTGTAAAAAGTTATTAAAAAGCAGTATCTCTTTGGATATTGCCATTTCAGGTCCATTTTATTGTGGCAGCTTGTGAGAACATGATAAGTGGAACAGGTATGAGGCCAGGTGATATATTAACCGCCTCAAACGGGAAGACAATTGAGGTACTTCTTCATCGTGCTTATAGCAACTTTCTAACATATTCAAGAATGGACCCGACTTTGATACAATGACTAAATTTACCCTTTAAGTTCAATTAAATATATATAATTGGGCCCATGTAAAATTCTTCAACTTAATGAGTAGCCCTACCAAAAGTTAAACATATTTTTTTTTTCTATACGAGAAAAATAAATTGATATTCCTGTTTCATATGAAATTGGAATACTTCTCTTCTTTTGATATTCTATGAAAATTTAGAACATTTTATTTTCCTAAAGATTCCAAGTTTAAATTACTTATCTGCCCACTATGGTCGTTCAATAAATTAATGTTGTTCATTTGGGTTCACAAGATTCTGTTGTATATTTTTGTTAAAGGTTATCGTTGATAATTGACAAGTAGTCGAACATTATTCATAGATGATGTGTCAACTGTCAAGTCAAACATCCAATGTTCATGGGGCAGAGGGAGTACAAAATAAATTGCCAGTTTTTTAAGTTCGATTTTATAAAGATTGCTTAAAACAATTATAAACAATTAATAGTAACAAACAATGTGCAATTATGGAGGTGGTGGTTGAGAACAAACAATTGTGAGCTTGAGAATGTGCAATGACAAACAATTTCTATAGCCATGACAATGTGCAAACAAACAATTATGAGCTTGAGAATTTCTAGAATGGAAGTCAATTATGGAGTGGTGGTTCTAATTGTTGTTTTGCATGGATCTATAGACGTTTCTACTTACTGCGATTTTGCGACTTCCATGCTATATATATGTGTATATATATACATACATGGCCACCCAAGTTGTGACTTCAATACCGATCAAATAGCATACAAGAACTATAAAAACCCGAAATGTAAGAAGTTAGGAAATAAATAAAGACTTGCAACCTTGTTTGGACATGTTCTTAAGTTAATTACCGATTGTGCTCTGGATCCCTTGATTGTTTCAGGTTAATAACACTGATGCAGAAGGTAGACTTACACTTGCTGATGCTTTAGTATATGCTTGTAACCAAGGCGTAGATAAGGTATCTCTTCTTTTTGTTCAATGGCAACATTACTTGACCTAAATTTCAGGCTGTTTTTTTATCGATAAGTATACTCTCTCCATCCCAAAATAAATGTCCACAATAAAGAAACAAAATTTAAGAAATAAGCAATTATTACACTTTTTACCCATAACGATAGGGTCAAACCCTCCCATGACTCCCATCAAATCTTAGAGTGCATTTGGTACATTGGACATGATAGTATAGGGTGGGTCACTATTCCATGCATGGCATGAGTTTTATGTGGAACAAACGAGAACAAAGTGGAATAGGCGTGTTCGCCCTCATCCCATGGAACAAGCCTATATTTTACTATTATACCCTGAAAATAGAACTTAGTTTCATTAAAAACATCATATACGCCTCCCTCTTTACATTTTATCCAACTTAAAATTTTTATTTTGTTGTATTTTATTCCTTTGCTATCCCCAAAATTTCATTTTCTTATACATTTTCTATATGTTGGTTCATTAATGTACTTTATATTAATAATAAAAAGTAAAACAGAAAATTGAAATTACATAAACTTCATATTTTGTCATTTTCAATCGTACTGAAAAACTTTCTAATGGTTTTGTTATAAAAGTATTATTTTTTTATATATATGTAATCAAGTACATCAACTAATCATTAATCAAGTACATCAATATCAATATATATACATAGAGGACTTCTTGTGAACTTTTTTTGAGTGAACTGTGAACTTTCTCCAAAACGACGATTTCATAGGTAAAGTAAAAATTGGTTCATGAATTGTTTATAGATGAAATTATTCATATGATACATTTTTGTTGAAATTGTTATGTTTTGGTGGTTTTACGTGAAATCAAAAGGTTTTATAAAATTATAGAACGTTCATAAGAATTTAAAAAGTACGTAAAAATACCGAATATGAAAATTTTCATCAAAATGAATTATTTGATATAATTTCATATATAAAACAATTTATGAATCAATTTCATTAATTTAACTATGAATAGTCGTTTTGAATAAGTTACAAGTTCACACAAAAAAGTTCACAAAAGAATCCTCTACATATATATATATTTATATATAGAATATATAATAAAAATGGATTATTTGAGAGAAGTAAAACCAAAATTTGTAAAACGATAAAAATATTTATGAATGTAATTTAAGGTGTTTTTGATTTTATGATTGAATATAAAAATAATATTGTTAATTCATTTGATTTTATGAATGTGAGTTTTTTAATCAATTTTTTTGTTAGACTTTTTATATTTTTTTAACTTTTATTTAGATTGATTATTTGGTAAAAAAAACATTAACCTATTAGTTGGGTAAATTGGTCATTTACCACTCTTGTCTTACCAAATGCTAAACAGTTGGACAAATTTAAGTAGAAATATGGACACTTATTTCGGGATGGGATTTTTTTTCCCTTTTTGCATGGCATAAAACCATCATTTAGGTTGCTCTTGTTGTTAATCGTGTTTGAGAACCTTCTCAATATGTTTGCAGATAGTTGATTTGGCAACATTGACCGGGGCATGTATAGTTGCTCTTGGGCCTTCAATTGCAGGTAACATGTTTTAAAGATGCTATTTTGTTGTTGGCTAGCTGCTCTTTTATGACTTGATAGTCATGGAAGTGGTCTATTTGCAATACATTGCGTAAAATGACCTTCTGCCCAATCATTGCAAAAGACAAGGAGCCGCCTTTTAATCCTACAATCATTCAAATTACATAGTGTCTGCTTGGAACCGGGATTTACGGTGTACAAGATTTGATTTTGACACATTTATAACATCCAGAGGGTAGTTATGTCATTTTCTTGGAGTCCTTTAGTAAGGCCAAATTCAGGTCCCTTAGAATTAGTCGAGACACTCATGAATTTTGAAAAGAAGAAAATAAAAGGACAAATTCTTCCCATGAAAATTGCACTTTTAATGGAAAATAATTGAGATAATTTATAAAACTGTTTCAACTTTGAATATCTGTTCCCAATTCAATAATTTGTAGGAAAGAATTGAGATTTCTTTAACTGTACACATGCTCTATCTACTGCTTTTTCCACAGTAATGATAGAAGCTGCATTATTGTTTGCTTTTTTTCAGGCATTTTCACACCCAGCGACAACCTAGCGAAAGAGGTGGTTGCCGCCTCAGAAGTTGCCGGAGAAAAACTCTGGAGGTTGCCAATGGAGGAGAGTTACTGGGATTCAATGAAATCAGGAGTCGCTGATATGGTGAATACCGGTGGCCGCCAGGGTGGCTCTATTACAGCAGCCCTTTTCTTGAAGCAGGTATCCTTTTTGCCCATTTCAAGTAGTTCCTATTTAGTGTAACAAAGATTTTTATTTTATTTTATATTTTATATTCTTTATTAATCAGTGTAACAAAGTTTCAATTTTTTTAACTTTTACATATTTTGACCGTTAACTTGCTGATCTTGTAACATTTGATGATGTGTATAATGGTTTACAATAGGGTTCAACGAAGTGATAGTTTTGACATCCATGTCATCGAATTTTAAAAGATCAGCAAGCTATCAGTCATAATGGATAAAGTATAGGAAATTTGGAACTTTGTTACATTTGATTGAGAAAAAAATTTCAATGTTATCACCAAAAAGGAATCAAGGCAAACTGTGTTGCATTTTGATGCATTTTCAACAACAGCCCACATTTTTGTACCTCTTTTTTGTTAAAGATTTATAATGTAGTCTTCCTTGCTCCATTTCAGTTTGTTGACGAGAAGGTAGAATGGTTGCATATCGACATGGCTGGTCCTGTGTGGAACGACAAGAAGAAAGCCGCAACAGGGTTTGCCGTTCCTACTTTGGTCGAATGGGTTGTGGCCAACTCCTCCTCTTAAGACTTGGGGTTATGTGTTCTTCTTGGATTGACCTCTTCCATGATGACTATGGGACCGATATAGTATCAACACTTCAGAGGGTGGCATCGGTATTCTCTTAAAAATGAGTTTTCCATAAATTAAAATCCTTGGAATTCTTGAAATGGCTTTGATGTAATAAGCATAAAACATATGTCAAGATTTGCAATTTTCAGTCTTATAAACCTCAGTTTTTTAATGAAAGTTACTTTTCCAATCTAATCTTCAAGTGTTTCTTTTTTAATGTTTTTAGAGGGATGTTAATGTTTTTATACTAGGTACATGTCATTTGAAGTATATGATTTATTGGGAGGTTTGGATTCTATGAAAGGATTTGGAACTTGTATAATATAAAATATTTTGTTTGTTTGGTTTGTCGGATTTGAAATGAAACGGAATTCCATTATTTATGTATAAGTTATAAAAACAAATGATTAAATCACTTATTATTAAATGGTTTTTATAAAATGAATGTTTTTAGCGTAATTTAGAAGATTATTATAAACAAATTCAATAAAATCTTGTGAAATTTCTATGTAGGATCTTACCGAATTTCAGATTTTATGTTTAAACTTAATGCATGATTGAAATGGGATCCAACTCCAAATCCCATTAAATTCCAGAGACTAAATGGAAAGCCTACACTATAAGGCTAGGATTACTACTAGGGTTAACGATCTTTAGCTAATATTGATGTTGACATGGAACAAAATGTATGGCTTCTTTCGGACCTTACTATTCTTAAATTTACCAATTAAAATGACGTTTTGAAAAACGCTATACCATCATATTATTATTTGTCTCATCAATCGTTATTATTTTACTCGAGTTGTTCTTTCTTCGGAGGCTGATGTATAGAATAATATATAACTATTAATTGTACATAATATGTATTATGTAATAGTATTGTATTATTATATACCAATAGTCGTTTTGTATTATTGAAGCATCTCTAATGGATGAAGACATAAATTCTAGCGAAAAGCTTAAGTTTCATTAAATTTCCATCTCTAATGAAGAGTGAAGATGTTATAATTTACACTAAAATGATATAATGAATACTATTAAATAACACTATTTGTTAACATTGCATTTTTAATAAGGCTTTAAAGTTACAAAATATCAAAATGAATGAAACTTGTAACTCTTAACCAATGATATAACTCTTAACCTATCCACTTAAATGAAGAAGAAGCAACAGATTAATTCAATTGGTCTATTGTTGGCAATTATACTTGTACTTGATGCAATTTAGGAAAGCCTTAATGGATACAACCGTTAATGCATAATGGACAACATGTAAATGCATAAAGCAAGACTGTTTTGAATGTTATAAATTAGTAGTAGAAAGTTTTTCTAAGTGTTGTTACCATTTGACCATAAAAATTAGTAAATCATCATTGGTATTTTAGTTAGTTCCTTAAATTTTATATATGAGGTCTCATGTTTAGGGTCAGGTTCAAATGTGAACTCAATTTTGGTTGTGAACGTGACGACGAATCTCAACCACACATCTTCGGTTACGGTGGACGCGAACACGGAGGATTGACGCGATTCATGGGAGGGTGGAGATTATTAAAGGAGGGGACCCGGTCAAAGCCACCTTTTGTTGACCGGATGAGTGGCTGAGATTCATCCCCATGTTCACAATGAAAAATTGGTTCACATTTAAACTTTCTTCCTCATGTTTATACCCAAAAGTATTCAGAACCATTAAAAAACCTGAAATAAAAGCTAAAACTAAGAAATTGACACAAATGATATTTGAACTAGCGCAACAAAATGGAAAAGACCATGCAAACCAACTTTAGCAAAAGAAACATGTGTTATTATTATAGTTTCAAGAATTGTATGATTGCACCTAACAAAATAGTATGATAAAACCTTTCACAACCCTAAGGCCATCCACAATGGTACCACCCATACCACCTGCATAAACTGCCACCTCAGCGCCACATCAGCTTTACCACTACCTTACCATTACCATACCATTCATCCACACCCGTACCACTCATACCACCTGTATGATTTTTTAAATAAAATACTATAAATTTAAATACTATAAATTTAAATAATATAAATTTAAATACTATAAATTAAAAATAAAATTACATTAATATTAAAATTTCATTCAAATTTAAAAAAAACTAATTAAAAATAAAAAATACAATAAAACTAATTATGATGCATAGAATCCCACAAATGTTGAGATAAATCGGCGCGAAGGTTGCCGTGCCTCTCTCGGTTTTTTACGAAGTTGACGTTGTTTGCTCGTTCTTCTTCCGAGATCGTTGTCTCGACTTCGCTCGGTAAAACCTCCGTAGGATCAAAAGGATAAAACCCTTCGTCTTCACGAATCATGTTGTGTAAAATTATACACGTGTACATGATTTCTTGTAATTTCCTTCGTGACCATACCCGTGCCGGTCTAGCAACGACGTGCCATTTACTTTTAAGCGTGGCGAATGTCCGTTCGATGTCTTTTCTTGCCGATTCTTGACGTGTCGTGAATTGCACTCGTGGCACTTCCACTGGGTACCTAAATGCTTTCACGAAAGTTGTCCACTCGGGATATATCCCGTCGGCAAGATAATACCCGTGATGGTAGTGTACGTTATTCGCTACGAACGAACTATCGGGCGCTTTATTTTCGAATAAATCGTTGAAAATCGGTGATTGATTCACAACGATTATGTCGTTCGTGGCACCCGGAACCCCGAAAAATGCGTGCCAAATCCATTCATCGTATGATGCGACGGCTTCAAGAATTACCGTCGGTCCCTCATGATCACCTCTATGGAATTGACCCCTCCATGCGAGGGGACAATTTTTCCATTCCCAATGCATACAATCTATCGAACCAAGCATGCCGGGTAAGCCGTGTCGTTGTTCGTGCAACGCGTAGATAGCCTGAATATCGCTAGCAGTTGGCTTTCGTAAATATTGTCGCATATAGAGTTTAATAACACCTTGACAAAAATTTTTTAGGCATACCCTTGAGGTCGTTTCGCCCATCCTTAGGTACTCGTCCATAGAATCTGAAGAAGTCCCGTACGCCAATTGTCGGATAGCGGACGTACACTTTTGAAGCGGAGAAAACCCCTTCACGCCTCTTGCATCCCACTGCTGCTTGAAACAATCAAACTCTCTTTCAAGATCGGAAACTATCCGTACGAATAGTCGTCGACTCATACGAAACCGCCGTTTAAAGTCTTCGTCGTTGTACACCGGGTTATCCGAAAAGTAGTCGGCGACAAGCTTATCGTGTCCATCTTCCCGACCTCTATCTTTATTCGGCCCTCTCGGTCTAGGGTTTGACGGTTCCGCCTCTTCGTTTTGGATACGTTGAATAATCAATTGCGTCGCTTGAATGGTGTTCGTAACAATTTGATCCACGATGAGATCAAATTCTTCGTCGTCGTCGAAAGGGTTCATTATTTGAAAGAAGATGAGAGTAGAGAAGTTTAAGAGAATTATAGGTGAATAGGAGAAGTTTAGAGGTGAAAGAATGAGAAAAATTTGTTGGGGTTTGGAGGTATATATATAGATAAAAAGGAAAAAAAAAATATATATATATATATAAATATAACCGTTGTATAACGGTTATATTTAAAAAAAAAAGAAAAAAAAAATTGAAACCAACGGCAACATCTTACCGCTGCCCTCACATACCGGTGCCTCACCGGCATACCGCGGCGGTGTTACCGCCGGTATGCCGGCGGTACCGTTCCAAGAACCGCCCCGGTGCGGATGGCCTAAGTTTTTTTACATAGTGGTTCTACCCTTGCGATTCAATGCAATGGTACTTGTACCTTGTGCATTCGTAGACAAGCCGACAACGTACAACTGCCAATGCATAACTTACAAAACATGATGCATCTCAAATTATCAAGATGATTGAAATTTCAAATGTTCTATTTGTGTGGTTGTACTTGTTCTTGTGCAATTTAAGACAAACCAACAATGTATAATCATGAATGCATAAACATGGGATGCAACTTAAACTATACAAATGAACGAAATAATACAAAACATCACGTGGTCTACAATTGGTGCATTATACTTGTACATAGAGATGCAAAAAGATCTGGGTTTTTTTTTTTTTTTTTTCTCAGGTTGCGCTCAAGCTTTTCAAGTCTCTTTTCAGCCAACAAAAAAAAAGCCTGAAATGGGCCCATGTCTAGAGTTGGAGTGGAGAGAGGCATCAATTAGACGATTTTAGCTCGGACTTTTCAGACTTTTTTTAGGGTTTTTCCCGATCGGATTTTGGACTTGGTTTTTTTTTGTGCAACTCTATTTGTACCTCGTTAAAATTAGGAGAATGTACAACCATAGATGCATAATGTACAACACATGAAGTAGAGCTATTGGATGGTTTTGACATTACTTTTGTTCAATAGTTTGCTAGAAAAACCGGATATAACCGGTAATATAATACACGTAATCTTGTTAAATATCATTATACACCCTTTAGCTTTTACTTAATCTACGAAAGAACACCCTATGCTATTTGAAGTGACAATAATAGTCCTGTCTGAAAACGTATAAAGTCAAGGTAAAAACATTAGATAAATGATTCAAAATATGAAATTCACGTTGACCATATGTTTATATGTCATGATTTATTAGTAATGTTTAGTCTACTATCAGGATATATAGTCTACTACCAGTATATACGTTCAAATGAAAACTTATTTTTCATTGTGGAGTATGTGATGACAGCCGAGAGAGCGTTACGTTTATTCAGTTTGAAACTATGAATATTATGCATTAATCACCTTGAATAATCCATAATATGCACTCTGAATAATCTTGTATTATTTAGATAGAATATGAACCGAACATGACACGTGACACTCTCAGTTCTCCTCACGTTCTTAATCAAATTTGAGTTTCCATTTGAACCCGATCCTATATATATATATATATATATTAAAGAGGTTTAAGGAAAAACATCAATAACAAAAAAAAAACTTGACCTTATATATACATACATATAGATCACATAATTCATTAACTAAAAAATTAAAACTAGTTTTAAAAACTAAGATAATTACCATTTTAAGTGGAATAAACTCTTAAAAATCCTATTAAATGTGTGTTAAAATTTATTTACTCTTTAACACCAATTAACTAATAAATTTTTTATTTTTATCAAGTTATAATATATATAATATATATATAATATATATATGCACACACATATATAACGTATTAATACATTTCTAATTAAAAAAATACATTCTTTTTATCAAATATCATATGTAACATTCACAATCAATTCATATATAAATAATTATAAATATTTTTCTTACTCGTCTATGATTATATGTATTTACATTAGATCTTCTCGTAATGTAATATATGATAGGTAGTAGATCATATGTTAAACGAAGCTAATCACATGTAACTCGCAATGTATATTTGAAGTTAAAGAAAAATGGTGAAAAAGATAGTGAATATCAGTGATATTTAAAATAAAATAAAAACTTTGAATTTTTTATTTACCAAAAGTATATCCAGAAAAATATATATACAAAAATTAATTAAAATATTATGAATTAACTAGAATTAAAAAATAAACAAATTTGAAAGATATAATGAGATTTTAAGGATTTATTTAATTCAAAACAATAGATATTCTAATTTTTAAAACTATTTTTCATTTTTATTTATGTTATTTTTTTCAATTAATGACTAGATGACTCATATTTTTTTTAAATACTCTTATAAATCAATTTGTTTTCCTCTTCCAATTTTTCTCTATATGTGTTTGTGTGATTGATCAAAATAGCTTAATCAAATTCAACAACATATTAACAACAAACATCAAAATTGTTGAACCAACCAAATTGATTTGGTTTGGTGGTAAACTTGGTTTGGACTCAACCATGCACATTTCTAATCATGAACCCAATTTTAAATTGATTCATCTCCAATGATGAATAGAAACTGACACATAAAAGAAGAATGAGCATATTACCTTTTATAAAGAAGGTGGATGATTCAATTGGATGAACTTATATGGGCCATGGGGCTATCGACATGCATACCTTGGAATAAACTCTAATGTACATAAATAATAATATTAATATATTATATACTAGATACATATCCGTGCACGTTATAGCGTGAATTGTCTTGAATCTAAAGTTTTTTTTGTACGGCAATAAACTCACACACGCATCCGCGGTATCCAGGCATCCAATTGGGCAACACCAACTAATCCGCGGCGACTCGGCCCAGTCCACATAGACTGGACCCGCCCAGGCACGACTAAGCCCGACCTATGGCCAAGCCCGCATGCCCGTTACATGGCATGCCCATAGACTCGAATCTAAAGTTGATAACTCGAAAGAATAATCATGTTTGATTCTCAATCACACAACGCCAATTTTAAGGTTCTCTATGTTTTTAAATCGCATATCATATGTATGAAATTCGAGGTCAATATGGGTAATTTGTCAAAAATATTAAAAACGAGTTATTCATTAGTGGGGTCTTTAAACCGATAACATTTGAGCTTTTTTTTTTTGAAGTTTTGATTAGACAATTATAATTCATAATTTGTAAAAGGTTTTAATATATCTTGGTTAACTTAAGATTATATATGTTAATATGATAATTGTGTAAATTGGTAAACGAAAAAAAAATATAAAGTAATTAAATAACTAATTATAAAAATATAAAGTGCAATTTGAAAACAAAAAATAGTTTGATTTTCGGTTATCATGTTAAAAATGACAGGTTTTGAAACTTTTGAAATTGTATATGATATATTAAGATTTTTATCTCTTAAAAAATCAATAATCGTAAACATATTTTTTAAAAGTAAGTATAGATAGATAAATATAGATAAACGTGTAAAATGTACAAGTTAACTTTTTTTTTGAACGGCAATTTAACTCACACACACGTTCCAGGGGTATCCGGATCCATACGGGCACCGACTAATCCCCCGCGCCCATGAGCCGACCCGAAGGCCAACCCATGGACTCGCCTCTGAACCGACCCGAAGGCCGGTCAAGAACTGGATACCGCAGAAGAGGTCTATAAGGCCTTTGGCCTTTTTTGCAACAAGCGGGACTTGAACCCGCGCCAACCTATCTTTCAAGGCAAGCACAAGGATGTTACCTACCACCGCTGGGCTAGACATTCATTGGTTTTTTTAATACATCATTGTTGAAAAATTGTTGATTCATATTTATGATTTTTTTTACAATATAATTAAACTAAAAAATATTCAATAATGAGATTATTTTGAACTTTTCGACGTATAATGGTGTAATTTGTAAATTAATGCATTTTATAATGTATTCTAGTTAATTTATGATTATGTATTTTTAATATGGATGTAAAATAAAAAATGAGAATATAAGATGTATAAAACATATTAACTCATATATGTATCATGATATTTAATAATATTATTAAATTAAAAAATATTCAATATTGAACTCATTTCGAGTAAATTGAAAAGACGATTATAATGATATACTTTGTAAAAAAAGAAATGTATATTTCATATATTGATTATTTATGTTAATATGATAAATGTTTAAAATAAAAAATAAAAAATAAATAAGTAAGGGACTAAAAGTAAACTAAATGGTTAATTATAAGGGTATTAAGTATAATTTATAAATTAAAAGAATTAAAGTTTAGATGTGGATTAAGGAGAAATAATTAGTGGGGTGGGTTGTTCATGGCTTTAAAGGTTGTACATTAAGCTTTAAAGTTTATACTTCTTAATTTTTCAAGAATAACCGTATTAGCTCCTTTATAAATATAGTATAGGTAATGTATATCAATCTAATTACATTTGTTATGCCAAATTGCCAATGTATATTTGAAGTTAAACTTTTTGGATCAACCACTCCATGCACGAGATACCAACTAAAGTTAGAGTTAGAATTAGAATTTTAATCTGAGTTATTATTTGTCTAGACGTACAGTTGAAATTCCAAGTGATGGTTTGCTATTCGTTTTAGTCTCGATCATATGAAGTGGTCTTTAGGGGTTGTTTGATTGTTTTTTCATAAAGTCCTATATAGATAAAGTGGTCTATGCCAATTAATATGTCTATGTAGATTGATAATGTTATTGCTTTAAGAGGGTTTTTCATAAATGAAAGGAGTATGATTTTAATTGGGAGTGAAATTTTTGTAACATAAAAAACTTGACTTCCGACATAAAAGTCACTCTAAAAACTTACTGAATAAGTCCTATCAAATTGGCATGTATCGTTGATCGAATAAATTGTGATTCTATTTAGCTACTAACAAACAAATCCTTACAAACTTGTCTTCCAGTGCTGTGGCGAATTGGTTATCGCTCGGGGGGTTCATAGCGTCCTAACCGAGTTCGAGCCTTCTCATGCGCATGTCTGGAGACATTTAAGTAGGGTCATGTTTAATCCCCAAAATCCCTAGAGATTAGTCGAGCTTTGGCCAGGACACCTTCCAAAAAAAATAAAAAATCCTTACAAACTTTATTACACAACAACAACAAAAACCTTATATAAATTGTTAAAGGATGTTACAGGAAATATAAACTCATGGAAGTACATTCCCATGAATATTTTAACAATACTTATAATAAACTAGTTGACAAGCCCAGGCTTCGTACCGGGTTCATGAACAATAGCTACCGACACTTTAACATATTTAAGTCAATATACTATATATGACTAAAACGTAAAATGAAATATAGAAAACTAAAACATATAAAGTAAATGAATATTATAAGTTTAGGGGGCTGATATGTAAGTTTAAAAGTGGGTATAGGATTCGGGTTGGTTGAAGCATATATATAGTATATAATAAAATAAATACATGAAAAAAAAACCAATATTAGGCTCATTTCGATCTTATCGACGATACAATTATAATGACGTAATTTGTTAGAATTAAAACATATTTTTTAAACATATTTTAGATCGCATAGACGATACAATTATAATGGCGTAATTTGTTAAAATTAAAACGTATTTTTTAACATGTCCAACCAACATACGATATACGAGTAAAACGTAAAATAAAATATAGAAAAGTAAAAGGTATAAAATGAATAAATATTATAAGTTTATGGGGCTAATATGTAAATTTGAAAATGGGTGGGTATAGGATTCGGGTCGGTTGAACCGTATATATAGTATATAATAAAATAGCAACATCAAAAAATATTCAATATTAGGCTTATTTCGATCGTATCGACGATACGAACATAACGGCGTAATTGGTTAAAATTAAGACGTATTTTTTTAACGTATATTAACCAAAACTCGATATATGACTAAAACGTAAAATGAAATATTAAAAAGTAAAAGGTGTAAAATGAATAAATCTTATAAGTTCTAAGTTGAAAGGGCTAATATGTAAATTTAAAAAATTGGTATGGGATTCGGAATATATAGTATATAATAAAATAACTACGTCAAAAAATATTCAATATTAGGCTCATTTCGATCGTATCGACGATACGAATATAACGGCGTAATTTGTTAAAATTAAAATGTATTTTTTTAACGTATTTTAGCCAATACACGATATATGACTAAAATGTAAAATGAAATATTGAAAAGTAAAAGGTATAAAGTGAATAAAGGTTATAGATTCAGGGGCCAAAAATGTAAATATTGATAATGGATGGTTATAAAGGCGCGCGGATCTCATGCGGGTCTAAGGCCGGGTCAAGACCGGGTCACCCGACGGGTTTGGGTCAGAAATGAGAGAGGAAATGATGGGTTTGGGTCGCAGGTGCTGGTGGGGCGGGTCGCCTGCTAAATGTATATATTAGATAATAAACTTAGGTTTTTGACTAGTTCAATTTATGATATTTTGAACCATCCAATAACATAGAAAAGTGTTATCCTTTATTCAAACCCAAAAGCTTGACTATATAAAAAGTACAAGGGACCTTTATTGGCTCAATTCAAAATAAAGGGACTCAAATTGCTCATATAACAAAAAAAAGGGACAAAAAAGGAAAAAAACTATATGCAAAAGTGCAAATCTCTCTCTCTCTCTCTCTCTTGATTTGCTTTGGTTTCCTGCTATATCACTCATCATTTGCTGCTACTTCTGCTCTCTCTCACTTTCTCTCTCTAAAACACACACACTTTTTCTCTCTCTAAAACACACACACACACACACACTTCTTCTTTCTGTAGAGAGAGAGAATCACACACATTCTCCTTCTCAGAAGTAAGACATCTTTCATTTTTTTCAGCAGAAGGGCACATTCAGCACAGGTACATTAAGCATTGGATCCTAAACCATTTTCTTTATATATTTGTATAAGAAAAAAGAGACAAAAATGTCAGCTTTACCTAACAAAAATTTTGTAAAAAAATCATAACCAAAAAGGACAAGGCCCCTTCTTCATATTTCACTCTCAATTCAAAGTGTGTGTGTGTCATAGAATTTATCTTTTTAAAGGCTTAATTATTCAAATGATTCCCAATTTGAAGCATTCCCCCATTACAGCTGTAGATAGATATGGGGTTCTATTTATTAATACCCACCCAAATGGTGTATCAATTATGATGATGTCTGTATAAAGTTAACACCAACTTTTTCTTGATTTGGGTCAAGCTGCTGATTAATTTTGTGTTTGACCAGGGTTTTTATCTCCATGGGTTGTTGATGAATTTGAGAAAATTTGGAGGTGGATTGAAGGATTTTGTTGGGTGAATGTTTGATGAGAAGAGTTTAGTTTCAATGGAGTACTGATTTGATCTCTGAATGGGGACTATTTTTAATGCCCACAAGGTGTTTGATATTTTGTCTGTGTGAGATTTGGGAAAAGATTGGGGCCTATTGGGTACTGTGCATTGAGGGTTTACTTTGATGATGTATAAGGATCATGATTTGTTAAGATTTCGGAACTGGATGCTTCTTTTCAAGGGCTTAATCTGGTATTTTGTACCAATTAAGTGGGGTTTTAAGAGCTGCATTTGTTCATATTTGGGTAATTATCTGAAGGCTGAATTAAGATTTGTTTTGCTTTTGATGTCTGGAGCTCCAAGAGTTAGGTCTATGAATGTGGCTGAATCAGAATCAAGATCGATCCTTGGGCTTACCGGAAACAAGGCTGTGGGTCCCATAAGTACACGAAAACCCACATCGAAAACATCAAGAAAGATCGAAATGTCACCGGAGGAGGGTTCTATAGGGAGAAGGAACCGAGAGATTGCGGCATCGTCCCCACCTTTTAGTGCCAGGGGTGGCGTTCCTTCAATATTACGTAGGCAGGTTTCACTCAACGCTTCGTGTTCTTCGGATGCGTCTACCGATTCGTTCCAAAGTCGGGCGTCAACCGGTAGGATTTATAGAACGAGTAGCAATGCTAGAGGGAGGAGGCAGTTGGCTTCAAAACCGAAAACCATTATTGTTGATAATGGTTCAGAAAGTTCACCTGATGACTTACAATCTAAGAAGAGGTGTGCTTGGGTGACATCAAGTTCAGGTATGAAGACACGTGATTGATTTGTTTTGATTGATTCAAGTGTCAAAATGTCATATTTTACATATATAAACTTATAAAGTCACATCGAAGCTCAGATGTTTGTAATACGATTTCTATATTAGAAACCCCTTCTAGTATATAATTTACCTTGATCATAGCCATATTGTCTATTTAGCTGAATGGCTTGAAAACTGAACTCAATCATCCTACCTCTTGTGTTAAGTTTGTAAGGGAGTAGGAAGCTGATTAACATTAGAGGTAGGTCGGATGAAGGTCATTGTAGTAAAAAAAAAAAAACTTTGAGAAACTCATGCTTAAAATTGAAAACTCATTTCAAGATCATTCATCCAAAGGACCCCAGATGTATTTAGTGAAGTTGTTGCTCATTAAATTCAGAATAATAATGTCATAATCCCTGTACCAAATTGTGAAATTTAGGATTGGCCTTATAGAACTAAAAACTATCTGATTATGTTGATATCTTCCTATCCTAATATTTACAAAGATTTGTACTTTGCTACAATTATGTGAAAGTTGACTAATTTGTGACTCTTAAACTAGATCAATCCTATGCCATTTTCCATGATGAAGAATGGGGAGTGCCTGTGCATGATGACAAGTATGTATACACAACAATCTTGAAGTTTTGATATGTTATTTATGAGGTTTATCCAACCCCAATTTCCCCACTCTAAAAGGCCACTATTTGATTAACTATTTCATTTCTTTCCTTCAAATTGTTTAATATGTAGAACATTATTCGAGCTTCTTGTGCTTTCTGGGGCTTTATCAGAACTCACATGGCCTGCCATCCTCAACAAACGTCACCTTTTCAGGTACTTTCTTGTCATTATGTAATCTCTTTGACATCTTTTTGCCAAGTGTTTTTTCTCTCATGAAATGGGTTCTCTTCATGCAGGGAAGTTTTTGCAGATTTTGATCCAATGGTTGTTGGAAAGTTCAATGAGAAGAAGCTACTGGGACCAGGGAGCGCCGCAAGCACTCTGCTGTCAGAACTTAAATTGCGGGCCATAGTTGAAAATGCTCGCCAAATATCCAAGGTAGATCCTGTAAAATCTCAACTCTTAGTTCGGTATTCCTTATAGCTGTCATCTGGTTGTGTGTTTACTGAAAGTTTGATGAATCGTAGGTATATTAATCAGCCAATATTTATTATACAACCAAGATTTTTTCATCTTGTACTGGAATCATCACTAAATGACCCTTAATCAAGTTTCAACTTCTTGTCTGGAGGGCAATAAATGCTTGAAAAGTACCACTCTTTTTGTGCATATTTGTGATTGCATTTCAAGATCCAAAGGCTGAAAATGCATTTAAGTAGAAGGGTAGGGCAAATAGGTTGATTCTTGCAAGGTCTTAATGGTATACAACATAGTTGTTAGCTGAGTTAAAGATCACCCATAATGGATTCTTTTAAGGGGCTGTTTGTTTACCTCTTAACAGTTCCATCAAGAGGCAACCTCTGAATCGTTAAGAGGTAAATCTTATTTGGTAAAAAATGGACTGCCTCTTAATGGTTCCAAAACCCTCTGAATGGTTTAGCATCATGGGTGTCTCTTAACCATTCAGAGCCCTGATTTCATTCTCAACAATTACCTAACCACCATATTTCATTTTGCACTATGTTATAAGAGCCTCTTAATCATTCTGACCACTTAATTATCCAGCACCAAACCATTCAGCAACTACCAAACAGCCCGTAGCTTATTTTATCTTCATGCAAACAATTTTTCTACCCTTTGGGACAAATGAAAGGTCTGCCTACATCCTACCATTCTATGAAATATATTGGTTTTCTTTTTTTTTCTTTTTAGTACCCACAATGGATTGATTACCGTCAGCCCTTTAGTTAGGGGCAACTCGTTTTAAAGATCCGAAATTCCCAAAAATCAGTCGAGTTCTGCTTTAGCGAGTTGTACCTTGTGCATTGCAAGTGTAGCTTGATCTGGATTTGGGAGTTGTTAAGTATGGAAAAAGGGGTTGGCATTTATTATTGGTATCACTTTTTATTATTCATGATATGACATATTTGAATGAAATGATAAGTTCTGGTAGAGTAGGTGCGAATGTAAATTAATGGTGGTCCTGAGATTTGTTCAACTTGTATAATTGTTTATGTATTTTTATTTGTAAAGTTGACCCAAGATTTCACAATTTTTGTATCTTTTTCTTTGAGGTGTCACCCTCATTCATGCAATTGCAAGCTAATCTTTTTTTATAATTAAAATGCAATTTGGTAAGTTGGTGAAATGAAAACGGGAGTTATCTGATTTTAATAATGTCATCATTACTTTTAGTTACCTTTTGAAGTTTTCGATTATTGTGAGTTTGTTTCATCAAGAATGGTTACGTTAACGTCGTTGTCCATCCAAAATTTAAGACGAATCTACATTTTGGTCCCTGTGGTTTGTCGAAAACTTTGGATTTGGTCCCTGGTTTGTTTATTAGATTGGTGGTCACTGTTGTTTCCAAATCCTAACGGTTTTGGTCCCTTAGGTTAACCACTGTTGGTGGAGGCGGGTCCGGTTAATTCTTCTGACATGAGGATCAAGTGAGGGCATTTTCGTCTTATTACTTATGAAATGTGACATGGCAATAGTTGATACTTGATGAAATAGATTATTGTTATTTTCTTAATTATTAATTTAACCGTGACTGCAAATGTAAGGGGACTTGACTGGCCTCCGCTAATGGTCTCATGCGTCCATCCAAAAAGACCAAAATGCCCTCAAGTGGTCCTCACGTCAGAAGGGGACTTAGCGGCCTCCACTAATGGGTATTGGGACGAGGGACCAATTTTTTAAGGATTTGCAAACCACGACTGTCATGTAATAAACAAACCACAGGGGCATAGTCCATTAGTTTTGACATACCACAGGGACCAAAAGTGTGGTTTACTCGAAATTTAACTTCACTGTTGTTTTTGTTATATATCAATAGGTATTCTTTTTTTACCCTTTCAGTCTTCACATAAACAACCGCCCTACCAGTTAGGGTAGAGGATGGTCCCCACCCTCAGACCCGTCTCTGGTTAGGATATACTGTGTTTGTTTGGTTTAGTAGTGAAAGTTGTACTTTAAAGGTTATCAAGCAAAGCCTAACTTTTTGCAGGTTTTGCCAATATCAGGTCATAGATGAATTCGGGTCATTCGACAAATACATCTGGAGCTTTGTGAACTATAAGCCGATAATTAGCAGATTCCGATATTCCCGCCAGGTTCCGGTGAAAACCCCGAAGGCTGATGTCATAAGCAAAGATCTCATAAGGAGGGGGTTCCGTTGTGTGGGTCCCACAGTCATCTATTCGTTTATGCAGGTGGCGGGTATAACTAACGATCATATCTGTAGTTGCTTCAGATTTCAGGAATGCTTGTCGATTGCGGAATCTGAGGAAGTTGGATCGATCAAAGTCGAAGATGGACAAAAACCCGAAGAAGCGATGGAATCGTGCATATGTGATGCAATCGAGGGTTTGAATTTCTCTTCCGGGTAATAGTACTTATGGTAAAATTCGAGATAGTTGTGTATGATGATCGAGAAACACCCATATCTGTAGATTTATTATCGAAACCGAATTGCTACGAACATGACTGTTGATTACGGTTACAAGTTTGTATAGCGGGGAAGATTAATGTGGTTTCACTTTAAACGACGTATTTTGCATACCGTTGTATTGTTAGGATGCGTTTGGCATGTAGACAAACAGGACCCGGACCCACGAGAGCGAGGTAGGGGGTTAAAGATATGGAAGATTTCAGCCTTTCAGGTTCTAATTGAACATGGGTAGTTTAGTAATTTGGCGGGACAAGAAGTTTCTATTCTACCATGTCATGTTTAAAAACGTACCCTTTAGGTCGGTATCTTTCCAGAGTTTGACATGATTGCTTATTAGGCGAACATGTGTGTCCTTTATGCTGATATGATATTTGCAAATCATATTAGTGTCAATCCACAAAAGGATACACATGGATATTGTCGTATGTATATTAAGTTGGCGAATTTGTTGAAACTTTGAGCGGAAAATAAGAAACGCCGCCACCGTTGAAGAAAATTTGTACAGATGGACTGAATCATTCAGAATGAAACCATAGGGACTAAGTCATTCAAAGTTAAAACCATGGGGACTTAATTGCTCGAAGTTAAAGTATGGTGATTGGCTTGTTTAGAGAAGTGAGACTAAAATCTTAGCTCAAACTCTTTCGCACCAATACACAAATCAACATCAAAACTCTTGTTTTATATTTTAATGTTATAGTTTAACTTTTAGAGAAGTTTAACTAGCAGAATCTAAATAGAACACTGTAATCTAAATGTAATTGTCATTTTACCTGCAAGTACAAGAATTCTTAGAATCGGGGGGTAATCTAAATGTACTGTCATTTTATTTGCAAATGTAAGAGTTCTTGGAATCGGGGTCACAAAAAAAGGATACGAAATTCCGTATTCGACAGATGTACAATCTTTTATTGCGTGATTTGCAAATAATTAAAGTGTGTTTGGCTTTATTTGTGACAATGGGATGATGAGTAAATTTTTGTTTTTTGTATCCCTTGATGACACAACAAGGGCTCCATGGTTTTCAATTTGAAATTTGTCTTACTCTTGGTGTCTTATGCATTGGCATCTTGTACCCTATCATTATCTCTCATTAAAATCTTTCTACTTACGAAAATTGTTTATTTTATTTGACTTTCTATTTCAAGAATGAAATTACCTATTTGTCTATAATCATCGTTACCGGTAGTAATATTGCTATTGTTGAAAACCCCATTGTCACTATCCATCATTATTAGAACCCTAATTCCCAACCCTTGAAAACCAAAAACAATGCCTCTTGAGGGTTGAAGAGATTGTTCGCGGAGTGAAAATGACTTAAAAAACAAGATTACATCCCCTTAACGAACTTGTCAATTTCGGACAAGACACAAATAGGTAACAAAATCAATAAATCAAATTTTAATGAACGGCCATTGTTGGGAAAGGTTGTAGACCACGAAAACATTTTACAAGATCATATCATCTACCTACAAAAGACTGAATCAAATAGACAGTCCTGCTAAAACCCCACCCCCTATTGTGAATCCATTTATAGCGAAACTTTCCAATGGAGCGAAACAACAGAGTTTACGGCAAATATGCATATTTGGGGTATGCACATTTGCTTACTTCGAGATATCAGTATCCATGCCATAGGTGCATGTATATTTGAATTTACCTTTTTGGATTCATCTTTTAACATCATGTTGAGATTGATGATATAAGTAAGGGATCATGTGACAAGTGCTATTTTTGGTGGAAGTGTTTTAAAGTATTTGATCACTTTTAATTAAATACTCTCCCATGAATTGTGACTTGAAAGGGAATTGATCTAGTAGATCTTATCTTGTTGCATCTAATCATAACGTTCATCCATTTCTCATCCTACGATTGATAACTACTTCTCACGCTTACCAAATTTTGCACTTCTACCGAAACCCAACCTTGATGATATATTGGTATAAAAAATACTAACTTATGACGAGAAACTATGAATTAATAATAAATCAGCAATAAAAATAATGACACAAAACAAAACTATAAGTTTGAGATGTGTACATGCTCAGTTTGACTGATTTAGATTGAAATGTCAACTAAATCAATAAACTTGATTTGAAATTTTGCATTCCAAATTAGTCAAATTTATGAACTTAATCAAACTCTTGAACCGAGCATTTATCTTTACGTAATAATTACTAATATTCATTAGAGTTTTAATCTATTATTAATCTATACGGTTCGGCCAAAATGGTTTGTTTTGCCGGTACAAATTGTTAAGCAAACCAAGTGACCAATCTTGAACTTTTAAATCGACCAACCAAGTTAAAGGATGCTCAAACTAACCAAATTACTTCTATATATCCAGTTTAATATATTTTTTAACCAAACCATGCACACCCCTAAAAGAACTTACACGTCGACAACTGAAACTACAAATTGATAACGACATTCAATGTTCACTCGTTATCGGCAAACCATAATAGTTGATGTATTAAAATGATGTACATTGTGCATTTAGAGGTGTATTATTTTGTTGTTGAATGATGTCAAGTAGATATGAGACATAGCCTTAAATGAGAGTTGCCATAATTTTGTCAAGCTCTTGTTCAATGGCCCATTTCAATTAAATCTTAATGGAGAAGTTGATGATTGTGGACTTGTGGAGGTGTGGTGTTGGTTTGTCTCTTTTATGGTTATGGGTCTTCAGTGACTTCACCCTTCAAGATGCTTCATTTTTTTCAAATCAATTGAAAAAAAAAAAACATTTTTGAACTTTCTTTCTACTAATCTTTTTCTCTCATATATATCATAACTATTAAAAATTAACATAAGTAGATACATGTAACAATACCTTTTTTTTTATTAACAAGGTTTAATTTTATTCAATAAACTCGATTAGTACTAATCAAGTCAAGATCCCAATCGTACCGTCTCATGGCTGTCATGAGAATGAATATTGCAGTATCCTAGCCTCCATCAAACCCATATTTTTAATAGTAGTATCATATCTTCCTAAAAGAAATAAAGAAAATCATGTGTTCAATTTTCATTTTTATTTGGTAGATACATTATCTAGTGTTTTGATTATGCATTAGACACCGAATCTTACACTAAATACTAAATTTGATACCAAAGCAGAGAGCCAAGGCAGGAGTACCCCTCAACCATATTGAAAAAAGATTGTTATGCACATGGAATAAGGCTTTTTTGTTGTTGGGATTTGGTTATTAACTTATTAGGGACACATGTACCTCTCCCATATGGTTTAGTACCAAATTAGCATATATGACACTCTTTCCCTGATAACTATTAAAATATTTTTTTATGTTTTAAAGAGGTTATCAAACATTTATTAGGTAAATGCTTACCAATAAGGCAATAACGATACTAGAGCGAGTTCATAGTGTACATTATGGTGGGTTAATTACAAAAAGCAATCCCATTTTTCTAGGTTAAAAGTAATTTTTTTCTCTCTTTCTATCATATGTACCAAAAAAAAGTACTTGGAAATCAAAGAGAAATCAAAATAAGGAAAAAAAAATTAATAAACCAAAACAACCAAAAAAGTCCATCCAAATTAACCAAAAAAAAAAACTAAACTAAAAAACTAAAAATTAACCATTTTGTTAAAAATCTATCGCAAAGGTGGAATTGGAATCAGACTAAAAAACATTCGCCGACTTTGTGGACCTTTAACCATTTAATGTACCTTAATGGTTCCCCACTAGACAAAAATCATGGATCCACCACTCAACATATATCATCCTCACTACCTTATCGTGTAATACATACAGGCCATCAAAATTTGTTAGGAAGCGTCTTAAACCCAGTAAGTGCTTAGCGCGTAAAAGTCGCATCCGTCACTTACCGGGTAAAACTCTAGGTTTGGACATATGCCCCTGATCAGGTAAGATTCTCAGCCAGTAAGGTAAGTTATATTGTTAAGCGCTCCAGTAAACGTTAGTTTATCACTTACATTCATGTATTGCTTACTTCGATCCATAAAAACATGTTTCAATTCAAACCATTATTAGGTCTCAGATAGAGAAGAAACAAACCATCAATCAACCATTAGCTGTGTGTGTACTCTTTTAGAAAAAGTTAAACCGGTTTCACATATCATCACATTATATCAAAGTCGGGATCTACCACATCTAGCTAGAAACTCTTAAAAATACACTCCAAAAATAATTGATCTTGCACAAAAATGATTAGAAAACCGTATATGATTTAATGCATCTCTAAGCTCGATAACTCCACTTAAAAAGACTTCCGACATGTTTCAAATTAAGTGTACACTATACGACAACGAGCGGGTTTTTGTAACGGGTCTACTCATAAAAGTTATAAACTACAACTTAAGCCTAAATTTTAATTAAACAAAACCCACTAGATCTACCTGGGGATTTATTTAATTAGAGAGAATATAATGTCTTGAATAAACCAGTAGCAACTAAAGTTTAACTTACTTGTGAAAGCAAGGAACCACTTATCTTTTTTTCTTGCATAGGACACATGAGGAGGGTTCAGCAAGGTATGGTCTTGAAACTAGCCAGGGTTCGAGTTGATTCATCGGTGGTGGTATTCTCGGGTTCGACGTTTGGTGGCTCGGTTGTGGAAACGGGTGAGGTTTTTTCGCCTTTCTTTGATTGTGGACGGCTTTTGGAAGTTGAAGAGACGGCGGTGAGGAGAAGGCCACTAGGTGATGATGATCCTTGGTCTTTCGTGCGTATTGGGGTGTCGTGATCGTGTACTCCTTTGTACGTTAGGATTACCTCCGATGAACCGTCGACCGCCATCTCGATGTGTTTCCGAACCGGACATCCGGCAGATGTGCACTTGTAGTAGTTCCTGAAACGATATGTTCAAATC
Source organism: Centaurea solstitialis (assembly GCA_030169165.1). Classification (NCBI taxonomy): domain Eukaryota; kingdom Viridiplantae; phylum Streptophyta; class Magnoliopsida; order Asterales; family Asteraceae; genus Centaurea; species Centaurea solstitialis. The sequence goes on from CM058043.1 coordinate 13,455,921, forward strand.
GACACTTCAGAACTACCGATGAAACATTTTTAACGCTTCACCTTCAATGTTAAAAAGCTCTCTTAATATTTTCTTTACCGACACATGGATAAGAGATTTGGATATTCTATTAAGTCAAATATATTGAGGTGTATATTATATATGTAGGTGAGATCTTGGATAAGAACCATATATATTTTGAGAACCTGAAAACCGCTATATATATATATATCTCACACACACAGTAGCTATAGGACAGCAAAAACCCTAGCCAATGTCATGGAGATTTAAACTATTTTACTTTCAATGTAATAAGAAGGGCATTTAAAATTGAAGGCATCAAAATGGCATATCAGCAAATTATAGCTAAAAAGCGCACAAAACACTCCAAAGATAATTACTTAAACTCATCAACATATTTAAATGTTTACCAACTAATTCCTCCAGGTACATACTATTTGAACTCTATTCGGATGCCATATCTACAAGCAAGTAAACAAGCATTGAATTTAGAAATACTGTCAAAACTGAACAAGAAAGAGTATGAATAAGAAAATAGAGAGGAACAAGGGGAACTATAGAACATGACAAAGACTAATTACTTGTAGAATCAAAGTGTGAAGTTTAAGTTTGTAACACCAATATATACATAGAACATGTCCAAATGTAAGAAGTGTTCTTCATATTCTTTTACCCACAAAAGAATGGCTTCAAAAATGACAAAAACGAGCCAAAGCCAGATAGTAAGCCTAAAAGCAAACTAGTGTTGGAGCGTCAACATCTAAACCTACGTTTGCCTTGATCATCGGAAGATGCCATGGATCTGTAAGCTCTAAAACGGGAATTACATATATCATTAAGCAAATAGTTTTTGGCTTATTGCATAGCTGATGTTTCTTCAAAGAGCATCTCCACAACATATAGAACGTGTGCGTAGCAAAAGCTCCCTACCCCTTGGGTCAATAAGCACTAACAATACTAAATAAAACCTAACCCAGGTTTGTACTTCTCCAAATAGTTGCTGCACATAAAATAACAGCAAAGAGAGAAAATAGGAACCCACCATATCTGTAGTATGCAATATACAAAATTTTCACATTCCACCCCACTCGTATCAAAACATGGTATAAACATCAAACTCTAAGGAGTCGTTTGTTTTTTAAGAGGTCTAAAGTCTGAAGTCTAAATTCGCATCTAAAAAATAAGAGGTGGATGGTGCACCTCTTAAAATTTCAGAGGACGGTAGGAGGTTTTCAGGCCTTTTCTGAAAAATAAAACAAACAGTCTTAAGTCTGCAAACCCCTTAATTTTCAGGCTTAAGAGGTTTTAAGAGGTAACCTTTAAAAAAACAAACTGCCCATATCCGTCAAGTGTGTGTTATATTCTGCACTTAGTCAAGTTTGTAAGGTACAAAGGTGCACATGATTTTTGATGATCATCATGGGAATGACGATTCTAAGATGTTTCACAAAAGTTTTCCCCATGTAACCAAAAGAGGTTAGCAAAGCTAACTGATGAAGCATTCTATCTCAATCCACCATTAATCAGCAAGCTTAAAAAACCCTATCCTAGTGGAATAATTTCACATTGGTTTCATTTCCTGCCCCAACTAGTGGAATAAAAAGTTGCATGTTGTTCTCACCCTTTCTGAGTACTAACCCTATCCATTAACTGCTAAGATGATCTTCCTCCTTGTTTTCTTGTTTGATTAATTGTCCATGTTGTTAGGTCATTTTTCTCTTTGATGAGCCAAGAATAGAAGAGCATGCTAATCTTCCTCTTCTCTAGCATTGATCTTATATTTTCGAAGATAAGGGGCAATTCTGGAAAATTCTTCAGCGTCTGTTTTCAATCCAAACCTTCCTATTCAGAGAGGGAAAATTGCACTAACAAAGTGGAGGTGCTTTCTTTACTTTTATGATCTTCTATTGTCCAAACAAAGCTAACCAAGAAAATCTTTAGATGGTCCTAAGTCCTAACCTTACTGCAGCCATGTAATTTACTATGCCTAAGCCTTTGATGTAATTTACATGTCAAATATAATAATATATTTACACTGCAATAGGAGTTAAAACCATATAATAAAGTGGAGCCAGGTAGATCTTGATTCTTGCATATATACAGACACAAGCCAAAATCAAATGATATTAACCGGCATTGGTAAATTGTGCTAGAAATTAGAATGAACAAGGATGCACCTGGGATGAGGATTTCCCTTCACCATCTTTTGTCCATATTTCCTCCATCTATAACCATCTGCTGAAATTCCAACATCACTGGCTGCATGCACAACAAATTTGGGCTTTTTCGGAGGCTTCAAACAGAACCAGGACTTGTCGAGCTGCTTTTTTTTACTCTGGTGATGCAGAACGGGTAGTATAGGAAGTAAGAGCATATTTTGCATAACATGATAAAAGAACAACTATAATGTTTGTGACTTGCCTTTTTTTGGGGGGTGGTGCATCCATCTCCTCAACTAAAATCGGACCGTTACTGACAGAGCCACTTGATTTATTTAGCTTTGATCCAGATGAAGAGATCATTTTACGTTCTTGTCCTCTAGAAGAAGCAGATATAATCTTGCCTCTCCTGGTAAACACCTTCTTAGGTGGATCGTGCTTGTGCTGACCTTTATAAACTATTTTTGTGACGGAATTGTATTGATCACAGGACTCGATCTTTTTAGCCTCACATTCAGTGTATGTGCACTTATAATAGCTTCGAGACCCTTGTGGACTCTTCACTTGTTTCTGACCATATTTTCTCCAGTTGTACCCGTCAATAGGTGTCTTGACTGTACGTGATGTAGATACAATTTTGGAATCAGAAGAAATCTTCTGGTCTGCTTCTGCCACACGAGTGATAACAGCATTCACCGCTGGCGAGAGTGTTTCTCCTTGTGGATTTAATCTCGGAAGATTTGAATTTGGTGCAACAGAAGGTGGTGATAATTCTGAGGATGAAGATAGAATCCCGGGTAACTGAATCTTACTCCCTGCATGAGCTTGAGCAGCCTGAGCTATAACAATTGCCAAGGCTTCTTGGTGACTCCCTTGAAGTTGATTCTAAGTTGCAAAAGGTAGAGAATTAAAGTTTATTAAAACATATATATGGACAAATATTTGCACAAATGAAGTTATAATTATTCATAGAAGACAATGACTAGAACAAATGAATAGAAACCATGAAATATGCAACTTGAAACCTCAATTTGATGGAAAAAGTTGTGGTTCCTGGGCCTTCAAAATAAATTGTAAACAGCCAGGTTATTGACAAACCGTCTTATGGCTAGATGAAGCTTGTTTTGAATTAGTAGTCACATTCAAACTTGCACAGTACATGGCGTTCAACCAAACTGACAGAACATGTCCATGGATGGTTCAAGTTCACCGTGGTTCAAATGGTTCATCAGTTAAATGTAAAATGTAAACAGTCCGTGTTTGTTTATATTCTTATATGCTTCTTTTTATTTCACGAATTGGTTACAAGTATTAAGATTACAAGGTTGATAAACTTCCTATCTGTCACTGCTCAATCATACCTTGTTTTACTAACAGATGATTAAAGTATCTTGTTAAATTTTGGTGTAAATCTCTAAAGTAGTACTTTCCGCCTTCCGAAAATAAATGTTCACCTTCCCTATTTAGGATGTCAAGTAAGTGTCTTGTTTTCTTGAAGGGATATTTATCATACATATTTTCTCTTTTCCCACCCTCGCTCATTGCAATAAAAAATAGAACTTGTCCACATCCCTATTGATCAAGTGTTTTTACTTTGTTATAAAACACTAAGTTGATGATACGTGTTATCAGGATAAAAGTGGCAGTACTTTAACTTTAGTCAAGTCACTAATACTTCCCAGATAATTGTGACAGGGGACTAATTCTAACACACGCTTTACAAATCCTTCTCTTGGATCAAAAAGCAATTATCACTAATTGCAAGTGGGTGACGGTAGACAACTACATCTTTTGTAATCAAACAAATCATCTTCTGAATATACAGTGGGTGCATGCATCCAAATACAAAATGTTGATTGGAATGGATTTATCATTTATGGATTAAACTTTAAAACATAACATGTACCATGATTCATGACGATGTTCATGAACACATAGCATGTAAAAGTATTTTCCTTATAAGCTAAGTTTGTGAACAAGACGACGCCAAAGTTACAAATTCGAACAAGGTCACAAACAATTCCTGACTCAAGCATGTCTGCAAAACCTAGAAGCAACACTGAGAATTGTCCAAATACGATCATATTTCAGTGTTAGAGTTCATAGGAGAAAGATAATATGGTGCACCTAGAAAAAGAGAGCATTCAAAACCAACAGAGAAAAAGAAAAATTAATCATTTTCATCAGTTGTTTTTTCAAGATTGTATAATTTAGGTTGCTTTTAAATTATAGGCTAGTCAGAAGTAGTATTTTGAAATGAAAACATATTCCAGATGAAGTTAAAGAATTAATCATTTTCATCGGTTGTTTTTTCAAGATTGTATAATTTAGGTTGCTTTTAAATTATAGGCTAGTCAGAAGTAGTATTTTGAATTGAAAACATATTCCAGATGAAGTTAAGGTTTCAGATGGTTCTTGGAGAAAATGGCTTTATCTCCGAGTAGATAAAGCATGTCAATATTTTTCGAGTAACATACCAAGATACGGTGACATTAGAGGACATACATCTATTTGCAACATGGTTATAATATGAAGAAGAAATGTGGGTTCAACTCAGCTCTAAAGAACAGGGATGTGAAAATAGTAATTTGATTTACTTCTAATGGAGGTTACAGACTATGGCCATGAAGGGATCCCTAAAATGTTAACAATATGACATTCAGTTGTAGAAGGTGGGGTGCATGACCCCTGCCTGCCATTAGTCAAATCCTGTGATACAGCGGTATAGAGAATACCTAACAGTTTCTGTGAAAGGATTTCATGATTGAGACATAAGTTACACATGTTTGTTTGAATCAATCAACATGGAGACTTCAAGGCTGGATATCTTGACATCAAGTACAAAAAAAGATACTTATGGCATTTTCATTTCTTTCCTAAAACCCCACTTGAACTGCAGCGACCTTCAACTGTTTTCCAGGTGCACAAGGTGAAGAACAGTTAAAATTGGTATGGTGTATCGAAACAAGCTTGTAGACTTTTATAGGGTTGGCTGGACATTACAGTAAAAGAAGCTAGAGGACAGTGATCATTTAGCTGCAAATTTTGTTTTCCCTTTAGAAGAAAGTCATGATCTCACTTTTATCAAAGAAAAGTCAAGGACTTGTAAATATCATGCTTCTTCCCTGAAACGACCATTGCATTCTTATAGTTCATCAACAGAAGTTCCTTAAATTAACAATCTTGCTAACTTCAAATAATTGCCTTATGATACCAATATACAAACATAAGCCTTCCTCCTTGGCCATATGTAGCAAGGTCTAAACTTACAACCGCTTTGCATCAAAGCAATTTCCTTGTAAACTTCCAGCAGGATTTTCAAACAAAACCAAATAGAAAGCATAAATGCAACTAAACAGTTTTAAGAAATTCCTAACGGCCCTTCGAAGATCAAATCATGCATCCCTACTACAAAAATAGATAACTAAACTATCTTTATTATTTTGTGATGACATGAAGAAGGGAGCGAATGTAAAACCACCGCTGAAAATGATAACAAGAGACGATTGAATTGGACACCCTGAAACAGGATACAAGAAAACACTGACTGAAGGAAATATTACAGGTGCAGAAACACAAGTACCCAAACAACATGTGAGTGGACACTGGGTGGTGTTCTTGTTATAGATTGATGAAATAGTTGGGTTAGGTATAGGGGTAATGATGCCCTGTCAACATATTGTTTGATGTAGCAATGATCGAAGAAAACTCTGAATTAGTCTCTTGCAAATAGAAGGTGCTTTCAATCAAACTTGCATTTCAAAAATTTCCCCAACACAACCCAAGCAACTGATTTGTATCCCATTTCTATCAACCTTTCAATTCTCTTACCACATCCCATTCTTTTGGATCATTTGTTCCAATCAAAGTATGCTTCTTGTTGTCAATGCCATACCAAATATTCAATACCTAACAAGTTTTATGACACCCAAGCACATAAAACTCACTTCTAGTCTTCTACAGATTTATAAACTGTTTAAACTTGCATACCAAGTAGTACAATCAAGTTAGCTGAAAAATCCCAAACCAATAAAAAAGATCACTGAATATATAAAGGTTTCCAACTGAACAGACAACCCATAAGACAATCGCAATGTTAGGTCAGTGGGAAAGTTAGCTATAAGGTACATCATGAAGTTGTTGCTTACTTAAGTATATCTTTCATACATAGTGACAGAACAACTCATACAACCAAAAACCAAACTTCGATACCGCACAGAACTCCTCTTTAAAAGTCAGGTTTAAATAACATACTTAATTTATGCATAAAGATAGAAAAACAACACTTCCCCTTCCTTAAGAAGAGTTACACTTTCGATTACCTTGCTTTTCAAGTTGAACTTTGTTGCAGAAAATCAAGATGTAGATGATATATTTGGACAATAAATTGATAACATTTCACAGATACTACTTCAAAAATGAGTTAAGTTGATTATAGGACAACAAAAGATGCTTTTTTTGTGTTTTTTTTTCCTTTCTGATCCTTTTAGAACAGTGTGGTACCTATATCATTTCAGGAAGATGAATACAAATACAATCAAAGCATAGACATTTATCCTGTCAATTATATGTTCATTTTCAAATAAAGCTATAAAACAGCAAAAATGTTAATAACAAGTGAAATGTGTAAGCTCTAATGGTGCTTTACCTTCAAGTGCTCCAATTCATCTTGTCGCATCTCGTATTGTATCGGTACCTCCGCCAACCCTAACCACAAACACACTACTCATATCAAAGCATAAACAGATGAAAAACCACAATTCAGTTTAGAAACAACCGATTCGTACTACATACCAGAGGCTAGGGTTTCCGATTGGCAGGTTCTAGAATATTCGACGATTTCTTCCATAGGCGAACTCTCCAATTCACTAACCACTCTCTGATCATCATCATCATCAGTCGCATCATCATCATCGATATCATCGTTATCGTTATCGTCGTCGTGGTTATCGTATGCATCGTCATTTACAGTGGCGGAATCTTCTTCAGCAGCAGCAGCGTCGTGGTGGTGGTGGTGAGCGTGGCGTTTTCTTCCGGCGGTTGTGGTCGGATTCTCCAATTGAGTAGCTTCGGAGCTCCGATCACTGTCGTCATCCATGGCGGAATCTGAAGAAATTTGTATATAGTGTGTGAATGATTACGATGATGAAATTGTTTGTTTAAATGTTTGTTCTAAAGTGTTTGTAAAGAAGAAAAGTCTTTCACTTTAATTCTATTGATGTTCCTTTCATCAACTTTTTATTTATTTATCTATGAATGTACATATTATCTCGCGTGTGGTATTTAGTCTGAATGATACAATATTATTTATAAAGATGAGTTTTTATAAGAAGTCATTTTTGTAGCGGATGTAAGGACGATTAAAAACGTACCACGTGTCATATTCAGTTTGAATAATACAACATTATTCTAATCAAATGTTCATGTATTATTCGTACAACATTCAGTTGGATGCATGAACATACCGTCTGATTAATCTTGTATTATTTAGATTGAATATGACACACGACGTGTTCTCGATTATCCTTGCATTTGCAATCAAAAGTGAGTATATAACTGAACTTTCATCTACACTTATAATTATTAAATAAAAGATAATTGCATTTTAATAATAACTAGAAAAATGAAATCTTCAACCTTGCATTTACTCGTAGACTTAATATAATTTAAAATTACAATATAAAGATTTATAATGTTTATAAACTATATGCTTAAACAAAAAATGCTATGAGTCCAAGCTTGACCAGATTATTTTATATTTTGCTTTTATTTTATTTACATAACGTTGTTAAACAAATAATATTTTGGAGTTTGATATTTTGAACATGTATTTTGAAGGACTTTGATTAGACTTTATTTAGTTCAATAAAGAACAAAATCTATTTAGGATCATTTTTTAAGTAGGAAAATCGGTCAATCCTTTAGGCTTGGAGTACTCCATATTTTAAGTTATTAACTGGTCCTTTTTGAGTCGGGTATACCTAAGCTCGGGCAGGTCCTTATTCTTAATCTCATTTGTGCATTTCTAGTAATGCATCTATACTACCTCAACAAAGGGAAAAAAATATAAAAATTTTGTAGTATACAAAGTGATATATTGTTGTTTAAGAAGGCTTTTCCAAGCTAGTAGGAGCTCTATGCTAACCAGTTCAAAAAGAAGTGCTTACGTATGGATTAAACATCTTGTTGGTGACAAGAGTAGGTCGGCAACAAGTTCAATCCATCCATATATAATTTATGGAAAATGAATTTATACACATTTTTCACCTTTGGTGAAGGTTGTACTACGACCTCCTTGGAGGTGGGATTCTATTGGTTACCCGAACATTATTTGGCCAATGGCCTTTTGGTAAATTGAAATGGTAAATGGTCAAACAATAAGATCAAATGATCAATGATTTTAACCAGGGGCGGATTGAAGGCAAAGGTGTAGGGGTCCTGGGCCCCTACAAAATGTTTTCCACAAAGAAATTATTTTCACTTTTTACTTGTAATTTCTAAAAATATCAAACAAGGACCCCAACAAATCACACAAGAACCCCAACAAAATACAATTTGAAATCCCTAATCTAACCCATAAAATAAAACTTAAGGCCTTAATTCATTATTAAATGCTAATTCATTTTAGATCTCTCAATTCTGACAATCCAGATACGAAGTAGAGACCAGAAACAAGATTCGTGCTTATGAAAAACAAGTTGTTAATTGCTTAGAGATCGTTACGTAGGAAAAAAATTTAGTTATTTATTATTTTATATGGTGCCCCCGACGACAAATTTTTCTGGATCCGCCACTGATTTTAACCATAGTGTTCAACTTTCAAAAATGATCATACCGATTTTCTTATGAACCGAAAGATCAAACAATTTTCAAGTAAATTTAATTGGACTAGGTCTATAAATATTGAAAATCCTACATTCGTAATCACAACTTTCATTCCCCATGAACTAAAAAGACCTAGGCACCCTCCCCCCAAGAGAATTTGTATATATTTGTTTCTCTTTCTTGATCTACTTGCTTGAACTTTACCTTCTATCTAGAAAAGATACCTACACTTCCAATCGAAGACCCGTCGAAACCTTTACCTTTTATTTGCTCCTTAAGGCAAAGTTAGATATTTTTATATTATTTTAGTGTGGTCAACGTTCTTGTCAAGAGATTTTTGACGGAAGTATACCAAACATTACTTTAAAGATAATAAATTGGAGTTCTTTCAACCCGCATGAATTTATTTGCCATTTCAAGAAAAATGTCTAACTTTCTTACTCTTGATTTGTGTTTTAGTTATAACTACATTAAAGTTACCTCACATGACTCTTGGTGAGTTACGTGGTCAACATCTAACAATTCATTATATACGCATGACCTTTTTGTTAGAGTCTCAATTTAATAAGCAACAGAAGCCAAGTTTTCCTAGTTTGATTTTACTATTATCTTATGTTAAATAGAACATTTTGTGATTTAAATACTGTGAAAACAAAAATGCATCCATGTATGTTATTACATGCATACATGTACAAATATACCCACATATGACACGTTCATACATGAGTGCACACATATGCATAATTAAATACATACCTCTAAAAATTGCTAATAATGGGTATACTTACAAGCTAAAGAAATGTTCTTTGCCATACATAAACATAATTGTACCATGCAACTATACGGTAGATGAAAACATTTATTGCCTTTATCCGATCATTAAAGAGGAAAGTGTCAATTCTTAACCAATTTCTTGCCTGATCCTCACCTTAATCGATCATATTTTTGGGATCGGTCCATAATCCTAGTTTCATTTTGCATCTCTAATTGCAAACATAATGTAACGCCCCGTTTCCCGTGTTAAGTTTTAACGATGTCAGATTAGTTAATTAACCCAGTTAACGTATTTGTAGGAGCCTAGGGGCTAAAGTGTATTAAGTAAAAGTGCAAGGGTTGAGTGGTGGCTTGTGTATAAGAAGAAAAGCCCCCAACTTCCCTTCAGTTTTGTTTAGACGGTTTCCAGAGAAGAGAAGGGAGAGAGATAGCGAATCCTTGGAGAAATTGGAAGCAATTAAAGTAAGTTCAGAGGTTGCTATGGTGCAATTGAATGGTGGCTACGAGAATTGCATAAGGTATGATCCCAATTCATGTTTGTGTAAGATTGAGTTTATGGTTGGGACTAGGGTTTGTGGAGAGATGATTAATTGATCATCAAATACTTGTTTATACTTCAAATTGATGTTATAATTATTGGTTATTGGTATGAGAATGAAGTATAGACTTTGTATTTGGTTGGATTGAATTGATTTTTGGAGGTTAGGGTTCCAATTAAATTGGTTTGGGAATTTATGATTAATTGATCATCAATTAGAGGTTTTGTAATGGTTATATGTTATAGAATGTAATTGAATGTTTGGAGATGGTTGTATACACTTATTTGCTCAAAGAATGGTTGAAATTATGGGTTGGAGTGAAAACCCACGAGTTTGGGATTGAAAACTCATGGAGAAAGGAAATCTGCCTCCTTTCGCGGCCGGGAAGAATTCTTCCCCGGCCGGGGAGTTGGGCAGAAAGTTTATATATATATTTTTTGCGACTTTTTCTTGCGGCGACCATTTGGGGTTCTCTCAAGGGGTTTTCCGTAAGGGATTGTTTAAGTTAATAATGTAGAAAGGTTGATAGAGTTGGAGTAGCTTTTCCATGAGTTTGGAGCCTAAGGCTCGGGTACGTTTATTAAGATTAATTTAAATAATAGTTGATACGTGTTATGTGTACGTATATGTTATAGGTGGTACGTGGCAAACCTTTCACTTGTGAACGTGTTTGTTTGAGTAACACATTGTCTGGTGAGTACTCTATCTATATTGATGATGATCATGCCTATGTGATTGATATGCATATGTGATTGATATGCATATGTGATTATGTGATATGATTATGCGATGGATATGATAGTACCTATGGTGGTAGTGATACCCCTAGGGAAACGGTTATGATAGTACCTATGGTGGTAGTGATACCCCTAGGGAAGCGGTTATGATAGTACCTGTTTGGGTGAAATTTTATCATCGAACGATCGAACGATTAAAATTGTAAGATATCTTTCAGGATGATATTCCTGTATTAAGATAAGGTCCTGAAATAAGGATACAACTACCTTCCAACAAAGATAAGTGATTATCGAAGAAGATCGTACGATATCATCATATGATCGTACGATTAAACTAACGATGTACATGTTCAAAGTTTGCTCTTATTGCAGGAAAGCTTATCCAAGATAACCTCGAAGCATAGCCATCGTTCATTGAACTTAAATCCGACCGTTTGACCAAGAAACACTCTTCATTTAAGAGCTTGGACGTTACGATCGTGAAATCAGCTTCAGTTATAGCCGTTGCATTTATGGCTCAATAATGAACGAACGGTTACAAGCTCAACAGCTATAAAAGAGACTCAAGACTGCACACAAGAGACAACTGATTCTGGGAGAGAAATAGCAATACGAATATTATTCTCTGTATTTACGTTCGATAGCATTCATTTTCTTTATTGTAATCGTACGATACAACTGTAACATCGAGGATATCACCCCTTATTGGTGATCTATAGTGCAACGTCGACTATCCTATTTAGTCGGCCGCAGGTTTTTTCCTCGATTCAGAGGTTTTTCCTGCGTCATCAATCTTCTTGTCAATTTACTTTTATTTATCGCACGTTTTATCGAACGAGAATTCTTTCTTTTGACGATTTTGCCTCACGACATCTTACGATAACGATTTAAGTAAATTTTTACACAAACAGTTTGGCGCCCACCGTGGGGCCCGTTTTGAGAAAATCTTGTTCGATAAGGCGTCAGCTTACTAATCTATTTCTTCGAGCTTCTTTGTGAATTGAGTACAGGAACATGGCAAGCAGTTCTCAAACAACTTTGCAGCAACAATTGGCAGCAGCACAAGAACAAATCCAATGGTTGAATGAGCAGAACTTACAAATGAATGGTGAACTATCTAGATTGAGAGCATCGAATCCGCAAACCTCTCACATCCCAGTTTCCATTCATCAGCAAAGGCCATTTTTTCCTCAAAATCCACCCCCTGTTTCTCAACCTCCATTTGTCCAACCACAAATGTCACAATCTTTCATTCCACCTCAAATATCGCAAGTTAGCTTACCACCGCCACCTCCAATCAACAATTCACGTCCTATCTTCCCTCCGTTACCATCAGGTCCTTACCCAGGAGCAACCACGTTTACTTACAACCAACCTCAAACAGGGCCTCGTCCCTTTATACCTATTCCAGAACCTATATCGCACGTTCCCACCGCAGCTACTCCCATAACTCATATTCCGAACTTATCAAACGTTTCAGGAACCTCTAGTAATCCACCACCCAATGATATCGTGGATATTCGATTAAAAATGCTAGAAGAACAAAATAAAGCAATGCTCGCATTGTTAACCAAACTTCCTGGAGCTGCTGTACCCATCGAAGTTGAACCTAAAACCGGATTCCAAGCCTCACCCTATATCGATGAGATTGCTCTCGTTGATATTCCCAAAAAATATAACATCCCAGCTTTTACACCAAAATACTCTGGAATCTCTGATCCTGTGGAACACATCGCACAATACAAGCAGCTAGTGTGGACAGTTCCTATTCCTACCCAGTTTCAGGAAATATGTATGTGCAAGGGCTTTGGATCAACACTTACCGGAGCCGCGTTGCAGTGGTTAATCAATTTGAAACCCAAGAGCATTGCATCGTGGTCCGAGTTAGTAAACCAGTTTACTCGACAGTTTGCAAGCAGTCGCAAGATGGAGAAACAAACAAGCGATCTCTACTATGTCGTGCAAAAAACAGGTGAAACCATTCGTGAATATTTTAACAGGTTCAAGGCAGAGATGATCGAAGTTAAGAACTGCGATGTGCGGACGGCGATCGAAGCATACAAACGTGGATTAGATACATCCTCGGAGTTATACACAGATTTAACGAAGTATCCACCAGAAAACTTCGATGATGTACGAGCTCGTACGTTGGCACACATGAGAATCGAAGATGATGCCCTTTTCCGGCGTAAACATTCGAACGATAAGAAAAATCTTGGAGCGCAGAAACATGATTTCAAACCTAAACGAGTAAACAAGATTGATAATTCTCGACGCGATCAGAATAAACGTTCGAACCAAGGTAAAGGTAAAGTAAGATATCCAGATTTGTCAACTTACCATTTTGCAGGTACAGCGAAGGACTTAGTGGATTCTCTACGGAACTTGGAAGTCAACGTACGATGGCCCAAAAAACCAGAAAGTCCTAGCAAGGATAGAGACCAAACAAAATGGTGCGACTTCCACAGCGACCACGGACACAATACAGATGATTGTATCAGCTTAAAGAAGGAGATCGCATACCTTAAATCGAATGGACATCTTAAAAACCTTCTAGGCGATGATTCGAAAAGACCGACGTCACCCGTTCCAACGAAGGTTGTAAACTGCATTACAGGAGGATCAGAAGTGTGTGGCCTTACCTATTCTGCAGCAAAAAGGCACGCACGAGAAGGACCTGAAGGGTATCCTGTTCCTGAAGATTCAAAGACTGCGGCTGAAAGAGAACTCGATGCAGCCAAACTAACGTTCGATCAAGACGATCTATCGGGCGTTAACCAAAAACACCATGATGCTCTAGTCATACAGTTAAACATTGGAAACTGTTTGACCAGGAGAGTATTGGTGGATGGAGGTAGTTCAGCTAACGTTATATTCTCGGATACTCTAAAGATCATGGGTATTGATCGATCCAACATCGTACGACGAACAACAACGTTAATTGGATTCAATGGAGATGCCACTAGTACTCTTGGAGAAATCATACTACCAGTCTTCGCTAAAGGCATAAACAAGCAAACGAAGTTCAACGTCATCGATTGTCCTTCCGCTTACAATGCTATACTTGGAAGACCTTGGATTCACGATATGAAGGCTATACCATCAACGTATCATCAGAAAATCAAGTTCCCATCTCCCTGGGGCGTGCAAGAGATAGTCAGCGAAAAGAAAATTGCAAGAGAGTGCTACAAGATTACGATGAAAGCCAAGCCGCAAGATATCTAGCAATTACAGAGCCAGGATGGGATACGATCGTACGATGACCTTCAACTTGAAGAAGTCGTGCTAGATCAAAAACATCCTGATCGCAAGGTCTTCGTAGGAGCAACTCTAACCCCTGATATAAAAAATAGTATAATTTCTTTTTTGCAGGAACACTCGGATTGTTTTGCGTGGTCACACGAGGATATGGTAGGAATTGATCCTAACATCATATCGCACAAATTGAACGTGGATCCTACGTTTAAACCCGTTAAGCAGAAAAGACGCAAGTTTGCACCAGAACGCAACAAAGTCATCAACGAGGAGGTAGACAACCTACTCAAAACAGGAAAAATTCGAGAAGTAAAGTATCCAGATTGGCTCGCCAACGTGGTGGTAGTACAAAAGAAGAATGGAAAGTGGCGAGTATGCATCGACTTCACAGACCTGAACAAAGCTTGTCCAAAGGATCCTTTTCCTTTGCCGCATATTGATGCGATGGTCGATGCAACTGCGGGGCACGAGCTACTAACGTTCATGGATGCTTATTCTGGATATAATCAAATCCTAATGCACAAAGATGATCAAGAGAAGACCGCGTTTATGACCGATAAGGGCATATACTGTTATAAGGTAATGCCATTTGGGCTCAAGAATGCTGGATCAACATACCAAAGGCTTGTAAACAGGATGTTCAAAGATCATCTAGGACGTACGATGGAAGTATACATCGATGATATGCTCGTAAAGTCGGAACGATCACAAGATCATATCCAGCATCTGAAGCAATCGTTCGATATATTACGAGAATACAAGATGAAACTCAACCCAACCAAGTGCTCTTTCGGAGTGCGTGTGGGAAAGTTTCTTGGATACATGGTTACACGACGAGGGATCGAGGCAAGTCCAGAACAGATCAAAGCAATCCTGGAAATTCAGTCACCAAGGAATGTAAAAGAGGTACAGAAGTTGACCGGACGAGTAGCGGCCCTGAACAGGTTCATCTCACGATCATCGGATAAGTGTCACTTGTTCTACAACGTGCTTCGAAAAAACAAAGGCTTCGATTGGACAGAAGCACACGAGGAAGCACTACAAAGCTTAAAGAAATATATGTCCAATCCTCCACTGTTGACGAAACCAATCGAAGGTGAGAGCTTGCAATTGTACCTCGCTGTAAGTAACAACGCCGTTAGTGCAGTACTCGTACGAGAAGGTGACCAACATCAGCAACCTATCTATTACATAAGTAAGTCTTTCCTCGATGCTGAAACAAGGTACACATCTATGGAAAAGCTTTTACTTGGCCTCGTAACTGCAGCAAAAAAGTTAAGGCATTATTTCGAATCGCATCATATAATCGTTGTTACTAATTATCCTCTTAAGATCGTACTTCGTAAGCCTGAACTTACAGGACGATTAGCAAAGTGGAGTATTTATCTTAGCAGCTTCGATCTAACGTATCAACCAAGAACAGCGATAAAATCTCAAGCGTTAGCAGATTTCGTAGCTGAATTCAGTCCTGGAATCGAAGAACCATCGTACGATGAAATCAGTAATGTGATGATTCAGGACAACAAGCCATGGACCATGCATGTTGACGGAGCTTCCAACGCACGAGGATCAGGATTGGGAATTGTCCTGAAATCATCACATGGGGGCAATATGGTGTATTCGATACGATGCGAATTCAAAACTACCAATAATGAAGCAGAATACGAAGCCTTGATCGCTGGGTTGGATATGGCATATAACTTGGGAGCACGATGGCTACACGTACGAAGTGATTCACTACTAGTAGTGAACCAAATCAATGGCGAATTTCAAGCAAAAGATTCAAAGATGATATCGTACCTCAAGATCGCAAAAGATAAGATCGCACGATTCGATAAATTCTCGATAGAGCAAATCCCAAGAGACCTGAATATGCAAGCCGATGCCTTGGCTAACTTGGGATCCGCATTCAATGAACCAGCTTTAGAAAGTGTTCCGATAATACATCTTATGTCGCCAACAATCGAAGAAGCTCATTTGATCGAAGAAAACCACGATTGGTCGAATGATATATGGAACTATCTCAAAAACGACCAGCTCCCTGAAGACAAATTAGAAGCCCGGAAAATCAGAATTAAAAGCTCTCGATATACGATCTTCGATGATCAACTATATCGAAGGTCTACAACGGGTCTAATCTTACGATGTGTGGTGAGTAAGCAAGAATCGATCGAATCCTTCAAGAGATGCACGATGGAGAATGTGGAAATCATTCTGGGGGCAGAAGCCTTGCTAACAGAATCTCGAGACAAGGATATTACTGGCCTACTCTTCGAGAAGACTCGATAAGATACGTTCAAAGGTGCGATGCTTGTCAAAGACACTCAGGTACGTCACATCTACCTTCTGAACCCCTACACTCTGTCTTAATCCCATGGCCATTCATGCGATGGGGGATGGACATCGTAGGAAAATTACCACCCGCTCCAGGTCAAAAAGTATTTTTACTTGTTCTTACTGATTATTTCTCTAAATGGATCGAAGCCGCAGCCTTCTCACAGGTTAGGGATAAGGAAGTTATCTCCTTTATCCAAACTAACATCATTTACAGGTTTGGAATACCATCAGAAATAACGTGCGATAATGGATCCCAATTTATAAGTGAAAGAACTCGAAAATTCTGCGATGAACGTGGGATAAAACTCATTACATCGACTCCGAGATATCCACAATCCAACGGCTTGGCCGAATCCAGCAACAAGACCATTATTAATTCTATTCGAAAGAGGTTGAAAGCTGCAAAGGGTCGATGGGTCGAAGAGTTACCATCTGTTTTATGGGCAAATCGCACGACACCTAGAACTGCAACTGGGCAAACTCTTTTTTCCTTGGTATATGGATGTGAAGCAGTCCTTCCAATCGAATCACAAGTTCCTGTTGCTCGACATCGTACGATTGAACAAAACTCGATAGACTTGTGTTACGATGTTGATGCTTTGGAAGAACTAAGAGAGAAAGCCTTTCAGAAAATGGCATCGCAGAAAGCCATGGTTGAACGCTACTTCAATAAAAAGGTAAAAGTCAAGGTATTTCAACTTGGAGATCATGTCCTACGACGTGTCTTTCCAAATACACAAGAATCGAACGCTGGAAAACTTTCCATCAAATGGGAAGGACCTTACATCATTACCAAAATCGTGGGGAAAGGTGCTTATAAGATTTCAACCATCGAAGGTAATGAAATCCCACGTAGTTGGAATGCAACTCATCTAAAAAGGTACTATTTCTGAAACCCTTTTTTATTTCTTACTATTATTTCGTCGAACGATTACTGACTTAGGCATCGGAGCGCCGTTGGTCAATCCAACGGCCACCCCTTAGCCAATTTTACTCGCAGGTAACGCACGATTAGTTAAGGCCTTAAACATTAAATCAGCTAAAACGCACGATTATCTATTTACTAAAAGTACTTAGAACAAAAATAACAAGTACTGAAACATCGCACGATTGCAAAAATAGATAATTTCATTAAAAAGTACTTAAAGTACTATGATTACATCGATTAAACTTCAGGGGTAGCCTCTACGCTAACACCCTCTTCTACGCTAACTTCTACGATAGGAGGAGTGACTTCAGCAGCCTTGTCCACGATGCCGGATCCAGAGGCATCTTCATTCTTATCCTCCTCCTCGATCATCGTGACTTCGGCCTCTTTGCTCTTTTCAGCACCTTCCTCCTCCTCATCAGCATCCTTGGGCATCCTAGCAAGTTTCTTAAGATGAACTAGGTCAATTTCCCCCTGAATTGTGCTCTTAACTTCCATGATTTCCCTAAAACACAGTCGATCTAAACTTCTACGCAATCTATCAAAACGCAATAAATCGAAGTTCCTAGGATTTTTCTCAGCTCTAACTTTCAAACGCATGAACTGAATTGAAACAAGGGCAGAAAGATACCTTATAGGCGGCCTAGATTCAAATCTTCTTAAAGATTAGAGGGATTCGGTTTGAGTTGAATTTGAATTCGAAAATTGGAAGAGATTTAGAGATAATTATGGAAGAAATCTTATCTATAAATAAAATTAACCTCCTTCCCAAGAAATTGAGGTCGAATCGAGCATCGACACCTGTCTCTTATAACCGTTGCATTGACAGCTTGCACTTAACCAGGTTATGACGCCGTTCAGATTCGATAGATTAATCATGATAAAATCGATGTACTAACGATTTGATTTTACAGATATAAGATTCAGAAAATATATAAATTATTTTTTAAATCTTGGGGGCAAACTGTTTGGGTGAAATTTTATCATCGAACGATCGAACGATTAAAATTGTAAGATATCTTTCAGGATGATATTCCTGTATTAAGATAAGGTCCTGAAATAAGGATACAACTACCTTCCAACAAAGATAAGTGATTATCGAAGAAGATCGTACGATATCATCATATGATCGTACGATTAAACTAACGATGTACATGTTCAAAGTTTGCTCTTATTGCAGGAAAGCTTATCCAAGATAACCTCGAAGCATAGCCATCGTTCATTGAACTTAAATCCGACCGTTTGACCAAGAAACACTCTTCATTTAAGAGCTTGGACGTTACGATCGTGAAATCAGCTTCAGTTATAGCCGTTGCATTTATGGCTCAATAATGAACGAACGGTTACAAGCTCAACAGCTATAAAAGAGACTCAAGACTGCACACAAGAGACAACTGATTCTGGGAGAGAAATAGCAATACGAATATTATTCTCTGTATTTACGTTCGATAGCATTCATTTTCTTTATTGTAATCGTACGATACAACTGTAACATCGAGGATATCACCCCTTATTGGTGATCTATAGTGCAACGTCGACTATCCTATTTAGTCGGCCGCAGGTTTTTTCCTCGATTCAGAGGTTTTTCCTGCGTCATCAATCTTCTTGTCAATTTACTTTTATTTATCGCACGTTTTATCGAACGAGAATTCTTTCTTTTGACGATTTTGCCTCACGACATCTTACGATAACGATTTAAGTAAATTTTTACACAAACAGTACCTATGGTGACAGAAATACCCCTAGGGAAGATGTGTTCCTTTGGGGACAATGGATCAAGTTATGGATTAAGCGGCCTGGTACCAGTGTCAAGGGAGCAAGTTTTATGCATGTGATGACTATGTGTTTTGATTATGTATGTATGGTTACGTTGGTATAGATGTGTGCTCACTAAGCAAAAGCTTACCCGTTATTGTTTACCACTTTTAGTGACAGGTACTTCCCGTAAGGGAAAGGATAAGAAGTGAGGTTCCGGGATTCGCCAGTTCAGTCTCAATGGACAAGATTAGAAAGGATGGTGTTAAAGGTTTTAAAAGAACTACTTGATTACGGTTTATAAACGTTGTTGAAATTGTGTAAACAGTTTTGTGGGTGTTTTTCCTAAACATGAATGGATTTCAGTTACACTTTTACGATGTTTTAAGTGGTTACAAATAATTATGTTTGGAATGAGTTTCCGTTACTTATTACATTTTGCTAAAGTGTTGGCTTTGACCACTGTTTATCAAGTTTTTAAAAGTGTGTTTTGGACGAGCTTCCGCTTTCAAATGAATGTTGGTTACTTCATGTCAAATTGGTGTTTTTAGAAAGTGGACGTCACACATAATGGCATCTATTTCATTTTCTTGTTCTTATTATCAAGTTTACAATTTTTAATGTGTTATCTTGTACTTATGTTGCTATAAGTGTTTCCAAGACAATAATTGCCTTTTAGATATTGCCTTTTAAACTTATGGACATTCCAATCTTTTTGAAGACCCTACTACTGCTCTATACACTTGTACTTAAGGTTGCAAAACGAAACAAAGGTTTATCACACTTTTTCTAAACTATTCAGCAGAAAGTTTGTGTAGGTTCGTTTATTTTATAAATGAACCAACATGAACACATGTGTTTGTTCATTTAGTTAAATGAACGAACATGAACAATGATCTTGTTTATTCATCATATACTATAAGTTTTGACATTATATAAAATAATTAATTAAATTAAGTTTTTAGAGTTCCACTTTTATCACTCCTAAGTTTGATGGGTTTTATATTTTCTTATGTTATCTTAAATCAAGGAAATGATAGAGTATGAATGGGTGTTTTCAACAAATTCGTTCATTATTCGTTTAGCATCTAAATGAGCATACATGAATGAACAAAAACAAACATATTTTCTTAATGAACGAATATGTAAACACAAAAAAAATCGTTTATTTACCATTTGTGTTAATTTGTTTAAAATAACCTTTTACGTTCGGTCAGCTCATTTACTAAAAGATTGTACAGAGACAAGAAATCATCTTGGCGAGTATTAAGATATGTTTGGCAAGCGTAGCTTATAAGCTAGCTGGTAGCTGATAAGCTAGCGGATAGCTGATAAGCTAGCTGTTGATTGATAAGCTTGCTAGTAGCTGATAAGCTAGCTGTTGAACAAATTATGTTTGGCAAAAACTAGCTTATGAGTATGTAAACTGACCAAAAAGGGTATATTTGAATTTAATAATTAATATTAATAAGGGTATAATTGGAAAAAGCTACAATAAACTCCTCATAAGCTACTCAAAGTAGCGTTTCAAAAAGCTAGCTTATAAGCTAGCTGATAAGCTAGCTTCCTGGTACATGTTTGGATGGACTAGCTTATAAGCTAGCTTATCAGCTAGCTTATCAGCTAGCTTATGCTTGCCAAACAAAGCCTTAGTTTAAATAACCTTTTATAGAGTAAGTTATATTAAAAGTCACAAGATCTTATTTTTGTTTGATTTGATACATTTGTAAATGAGAAAACATATATTGTTGTCTATCAGGTAAGAAAACTTTAGAAATTCGATTGTTTCCACTTTATTTAATATAAAAACTTTTCTTCAGGTAAGAAAACATACAACTTTGCTTAAGTAAATCATTTGTTGTCTATCAGTGTTATGGTGGAATAGATAAGGCTTGGGGGTTCATAGCGCCTAACCCGGGTTCGAATCCCTCCATGCACAACATGTGGACATTTACAAAGGGCATGCTTTAGCCCTGATCTTGTCGGAGATTAGTCGGACCATAGGCTCGGACACCCTTCAAATAAAAGTAAATCATTTGTTTAACTTTATTTGCAACAAATTATTCAATTAGTAGGTTTTTTATAATCAAATTTCTCCAAAAAAGAAGAAAGTTAAGACTTGTGTAATAGTCTGGAAGAATCATATTCATCACAAATATTAAATCATATCAATTTATGCAGAAAAATATTAAAAGTCAAAGAAACAGGAAATGCTAAAATACATAAAAACACACAAGCATATATATGGGGCCTAAACAATTTCAGGCCCTATTCCAATTTCCAAGTATCCAATTGTATTCTCCAAGACTTTTAAGACTAACACTCTAACAGCATAAATCTTTGTGTTTCATATAAAGAGGTCGAATATGAGGGTGGATCGGTTATAACCGGTTATTAACCGGGCCGATTAAAAACGATGTTTATGTTGACTGGTTAAACCATAATCGATTACGGTTAGAGGGATTTATGATAATAACTGATGATTTTATATATAAATCATATATGATTTTGTACGTGAAATATATATGTGGCTTTTGTATTTAAATCATATGTGATTTTATACATGTATCATATATGATTTTATACATGGATGAAGGTTCTCGCGTTCTCATAAATAACAAGGGTTCTCGTTTAAACCCTTCCCATCAAATATATAATAACATTGATCTCGTTTTTAATATAAATAATTTGAAATCTACTTAACATAACCATTGAGTTATGATATAATACTTAGTTATTACCTTATAAACAATTATGTTACTAAACCTAAAATAGATTACATTGATATTACATCTAAATTAAAATATAATTAAAGTTGAATTAAGCAGTTATATAAATAATTAACTGGATATTAATATCGATATTTTAGATAAATTTACGTGATCTTTAAATTTAAATTTTATTTAAAAATAAAAAACGTTATTGATTTTTTAAACCAAACAAAATTGCATTATAAATAGATAGAGATAAAACATAAATTGAAATATCAAAATTGAGATGTATAGAATATACTTTTACTCTTAGTATTCTCTAAAACACTAATAGTAAATTTTTCAGTTACTAAAGAGGCGTTTGGTTTACAGAATGATTTCTGAAGAAATAAAATCTGTCAAAGAAACTAAAATTTGGAAGAAATTGGAATGAAATGTTATCAGGTTTGACCAGTTGTTTGGTTGATATGAAATGAAATAGAACCTATTAAAGAAATTAGAATCTCTCTCTTTGGTTGATAAAATGTAGTTTTAGAATTGGAACAAAATGATGATAAATGACCAAAATACTCTTTTATGTTTTTATTTTATTTTAAAAATACTCATAAAATACCATTTAATGATGTTGAACTGTAAGGGTGGTGGCCGGTGGTGGTGGTGGCTGATGGTGGTCGAAAAAGGGTATTTTTGTCATTAACAAAATATTGGAATGAATGAAGTTCAATTCCATCTCATTTGAGAAGAAATGGGCAAATTCACAAGTGAATTAATTCATGGAATTAAATTCCATTCCTTAAGCAACTAAACGAAGGAATCTAGAATTGACCCCTCCAATTGCCCGCTTGTGTTTTTATAATACGAATAATTTCTTTTGATGAGAACAAATTTAATATATGATAATTGTGTAACACTATTTAAAAAAATCATTTATATATATTAAAGGAAGAACCAAAGAGAATGACTTGGCATCATGACAAGGCTTCATTCCTATTTTTCTATTTTTCTAGATTTTTGAATTTTTTAAATGTCTAAGATTGTAAAGACTTTTTTACCCTTATGTATTAATGTTTGTTTCATTGTCAACAAGGACTTTTCTGTAACTTACATGTTTGCAATTCAAGATAACCTATTAATAACCTTTTGGCTTCCTTTCTCATAACTATCTATTAATTACTTTTCAATTTTGATTAATGTGTTAATTACTTTTTCGTCCAAGTTAATAGTATATATCTTATGATTTGTGAGTCCTTAAAGTTACCACCATCATAAATACTAAGAGTTATTCTTAACCTCTCCATCTTCTTGTGCCCTTATATATATTCCTTTCTTATTCACCTCTCAAATTGATAATCTCTAATTAGTCTCAATTACTTTCTTTGGTATTTTCTTACTTATACATATTAATTTGTTGTTGACAGTTCATTTTCCTTCTACATATATTTATGTAGGTTATTTGAACACAAATCACTCAAATTGTCAATATATTCAGAGTTGTCAGGTTTCGTTTTGGGATTTTGCGGTTATAAGGTAAGATTATGTTTATGATCACCATTTGGCTTATCATCTAAGATAAGAATGTTATGCACGTAATTTTTAGGATTTATAGCACCGTAATTTCATGTGTGTTTGTTTTGTGGTTTGGATCGCATAATAGTTTTATGCATTTTGTTTTATGATTTTAATGACAATATGGTTTTATATAGGTTTGGTTCGTGATTTTCATCACATTTGTGCAAGTATGTTCGTCAATTTGGTGATTCTGATCGCACTATAATGTCGTATTAGGTTGTGAATATTTTAATTTTTCAAGTTAAATATGTGATGTTGTGGTTTGGATCACATAATAGTTTTATGCATTTCGTTTTGTGATTTTAATTACAATATGGTTTTATATAGGTTTGGTTCGTGATTTTCATCACATTTGTGCAAGTATGTTCGACAATTTGGTGATTCTGATCGCACTATAATGTCGTGTTAGGTTGGAAATATTTTATTTTTTTCAAGTTAAATATGTGATATTGGACTATAAAAATCGTGAAAATAAACACTACAAGGTAAAAGTGGTTAGTTTACAAATCTAAACATTTAATCTCATATGTTTCCGATTATGTTAACATATTTGGTTTAATTCTTGGTTTACTCTTATTACATATATCAATTACATTTTCTCATTATATATAGACAAAAAAACAATAATTAAAAAAAGAGTAAATTTCGATTTTCGTCCATGCGGTTTAATAATTACCATTTTCGTCCATATGGTTTGTATTTTGTTGCTATATTCGTCCGTAGACACTAATTTCTATATTCAAGTACAAGGGACCAAATTATTAAAGAAGTGTAAACCATAAGGACTAAAATAACATAAATTATAAATCATATGAATGAGAATAACAATAATTTACAAACCATAGGGACAAAACTGAAATTTCTAAACCATAAAGAAGAAAATCAAAAATTTTAACAAACCACAAAGATTAAAGTAGTAATTTACTCTTAAAAGAATTGCAAAAGCTCTCTTTTTGGCCTTAAATAAAAAACATACAATTATTATTCCTCATCAAGTAGATTAGAGGAAAATTAAATATTTAAATTCAATACTAGATGTGTTACTTTTACAAAATAAAAAAAAGTGTATCAAATTTCTTTGTTATAGAGAAATGATGTAAATTAAAATTATGTAAAATAAAATAATTTGTATCGAGTTATGATCTTTCAATAATGGATTCGTATCCAAATGTCTAAGTAATGATAAAAAGATATTAGCTTTATGCCAATAAAAGGAAAATAATTTATATCCACTAATGATTTTTCAACAATAGATTTCGTATTGTTATAAATATATAGCTCAATATCCAAATGTCTTATAAATGATAATAGGAGATTTTACATTTAAGTATTGTCTTAAACTTTATGCCAAACACAATGCACCTATATATATTAACAAAACCTTAATACTCTCACCTTAATATGGTTTCATTTTAATAAAAATTATATCGTATTTCATTAGTTGTAACGACTAATTACATTTCATGTTAATTTGATTATATATCCCCAAACAAAAGAAACTTTTTCATTGTGCAACGCGTGATGTCAATCCCCAATATATAACTACGCATCCAACATATTTCATAACTCAATTAATTGAATAGGCGCATAACCAAAATTTGTTTAAAATAAAGTATGATATATGGATTTGCACATTTTCTATATATAAAAATGGCAAATTAATATAAATTGCAATAGATATGTGAAATTACTAAAAAAAATCTCTCACTTATGAACTATAATTTTTATATGGACATAGAAAAGTTGTTAACATACTCAACATTTGGAAAAAAAATCAAAACTTTGGGGGAAAAAAGAATAAAAGAATTTCTAAGTATAAGAAGATGCTACATTATCTATTTAAAACCTCTCTTATATATAGAATGATATAGATTTGATCATGTAACAGTATGTTGTTTTTGTGAGACCACATAATAACATTGACCTTTTACAATAAAATATTGTGAAGGTATAAACATCACTTTTTTTTTCCTATAAAGGTTAATTAATACCTTCACAAAGTTAAAGTTTTAATGTAAATAAATTTGATAGGTTGATTACCTTTTGTCGAACATTTCGTAAAATGATGATATAGTTGTATGACATGTTATTTATATTTTAAAAAGTATAACCACAAAATTATTAACTATGAATTTCAAACTATTTATAACAAAAAACGATAATAAATAATGAAATATATGAAAATGTATCACCAATGAAAATACATTCTTCATTTTAATTTGGATATTATTAATTAATAACCGAAAAATTATGTTGTATCTAAATTCGAAGAAATATATTTTTAAAATACATTTCGCTACCGCGCAACGCGCGGTGCATCCACTAGTGGTAATAATATGACAACCACTGAAAAACAAAATTGATTATTAGTGCAAATTGTGATTTGCTTACCAAATATGTGAAGTTGAATGAATTGTAGTAGCTACCTACTCTCACTTCTCCGTCGACGGAGATACATCGCCGACTTATAATCCGGCCGGCGAATCGATGCATCAACCGTTGCTTGAACTAGGTTTGTCCAATTTCACCTTTCAATTTCTTCATCATCTCTCCAATTAATTTCATCGATTCGTTAGCAATTATACTCTGTTCAGCAACCTCCTGATTCTGAGCGCCATTAATCTTTTCATTTTTGCTAAATTCTTCTTTCAAAATCGAATTAAGATAGCAAATTGTGTTTAGAGTTTGCTTTGATATATATACATCCTTCCGCTTTTGATGCTTATGCTTGCAATTGAAATCTGATAACTGTACATAAGTCGATTTGATGTAAATTGAGGGGTTTAGGGTTTTTCAGATTTTTTCTGTTGAAGTTTGTAATTGTTTCGAAATTTACAGCAATATCATGTGGATTTATCATTTTAAGAGTGTAATTTAGCACAAATTGGACTTCTTTTTCTTGGCAAGTTTGATGAGAATGGTTACAATTTTGACCTTTTGAGGGTGGGTTTTTGGACTAGCTATGTAATGTAAAGTTCATCCTCTATCTATGAGAATATGTGGAACGAGTACTCTCCGAAAAGATTGGAACCCTTAGGTTCTGACATATATTGAGAAGAAATGGTCCAAGTTCGGAAAGGACTTGGAAGATCTACTTAGGCATGGGAACTCTTGTTAATAGTTTCGTTATATGCTTTTTATATTTATTGGTATCTTTTGTTGAAAATTAAAAGGAGTATAAAGTTTAACATGGATCTCTTGTTTCTAGAAGCAGAAAATGAGAGATCAAGCATAAACCAAAATGGTTTTGAGTTTTGACCTTTGATAGCTTGTATTCTAGTATAAGATTTTGTCTGTTAATGCTTGGTTCCATTGCTTTGAAGCAGTCCAAGCATGTATCCAAGGATTTGTATAGGAAAAGAGAGGAAATAGAAAGAAAGAGTGAAGTAGAAATTACTAAAAAGTTGAATTTCTTCCAAGTTTTTAGTAGACAAATCACAAATTCTAGCAAAAGGTACTGTTAACAGGCGTGCCATATACTTGGTGTTCATGAGACTGCTTAACGTATATAAATCTAGATTTTAAACTTTAGAGCCATAAGCCTTCATGTAGGTTTGACTTATTTATAGTTTACTTGATTCCTTATGATAGGCTTGTTAAGTGGAATATAGCATAGTTAACAGAAATTAGGAACAACATCAGTAGGATAACTAAATTCATAGCATTGGCATAGAATATAAAAAGTAAGCAAGTTGATTAAATAGATAACCACTTTTGTATTTGAATGATTCTGATGCCTGTACAGAAAGCAGCTTCTTTTTTCTCTAACATGCTTTTGATTCTTGAAGTTATATTTAACCAGTTTATATAATGACCATCCATGTATTCTAGGGGAAACAATGGAGGAGGTACCACCAAAATCAATCCATGACAAAATATCTGCTTACAAGAACATGGTTCAGGAGGCATATAAGAGCAAACCCATCTCATACTGGATTCTTTTACTTCTAAGTAGTGCGGGAATGCTCATCGCTTTCCCTGCTTCTAGCCTTCTCTCTCGGCTCTACTTTGCTAACGGTGGCAAAAGCAAATGGATCAGTTCATGGGTAGCGGTTGCCGGCTGGCCCATCCCTCTTCTCATCTTACTCCCTATGTACTTCTTCTCCAAAGCCATCCCAACTCCCCTAAGCTTAAACCTCGCCCTTTCTTACGTATTTTTGGGTTTCTTAAGTGCTGCCGATAATCTTATGTATGCATACGCCTACGCCTATCTCCCAGCCTCCACCGCCTCCCTCCTGGCCTCCACGGTCCTCATTTTTTCTGCACTTTTCGGGTATCTTTTGGTGAAAAACAAGATTAATCTCTCAACCATAAACGCCATTGTGGTTATCACAGTAGCTATGGTCATCATTGCTTTGGATTCGGATTCCGACCGGTTTGGATACGTAACCGACTCCCAGTACGCTATTGGTTTTGTATGGGATATCGTGGGGTCCGCTCTACACGGCCTAATCTTCGCTCTTTCCGAGCTTGTTTTCATAAAACTATTAGAAGGAAGGTCGTTTCATGTGGTCCTTGAGCAACAAGTGATGGTTTCGTTCTTTGCCTTTGTATTTACCACAATCGGGGTTGTGGTAAATAACGATTTTAACGGGATGAGATCCGAAGCAAAAAGTTTTATAGGTGGGGCGGGTGTGTATTACAACGTTATCATCTGGAGTATCGTTACTTTTCAGTTGGGAGTTTTGGGTTCGACCGCTGTGTTGTATCTATCGTCCACTGTGCTAGCCGGCGTCCTTAACTCGATACGGGTGCCGATCACGAGCATTGCGGCTGTCATACTTATGCATGATCCTATGAGCGGTTTCAAGATTTTATCGCTCATTGTTACCTTCTGGGGGTTCACGTGCTATATATATGCTAGTTACCCTGTAAGTCCGGTTCCTTCATCATCTTCTAGTTACTAGTCTTGTTATATTCTTGCCCGGTTCAAGTTATTACTGGGTTCAGATCCTGCTTTCGAATGAGATATATATTGGGGCACATGTCGTTTGGTTTTTAAGTTATTTTTAGGGCTTGTCGCATTTGCCCAATGTACTACTCTACGACCGAAGGGTTGTGACTATGTCTCTTTAGAAACATGCGTGTAAATCCATTTGTCAGTAAAATGTAAAGTTGTTACTAAGGTTTACATGTTGTGAGGGCTTATTGTGTTCTCCCTTTTCCCTGTTCTATTTACTGCATGCTAGATATAAAACATTCTATGTATCATTTTAGACAAAAGCAAGTTTATATTCCAACATGGTATATGTCCAAACACAAGAGAATGAAGCTCCATTGATCAAGAATACAAAAACCTGAAGGGAAATTACAAACCGAAAACCAAAAGTTTGTTCGAACTCTCTATGTTTGTCTCCCTCCCAAACTTAAGTTTGTGCCCTCTAAATTTCGTGTCATATGGGCAACCTAAAGAGGGTATAGGAAGAATTCCAAGTCGATCGGAACATTAATATATCAAGTTTTTATACTTATTACAGTGCCCGACACGAAAACTTAAGAGTGTTTTTTTTTTTTTTTTTGGCTAAGTTAC
The DNA here is from genome assembly GCA_030169165.1 of Centaurea solstitialis. NCBI lineage: Eukaryota > Viridiplantae > Streptophyta > Magnoliopsida > Asterales > Asteraceae > Centaurea > Centaurea solstitialis. The sequence goes on from CM058043.1 coordinate 13,485,040, forward strand.
GTTCGGCTGTGCAAGAAATTAAACCCAAAACTTTTTCGTGCTTAGTGTTTTTTCTCAATTTTTCGTGTTCTATTGTTTTGTATCATGGTTGTCAACAAAAAATATTATGTTCACGACTGTGCTTAAGATATGCCTGAAATGGAATTAAAATCCATTCCCTCCTAACTTATCCAAAGCTGTTGATCAAATCGATTGAAGATTATGGCTTTTCTCCATCAAAATGGTTTCGTTCTTAATCGATTGAAGATTAACGACTGGTTTCCTTCTCTACGTTACGATTTCTGCTTTGGACACTTCTCCTCCGTACTATCTCTATTTTGGTTTCTGATCATACTCCTTCTCCATATGATTTCTTGGTTATATTTTTGTTACTGATTTGGGTTGATGCTTCTGGGTTATAGATTTTGATTAGTGATTTGGGTAGTGCTTCTTCTTCAAAAGAGAAGAAAAAGATGAAGGAAAAAAGATAGATCTAGATAAAAGAGAGGAAGAAGAAGAGAAGATGAAGAAAAAAAGAGAAGAAGAAGAAGAAGTTGATATTGGGATTGGGTAAAAAAGGAGAAGATAAAAAGATTTGGTGGAGATAAATTATTATAATTAAATAACCAAAATTAATGTTAATGTTAGAACAAACAAGAATTAAGAAAATAGGGTAAAAAAATAGCGATTTAGATCAATAATATTATTATTTTATATTAAAAATGTAAAATTAAAATCAATTAAAAGGGTATATTTGTCATTTTGCATTATTCCATTCCAATTCGTTAGTAAACTAATAAGACAGATTTCAATTTCTTTGACAGATTACATCCCATTTCTATCAACCAAAATTTGGTCAAACTTGACATTCCTTTAAAAAGCATTCTGTGAACCAAACGCCCCTTTAAAATATATGAAACTAAAGCATAACTAAGAAAGTGACGCAGGATATTTTGTGTGGAAAAACGACTTAACAGAAGATGTTGGGAACTAGTCCGCAACAATTTGGTGTTATAACAATAATGGAGAATCCATATTATCTAAGAGCAAGTTGGTGTTACAATAATAACAAAATCCATATTATTTTATTATTTTGAGAATTAATAAAGTATTTTTGTTGGATTTAACGAAAAAAATGTATGTATGAATTGAATACATATTAGTCCAGAATTTAATATATATGTATATGTGATTTTGTTGGATTATTTTAACTGATATGATAATAATATTGATATGCTAGATAATAAATTAAAGTTGCCATGTTACGTAGTGAGTAAAGGGCCATTTACCGTTAAGACTTAAGAGTCACTACTATCACTTATTTGAGTAAGATTTTCAAATAGTAAACAATATCTACCCAGTAAGCAATAACTTTGCCATACGTGTTACCGGGTACAATATAATTTAGGTTGTTGCCATGTTTACTCTTTAAGTGCTTATGCAGTTAATGTTTGGTAAATGACTCCTAAGAAATCAAGCATTTCAAAGAATTGGGTCTTCGGAGAGCACCGAAGTATACAAAAACATCCGATTCAAACTATCACCAAAGTTAAAGCATCTCAAGGAATTATATCCTTGGAGAGCAATAAAATAAGCATATATAAACACCCAATTCCTGGTTAATCCATGGTTCTTTATTTGAACTTCCATGGAATGGAGCATGGTTTCTGGATTGCTCATTTGGTTTCATCATCTTGAGAATCCTTTTCATCATCATCTTGAGTGTCCTTTTTCGTCGAACCACTTGTAGAACCACTTGGAGGTTCATTGCTTACACCCTGAAATTAAATTATGAGTAGACAATCGTGTAAAATCATAACCATATTAATGCAAGTGTACGAGGTCAATGCGATTTCTATAACCAAATTAACGTGTCCTATAAACATTTTGGTGTAAACTTGTACTTGATGTGGTATTGAGATTTGTTGATAGAGCTCTATTGTTGAATATTTTCACATAGCGTTTATTGTATACTACTTATGGTTATCGTTCTTAGTTATAATCACTCGTTAAATAAAGAAACTCATGATAAAAGATTATATTTGTCAGGTTTAGCTAAACGAATCTGAAATTTCAGCAATTTATTAGTACTTATGGTCTTTCATGTCCTACAAATATTTCTTTTAACTTAATGGAAACTTGAAAATTTTTATTTTATGTATACACTAAAATTAGTAATGAATTACCTTTTTTGATGCATCACTAATATTAGATGTACTTCCGGTCTCCATTGTCAATCCGACACTTTGATCAACATAAGATGATTCAGCCATCTGTGGCTTCATGTAGATATTTTCCTATTTGTTTTTCATTAACAAAAGAACAAGGTTAGAGAGATTTGATTATCACAGTAATCATATTTCATGCCAAACATTTATGTAGATGAGGTTCAATATAGCCCTAAATCTTATTCTCAAGTAGTAAACTTCATGCCAAAAACGAAGTATTACTAGCACCATTACCGAATTAGAACCATGGTCGATGCATCTAACAACTTTCAATTCTGTAAATGATTGATATGACTGTTGAGGTCTACCCGTCTTTCTCCATCCTCGCACCTCTGTAACAATTTGTAATATGAGGAAGCTAATATAGTTATTAAAACAACCCCAATGGGGCAGCCTACCGGTTGAGGCTTGGTGTTGCGGAAAAACCCACTCAAGTTAGAATCTGGGGGTGAGCAACCAGGGGCCACTGAGTGTTAATCCCAGGGGAGCATGCTTTAGCTCTCGATAAAAATTACCAAAGATGTAGTCTGGGCAAACCGAAGAGTGAACCTTATAAAAAACATAGTTATTAAAACACCAACCATTAAGTAGGCTAGCAAGAGGAACATACCTGTATCGTCAATAGGATCACCATCATCAATAGGATCACCAACTAAAATACTCAACCAACCAGGAGTTAGTCTACCAACCTCCGTTAACTCAAAGAAATCACGCCGACAAAGATAATATGCCCTCGTGCATAATTGAAACCGAGATATATCACCTCCAAGAATATCTTCCCATTCCAGGTTATTTTGCAAAGTCTCTGACGCTACTTCATCATCGGTATAAACAATGCTTACACCACATTCATGTATCTCTAATCCATTTATGACCACGATAGACACAACAACTGAATCTCCAACGTTTAATTTGTTTCCAATTGGCCAATAGCTTAACCACAGAGCAACTCCACCAGATTCGGGTTTCCCAAAGACTTTGGGGTTGTACATCAAATCAACACCATTGGTAGTTTTGATTTTAGCAAACCATACCCAATCATCACCTGATATTGTATATTTGCAAGTTACATTTAATCCTTTGAGCCTCCTATTCTTGGGACTAGAAGGCACGTCAAAGGATAACGTTGTTGATTTTGCTATATACTCAGGCATTACGTTTGGATCCTGCATATCTGGCATAGAGATGCTCATTATATTGAATTCGTACAACATCTGCAACAACAAATGCAACAAAAACTTTAGTCATTCATATGTTGATAGTTTCTTGATATGTGAATATGTTTTAAAATAGAATAAAGAACCTGGAGATGAATACTTCTGCCTGCCATGAGCTCATCATCACCAGCCAAGCACAACTCATGATTTTGATATTCCTTAAGCCACTTCATATGTCCCAAATAAGCTTCATAAAGATTGGTTAGTGGCACCAATTTGAAAAAGCCTTCAACTTCTGACAGAATGCAACAACCTTCATAACCAAACTCTTGCAATGTGAATTGATGTGATTCAAAAGTTACTTTCTCCAGTGACGTACAATAGTATACATACAGTTCTGCTAGTGTACTTGGTAGATCAAAAAGCCGTCTAAGCCTTGAGCACATGCTCAAGTCGAGGACTCGAAGACTTTTAAGATGATTGTAACTTGGCAGGAATTCAAAGGTATTATTGCTTAAATTCAAGTATTGCAAAAATGATTGGTCATTGAAACAGAGAAAAGAATTATTGGTGAAATAATTGTGGACGTTGAGGAACAAACGCTCTAACGAATGTGGCAAAGAAAAGGAGGGTCGTAGATTTTCACACCCAGTCAGATTCAATAGACGGAGATTTTTATGTGTTCCAATGGTTTCACAAATATAGAACAATTTGTGGCAGTTCCAAAGAATCAACGTCTCAAGATTTGGCAGTCGGTGGTTCAAATAGATTATTTTTAGATACAGAGACTTTGAAAGATTTAGAACCTTGAGTGATCGAATAACCTGTTGCAAAAGTAAAAAGAAGAAAGAACATATATATTTATTTATTAAAAAGATGAGAAGCTAGTGAAATGGCCATGCCATAAAATGATAAGATGACCATAAATTCCTTACCGTGGGCGGTTTAAATTCTCTCAAACAACTACAACTCATATCTAAAGCGACCATGTTGCCCATGAATAAGTCGGAAGGAATGGTTGGTAGGATGAATCCAATCCAACAAAGCCATCTTAAACGCTTAGAAAAATCAGTCATGTGTCCTTCGAATTTCACATTTTTGAGTTGGAGCAACTCTAGTTGATCCATCTCTGGAAGGGAAACTACCTGCAAAAATGTTTTGATTGGGGTTATAATTAAAATTTATATTATTGAGCCAAAAGTAGAAATATGTCGTTTACATCATGCATGGGATTTAAGCTTCACAATCATATAAATTTAATGAGCATTTATGAGAGATTCTTTTTTTGGTCATTTATTTTTTTGTTAAACTTGATAAAACAACATACTTAAAAAAGATTACCAAAAAAAGAATCTCTCATAAATGTTTTGGTAATTTTTTTTAACAAATTTGTATGTTGTTTTACTAAGTTTCATTTAATTAATTGTCTCATTAAATTATCATGTATACATTATTTGTATACTATTTTTAAATATGTAAATTAAAAAGTTACTTTATAAATTGTAAACTAAAAGATATAAATTAAATTATATATTATAAATAAATAAAGTGACGCTTTTATAAGAATCTTCATTGTGGAGTTTTATTAAGGTTCTTGATTTGTTGATGTAGCACTTATATGACAAAGAACAATATAGCAAGTGAGGTTCTTAAAAATATCACTATCCACTTTTTTTTTTCTTCAAGAAATGAGAGTTAACAAATTACCCCAATTTTGGAAATTAAGACTAAAACATATAGTAAAGCATATCTTCACCTTTGGTGTGAATTCATCATCTTCCATAACCGCATCCATCCCTAAAGACAGACCTTTCATTGTTTGTGAGCCCTAAATAAAAAAAAATGAAATTGTGGACTCTCTCAGATGGAATAGGTAGGTGTGAGTAATAAATTAGTAAGCTTAAGCATACATGTCAAATACTTATTTTACCTTTCCTTTTATGAACATGTGGTAAGATTCCTCATTACGCCAAACTCTACTACGGTTTGCAGGGATGGGTGATTCTCGATCAACAATGCTTCTCCCCATCTCTTGAATCAATCTATGCATCATTAGTTTTTTGCTTGGTGTAACATAAATAAGGGATCTCTTCATCAGGACTTTGATCCTAGATACTGCAGAGTAATCAGGATCCAATATCTTTACCACATAATCTATGTCCTTGCCAACAAAGAAACAAGCAATATGTAAAAATAACTCTCTGTCAGAGTTATATGGTAACGAGTCATAACTCCTTTTGAGTATACAATATATATCATCATGAATGTCTTTCCCCAATAACTTCAGTGCACTTTCCCAATGTGTGATGTTATTTTCATCTCTTAGAGATGAACCCAACACTTTAAGAGCGAGAGGATTTCCTTCAGAGTATCGTACCACCTGTTTTGCAAGCTCCTCGTAACCTTCCATCGGAATATTGGACCCAAAGGCATGAAGACATAAAAGCTTTAAGGATTCATCATCATCCAATGTTTGCATTATGTACTCTCCATACCTCATTGATCTAGACTTAAACCAAATATCCACATCATTTTCGGTTGTTGTTATTATGATCTTGCTTTGTTTGTTAATATTCCCATATCCAAGCAAAGACACCAGCTGGCTCGGTTTAACAATCTCATCAAGAACAATAAGTGCCCTTTTGGTTTGTAAGACCTCTTCAATTTTAAATGTACCTTGACAAACAGTAGGTATTCTTCTATTCTTGCCCCCTAGAATATCTTTGAGAAGTTGTCGTTGTAACTTAAGCAAACCATCTGGTTCTTTACATCTAGTATCAATACATTCAACAATACTAATGTTTTCAAAGAACGCCAATTTGAATATACAATGTATTGTGCCAATGTCGACTTCCCACTTCCACCCATGCCACAAATTACTAAAAATTGAGCATCAGATTGCTTTAACCAAGAATTAATCTCTTCAACTCGAGCATCCATCCCTATTAGATTGGGTGGAAGATAAACTTGCTTGCGATCAAGTTTATTGTAAACGATGTCAACAATATTCTTTATAAATTTTGTTTCAGGCCTGCAAAAACATAAAAACGAACCAAATCTAATGAATGACATTTAGGAACTGTTTGATAAAACGTAACTAGAACAACGTTGAATAACTAACCGCAAAAATATGATGTACCAACATATTTCGATTTAAAATTTGATTATACTCAATCTAAAGAAGTTATCTCAAATCAAACACAACTATGTTCTTATAAATTCAAGTACTACGGATGGATGTAATATAATAAAATTCACTTGCAGAAAAGCTGTTTGGTCCAATGCTCTCAAGTCCATATACTCATATTCCCTACTAGACATGATACAGATCGGTTTCGAGCTATATCACATGTTTTTAATTATCTTTGGATACCTCGAAAAAGAGCTCGGAAAAAGATGGAGAATCAACATCGAAAACACGGCCGAAGCTGACTGAAGCAACCTCGCGACGCGAGGAAGATGGCTTGCGCCGCGAGCACGATGTTGGACCATCCAATCAGTCCCGATCTGATTGCTATGATTTCTTTATTTAAGTATTTTGTTAGTTAATTAGTTTAGGAATAATTATTTAGTTATTTTATTATTATTTAGTTTCCTTTTAGCTTTAGGATTTATGTTTGGTAATTATTTTAATTGCTTTCCAAGTTATAATTGAATTAAGTTTATTTAGGTGCTGTTTGTTTTTTAGATGATGCTGAATACTGAATCTGTTTCCACTTCTGATTGTTAAGTGGTGGTGCTGAAAACTGAATCTGAATCTGTCAAGACTGTTTGTTTTTATAAACTGTCAAACATTTGAATCTGAATCTGATTATTCATAAGAACTAAAATCAACTGAAATACGTCAACTCAATCAAGTACAATAGTAAACTTTAACAATCTAGCAGTTTAACGAGCTTTATAGAACAATCCAAACAAGCTTAATGAACTAAATAAACAATCCAAACAAGCTTAATGAGCTTAATAAACAATCCAAACAAGCTTAATGAGCTTAATGAACAATCCAAACAAGCTTAATGAGCTTAATGAACAATCCAAACAAGCTTAATGAGCTTAATGAAAAATGCAAACAAGTCCAAGCTTAATGAACAATTCAAACAAGTCCAAACTTAATGCAAAAAATGAAAAAGTGAACAAAAAGTGGTTTTACCATCACTTTTTGGGTAAGTGGTGAAAAAGTGATAAGTGACACTTAATAAAATAAAAAAACAAACAGACTGAATGAGAAAACCGCTGACCGAATATGTGATTTGCCCCCAAAAAGTGCTGAAAAAGTGATAAGTGGAAAAAACAAACACAACCTTAGTTTTCTTAATTATCTTTTATTTAGGTTATAAATAGGATGCCTAGCTTTTATTGTAATTCATACTTTGATTAATAAATTTATTCTTTTTGTGAGTTTCGAGATTTATTCTCTCGTGTTATTTCTTTCGTTTGAAAGATTTGTTATCGGGATTTAGACGCTAGTCGATCCTTCTACGCATCTCCTATTCCGCTCTGCGTCAAGACAACTTATCAATCTTGACATTTATCCACAAAAATTCACTAAGTTATAGAAATTAAAACTAGTAATCATCAACATATCAAATTCCATTACTAATATGGCATCAAATGAAATGTATTTCACTGATGACTAGAGCATAATAAGGAACGAGAAAAACATACCCGGAAAGAGTCTCACATTTCAATCCAACAATATTCCTAAGAGCCGTCTTCCATCGTTCCACGTTATCGTGTGTCCACTTTGAAGAGGTTTTTGCTTGTATGTTGAAAGCTTTATTTTTCTCCTTAATATCAGAAGGATCAACATGATAAAAAACTGGTAAAACAAAATGATTGAACATCCTGTTTTGCTCGAGGATCAACCAAAGCTCCTCGAGGCACCATGTTGATGTTGCAAAGTTCTCCGAAATTACAATTATTGAACCTTCAGATGCTTTGATTGCTGCCTTGATTTCCGATTTCAGTTCTTGACCTCCTTCTATTTCATCCTCATCTCTAAAAGTACGAATTCCTGCGTCCACCAACTTCTCGTAAAGATAATCCGTGAAAGAATAACGAGTATCTATACCTCTGAAGCTTAAAAAGACGTCATAACTGCTACCATTAGCCCTAGGGAAATCCATGTTAGCAGATGAAGAACTAGAAGCCATTGAAATCAGATAAGAAGGTATACAGAAATAAAACTTGAAGGGGGTATAAGATGGAAATATTAAGGGGTCCAAAGTCTTCGCTACTAATAATGCCAATATCAATCAAATGAATGTAATGATTATCAAGGAGAAATTGTTAACTTTCAAAGTGATTTACCCCCACTACCAGCTGTTGTCGGCTGATGGAAATTAACTTGCAGTTAAAGATGCCATGGACATAGTTTTAAGATCAACCAAGGCTATTATATAATTTATTTGGTTGTGTGCTAAGTACATTACAACCACAAAAATATCCTCTTGGATTCGGTTACGAAAACAACAAATGAAAAAAATATAGATAATTTAATCCATATGATTTCTAATTCCTTTTTATCTTTTGCTTTTCATATCTTAGTAATATATTTATATGAAAACGATCACATAAACTATATTATTTTTGTTCACTGTTGATGAATTAATTAACTTTTTTTTTTAAAACGGGCTAGCAAGGCACTAGACGCCCGAAAACGCAAAAACTATAAAGTCCCGAGATTACAACGTCAGTCCAACCAATTAAAAATTTACCAAAAGAACTTCTATTGTGAATCCAAAGAAGCCAAAGATTGGATATATAGTATTCGCAATCCGGCAAGAATTAAAAATGGACAATTGTAAAATATAAATTAATAATAAACAATGTCAACTTAGTAGTATTTAGTTATGAAACTAACATGAAACAAACAAAATTAAATCGATGTAAATGAATTTAAATATATAAACTGGATTATATCTTAATGATTTCAGAAAAATCAAGGGTTACTTTAAAAACTAACTAAAATAAATGGATAAAAATGTACATTTTCGCTTTTTTCTACTAGCTCATGAATATTATGGTCCGCTTGTATCTATGGTCGCATTTACTAATTGTGCCACGGCCTTCTTTTTTCTTTTCAAATTTGTCTTTTAAATTAGATGACCACCATATTTTCAAAACACTTACGTATGGAAAATGGGAAGATGCAGGAGGAGCACTTGCTCCCTCTCGCTATATGCTAGCTCCGTTTGGTGTGAAGGAAACCGAGAGGAATATTATCCCCCTGGGTTTCCTTCACACCTTCTATTTAGTCTTACCATTTCAAGCTCCTGTTAAACTTTAAAAGTATTTAACAGAAGAATATGAAAAAGAGGGAAAGTATCAAATATAAATCACATAATTTGTACAAACTCTATAAACCTAATCTTAACCATTGATTTTGTTTATCTCCTAAAATTTAGGTGGTTTTTAAATGTGGTTTAGAGAAAATTTAGGAAGTGAATTAATCCACACCATTGATCATCTACATGTATGGTCAAAATTGGTTTGTATAGTTTGTACAAACTATGTGGTTTGTAACGGATACGACCCCTATGAAGAGATAAAGTAACAATTGTTTTGCTTTAACGATGTCTTAATACTATCTTAGAGAAAATTGTCGCTTTAAAACATCAATGGACTTGGTTTAGTCGTTTAAATTTGAGTTTCACATACCACCTATCTGTTGGAAGAATTGAATCAAATTTAAGAATCGGGGTCTTTGGCTTTCTACTCTACCTTTTTGGGGTAAGTGGACAAAACCCAGGTACAACTTTTTTCAACCAAACATTAATTAATTACATGGGAAGAATCGGCCAACGTATGGCCGTTTACTTGAACACTTACCCGATAAGTGTTTATTGGTAAAATTAAACAGTATCACAATCATATGGCACAATATTTTAGTCTCTCAAAACGGTATCGTACGCAACAATTTACCCGGTAAATTCTTACCGGATAAGAGTTGTCGATCTCACTTACCGGGTAAGAGTTGTCGATCTCACTTACCGGGTAAGACTCTTGGTTCACGCTATCGCTCTTACCGAGTAAGATTCTAGTCATTTTCATGTTCATCCCATAAGGTAAATTGACCCGCTAAACATTTACTAGGTAAGCGTCAAGTAAATGACGCCTTAGTTTACCATATAGCTTTAACCTTTCTTGTCCATCTTTCTCATACCTATAATGTATTTTGGGGGTTGGGAGTGCTTATGATCAAAAGTGCTTAACTGTTTATCAGCTTTTCTAGAAAGTTAAAAAAAATTGCCTTCTGTAAAAACGCCTTATAGCTAACACTTCAAAAATGCTTATTACCTTTTCAAAAAGCTAATAAGTTATAAGCACTTTTAAATAAGCACTCCCAAACACCCCGACCCTTAAACATTGTTTAAAGTGGCCTTATTTTCCGGCTCAATGAAACCTCTCTCCACTACTTCCCGGTTCTCACACGCCATGTGCTCCCATTAGAGTTTTCATCTTAAGTATCATAGTTGTCGGGTTAGGTGCTCGTACATGAAATGACACCACCAAACTGTTAGTCGTACCTTCGATTGACTTTCTTGAACCCAATTAGTATGATGAAGAGGAATTCTTTTTTGATGTAGCTAAAAGATGCTTATCGGTTCTAAAATCTAACATAAGAAAAGGAAAATGGGAATTGGGAAGGAAAGTAATGAGATCAAAAGAGGGGCATAAAAGTGAACAAAAGCAACAACGACAATCACGATACTTATCGGTTTTATTCAAATACTTGGCCTTTTCAATATATGCTATTCCATGTTTTACATGATTGACAATGTATATTTGAAATCAAACGACACAAAAAAATGTCTTCCCTTTGTTACAAAAGCCGGCAATTTATAATGTAACAAGAATTTACATGCATATCAAGAAGAAAATCATTTTCATTTTCAATATCTAGAATCGAAATGCTAAAACTCTTCGGAATGAAATTTAATTGATAATAATTAATAATTAAATATAAATAAGGAGTCTTTTTGTTGCGTTAACGAGTTCCTCGTTTCAAAAAAATATGCGTTTGGGTCCACTTGAGTTGTAAAGTTGCATAGGTTATACATGACTCATAATTGATGGCCCTTACGACGAGACACCTTGGGTCCACCCCTAGGGACAACGTCGAGACACCTTGGGTCCACCCTTAGCGATGGGCCTATTGACGAGCAATCTTTGGTCACTATAATATATGACTTCTAGTACTTTTTTTCTTTAATTGTATCATTTACTAGAGCATTTTAACAAAAAAAATTTATAATTTCTCTATAACAGAGAAATGTAACTTTTTAAAAAACTTTAAAGAACCAGTTATGTTATTGGTGAAAGATATTAAAATCTTGTTTCTCTCTCATCATTTAGATATTATATTTAAAGAGAATTCTTTATATATAGATATTTATTTGAGTTTTTCTACTTTAGAAAATGAGATAGGAAAGTTGTTGGAGCATTTTAGCAAACAAAAGGCCATTTTTTTTCTATTTTAACAACATTGTTAAAGATGCTTTAAATTCCCAAAAATGGAATTTTAGAAAGTATCCACAAAGTGAGAAAAAAAAAACTTTTTATTTTTAAGATGCTAAATATCGATATATATCCATGATGCATTTCTCACAAGGATACTAGAGTTGGCTGCGAATTTATAAAAAAGACTTACAAAACTATCTTCGAAAGTGTAAATCAACTGATCATAATCGTCCACACGAGTGATATGAGGAACCTGTCCACAAAAGAGGCTCACGATTCGCAAAATTAGAGATTTAAGGTCAATATGGTTCGTTTTAAAAAATAAGATGTGGAGAAACGGGAAAAAAAGTAAATCAGTAAAAAATTACATCACAATTATGAGAAGAAGGAACAATATCTTCAAGCTTCTTACTGACAACGATAACGATAACGACGCCGATGCCTACAAAATGATACTTTGCAGGTCCATGTTTGCCTGATTTGAGGTGGAGATCTCAAGTCTCAACCTGAGGCTCCACCGCCGCCTTCTCGTACGACCGCAGTTCGGGGAAGGGCTAGTGGTCGGGGTAAAGGTCGGGGAAAAGGAAGAACTCGCAAGGCTGCATCGGTGGCAGATGTAGGGGCTCGGCGTCAGACTAGGGGTAATCGCAGGGTGCGGAGTGAAGGGCCACGTATCGAACCGGAACCATCCCATCAGGAAAGTTCCGCTAGCCAGCCAACAGCCTTCGTTACTCGGGAGACCTTTCAGACAGAGATGGGAAAGATTCAAGAAGCTCTACAGACCCTACTGAACCAGCAAGAGAAGTCCAAATCTGATGGTGGTCGAGAAGACTCTGGGATGCCTAGCCCGCCAGCTACTGTGATAGGCGGAGGTTCGCAACAGACACCACCCACAGGTGGGGATCCACCCAAGTCGACTCACGGGTGTAGCTACAAGGCGTTTGTTTCCTGCAAGCCTCCTATCTACAAGGGAGAGCGTGATCCAGTTTTAGCATTAAGATGGATCGAGGAGATCGAGATGGTGTTTGAGACATGCAGATGTGCAGCTGAGGATAAGGTAGTGTATGCACGATCGATGCTGAAGGCGGATGCCTTACACTGGTGGAATGTGGAGACCGGGGGAAGAGGGTCCGAGGCTGTTAGAACTATGTCATGGAAGAGCTTTGTGGCAAAATTCAGGTCGCAATTCTGCCCTTTAGCTGCTACAAAGAAGATGGAAGAAGAATTCCTGCAACTGAAGCAAGGAATGATGACTGTACAAGAGTACACTACCCGTTTCATAGAGAAGTCGAGGTTTGCTGAGGTCTACGTACCAACTGAGGAGCATCGAGTGGAGAGGTATATCTGGGGTCTGAAGGGAAGCATTCGGGAATTTGTGATGGGAAAGGATCCGGCTACTTTTCAGGCGGCTATCAATGCGGCCGAGTTGATTGAGAGAGAGAAGGACCGTCAGGCGACAGAGAGGATCGGAGAGAAGAGGAAGTGGGAAGGGCCAGCTAATGATCCAAGGAAAGGAAGGTTTCCTAGGGCCGACTCTAGAGGAGGTCAGAACCAGAATGTCAGGCCGTGCGGAAAGTGCCAGAAAGTTCATCAGGGAGATTGCCGATCTGGACCACCAACATGTTTTCGATGCGGACAGCCGGGGAATTTGTCCCGGGATTTCACCACCGGGAGGGCGTGTTATCAGTGTGGGTCGCCCGATCAGTTCAAGACTGAATGTCCCCAGTTGAAGAGGGGAGGATCACCAGCACCAAGGGATCGAGCTATGGTAGTGAAAGATGACAGGAAGGCAGCACCGGCCCAAGCTAGGAGTCGAGCCTTTAGGATGACCGTTGAGGAGGTAGAGGAGGCAGCGGATGTGGTGACAGGTACATTTCTGGTTAACTCTATACGTGCGAAAGTATTATTTGATACGGGTGCAGACTATTCGTATGCTACCCCTGAGCTTTTTAAGCTGTGTTGTGTGAATCATGAACCGTTAGACCACCCTTATGAGGCGGACACCGCCAATGGGTGAGTGTGGGTTAAAGAGTTTGAGAGAGGTTGTACTATAGAGTTGGAAGGATACCTAGTGCCCATAGTGTTAAGACTTATACCTATGGAGGGTCTGGATGTGGTACTAGGAATGGATTGGATGATTAAAAACAAAGTGAAGATAGATTGCAAACAAAAGATGGTTCGTGTCAAGTTACCAGATGGGAGAACGACAGTGGTTTATGGTGTTAAGAGGAATAGAAGTACTAGCTTGATCTCGGTGATTAAGGCAAATCGATGTATTAGGAAGGGATGTGTTTGGTTTATGGCTTATGTTGTGGATTCAGGCAGAGACAAGTTAGAGGTGAAGGACGTTGAAGTTGTTTTTGACTACCCGGAGGTTTTTCCGGAGGATCTAGTTAGTTTACCGCCAGATCGAAAGATCGAGTTTCGGATTGATTTGGTTTTCGGAGCGACGCCTATCGCTAAAGCACCGTATCGACTTGCACCGTCGGAATTGAAAGAGATGTTGGCATAATTACAAGAGCTACTCAATAAGGGATTCATTCGTCCTAGTACTTCGCCTTAGGGAGCGCCGGTTTTGTTCGTGAAGAAGAAAGACGACACCATGAGGATGTGCATTGACTACCGAGAACTCAACAAAGTTACCGTCAAGAACAAGTATCCACTACCAAGGATTGATGACTTGTTTGATCAACTTCAAGGTTCTAAGTTCTTTTCGAAGATTGACTTGCGATCGGGTTATCATCAGCTCAAGGTCAGAGAAGAAGACATTCCAAAGAAGGCTTTTTGGACCTGTTACAGACATTATGAATTTCTTGTGATGTCGTTCGGGCTTACGAACGCGCCATCGGCATTTATGGATTTGATGAATAGAGTGTGTAAACCATATTTGGTTGAGTTCGTCATCGTTTTCATAGACGACATTCTAATCTACTCGAAGACGGCCGAGGAGCACGGCGAGCACCTACGAAAGGTCTTGGAAATGCTAAAGCGAGAGCGGCTCTACGCGAAGTTTTCAAAGTGTGAATTTTGGTTGAAGGAAGTTCAGTTTTTGGGGCACATCGTAACGCAGGAAAGGATCAAAGTAGATCCAGCTAAGATTGGGGCCATTCAGAACTGGGAGTCGCCGAAATCTCCCTCGGAAGTGCGAAGTTTCCTCGGATTGGCGGGTTACTACCGAAGGTTCATCAAGCATTTCTCGGCGATCGCCACACCGCTTACGGCACTGACAAAGAAGGACGTCAAGTTCGAATGGACACCGACATGTGAATACGCGTTCAACAATCTGAAGAGGAAATTGACTACTGCGCCCATTCTCACTTTACCAAATGGAACTGATGGATTCGTAGTTTACTGTGACGCATCAAAGTTAGGTCTGGGGTGCGTTCTCATACAAGATGGAAAGGTAATTGCGTATGCATCTAGGAAGCTGAAGGTGCATGAGCTAAACTATCCGACGCACGACATGGAGCTGGCAGCAGTAGTCTTTGCTCTAAAGATCTGGAGGCACTACCTTTACGGCGTGAAGTGTTAGATTTATACAGATCATAAGATCCTACAAGATCTTCTTAATCAGAAGGAGCTTAACATGAGACAACGTCGATGGATTGAGTTACTTAGTGATTACGACTGTGAGATCCTTTACCACCCGGGTAAAGGAAATGTAGTAGCAGATGCCTTAAGTTGAAAAGGAGGGAAAGACAAGCCCGACATTGTAGATTCCCGAATAGGCATCGTAGCTTACCAAATAAGTATTGTACCGGACCTCAAGCCCGAAATCAGAGAGTGGCAAGAGAAAGCATTTAAAGAGGAAAACTTGAAGAGTGAACGATTGGTGGGAATTCTGGATACGCTAGTAGCGGACACCGAAGGCTTGAAGTGTTTTGGGAATCGCGTCTGGGTTCCAAAACTCAGTGATCTACGAAAGAAGATTTTGGCTGAGGCACATAAATCGAAGTACTCGGTTCACCCTCGAACGAACAAGATGTACCATGGCTTGAGGCAAAGTTATTGGTGGCCGGGGATGAAGAAGGATATCGCTTATTTCGTTGAGATATGCGTGACATGTCTACAAGTAAAGATCGAACACCAGTGACCATATGGTAAACTGCAGCACTTGCCAATACCGGAGTGGACTTGGGATCATGTTACCATGGATTTCGTGACGAAAGTACCCCGAACGCCTAAGGGTTATGACACTATTTGGGTAATAGTCGATCGACTTTTGAAATCAGCTCACCTCTTACCAATGAAAGAAACATACTCAATGGAAAGGCTCGCGAAACTCTATATATCGGAGATTGTACGACTTCACGGAACCCCCGTGTCTATCGTGTCGGATCGAGATGCCAGATCTACTTCGACATTTTGGCAAAGCTTTCAGCAGGAAATGGGAACGCGGGTTAACTTGAGTACCGCGTATCATCCGCAGACTGATGGACAAAGTGAATGGACTATCCATGTTGGGAACCGGTGATAAAAACAAACACAGCGGATAAACAAAACCCGATTCCCAATTGAGGACCCAACCTAAACCTTTACAGATAGAAAAAAGATGTTTTAGATGGTTTACCTTTATACGCAAAAACTCTGAAACGCAAGCAGGGGGTACACCGCTACTGACACCACGTGAGAGGGTTGCTAGACCACCGTGACTGATCGGAAAAACACTCCGGTCGTTGTGTGTGAGAGGAGGCCGGCGGCGGCAATAAGGAGAGAGAGAGAGTAATTTTCGGAGAAAAGTAAAAAAATCAACTGATAAATCACCTTAAGCCTTTATTTATAGAGTTAAATAAGGCAGTGATTGTATCTGATTATAACTCCTTTATATTTATCTCTTTAATTAACTAATTCCTTAATTAATTAATTACTTAATTAATTAATTTTAACTGATTAATTAATTAACTTAATAAATAATTAACTAACTATTTATTTCCTTCTCTCCTTAATTAATTCTCATAGACAAATATTCTCAATTAGGTGTGCAGCGGTGTGACCGACACGGTAATCCTCTGTTACTGCCTTGCACATAATCCTAACAGACTCCCACTTGTGCCAGACATGTAACTGTACTGTTACCATTAGCCTAAGGAGGTCCCTAGCCAGACACTTAGGTTTACCAGGTTATAAGATCTTTTATATCCAGAGATACAATTCACGCTTGAATTTGTACACAGGTTCATTCCTTTTGCACGCGATATCTCTAAAATGAATTTGAGACATGGAGTGGAGGATTCATTTCTCGAATTCAAGTATTTCTTGACTCTGATTTCGATTGCCTGCAGTAACGGATATTACTAAATAACAACTGTTACTCTATCCGAGCATGGCCATGCGTTTTCTGCAAATCTTAATCGTCAAGGGGCCCGGAAATATCTCTCTATTGCAGAAGTGCAAATCCCTTCTTGACTATCTGCATTTGGATCCACGGCTTCCGCTGCATCTAGTCACGTCCCGTATGGCCGCCCTGTTACGGTGCAGCGTTAGAACGTGCTAAGAGTACAGTAGTCCTCATGTTTCCAAACCAAATATCTCAGGTCTAAGGAAAACCTCAATGCTTATGACTGGGGCTCCATGAAGCAGACTTGAAACTGGTCACTTCCAATACTCAAACACTCTGATGAGTATTTATAAATACTTGGTCACATCACTTGTGCTTTTATTCTTTACTTTGAATAAATCATCAAGTATTTATAATAGCGTTAAACTCCCCATTGAAATTCCCATTTCAATAAGTGGCTACGGAAATTTAGATTTTATTGCAAGACTTTGCATAAATCATGGATACATTAAATATGCAAAAACAGTTTAACTTTTGAAACAATCATGAATTAAAACCTCCAATATTTCAATCACACTGTGAAATAAAACTTTACATGATCTAATGTCTCAAAATTAAACTACTGTAATAATGATAAACTAAAACTAGCTACTAGTGTCCAGGTACTGCATCCCAATGGAATTTGCATGAGCCTCATGCTTCACCCTTGCTAGCGGCTTTGTCAGCGGATCTGCGACATTGTCTTCCGTCGGAATCTTGCATATCCTTACATCTCCTCTTCCAATGATCTCTCGGATGAGGTGATACTTTCTGAGCACGTGTCTTGACTTGTGATGTTCTCTGGGCTCCTTTGCTTGCGCCACGGCTCCCGAGTTGTCACAGAATATATCGATCAGTCTAGAGACACTGGCAACGACTCTTAGATCCGATAGAAAATTCCTTAGCCAGACAGCTTCCTTTGCCGCATCAGATGCTACAATGTACTCTGCTTCTGTAGTTGAATCTGCAATCGTATCCTGCTTCGAGCTCTTCCACGAGATCGCGCCTCCGTTTAGGGTAAAGACGTACCCTGACTGTGATCTGAAATCATCTCTGTCGGTCTGGAAACTAGCGTCAGAATATCCGATGACACTAATTTCATCCTCAGAACTTCCAAAGACCAAGAACATATCTTTCGTTCTTCTCAGGTACTTGAGAATGTTCTTGACAGCCACCCAATGAGGTTCGCCTGGATTCTGTTGACTAGAAACAGGACACTGTGTTTTACTTAACACTATGCCATGTTGCATCGGGATAAATCCTTTCTTGGATTCATCCATCCTAAATTTCTTCAGGATTTTGTCAATGTACGTACTTTTGCTAAGTCCGATAAGCCGCTTAGATCTATTTCTGTAGATCTTTATGCCAAGTATATAAGCGGCTTCTCCAAGGTCTTTCATCTAGAAACATTTGCTTAACCAACTTTTTACACTCTGTAAAGTTGGTACATCATTTCCTATGAGTAGAATGTCGTCTACGTATAAGACTAAGAAGGTTACTATGCTCCCACTGAACTTAGTGTAAACACACGGCTCGAACTCACTTTTCACGAAACCAAACTCTTTGATTCGCTCATCAAAATGTAAGTTCCAGCTTCGAGATGCTTGCTTTAATCCATAAATGGATTTTAGCAGTTTACACACTTTATTAGGATTCTTAGGATCTTCAAATCCTTCTGGTTGTTCCATATAGACGTCTTCTGTTAACTTTCCGTTCAGAAAGGTTGTCTTGACGTCCATTTGCCAGATCTCGTAATTAAAGTACGCTGAAATGGCCATTAGAATCCTTATTGACTTTAACATGGCTACTGGTGAAAAGGTTTCATCATAGTCAATACCATGAGTTTGCGTGAATCCTTTTGTAACCAGTCTAGCCTTAAAGGTGTGCACGTTCCCGTCCATGTCAGTTTTCTTCTTGAAAACCCATTTACGTCAAACAGCTCTACAGTGCTGGGGTAAATCAGTCAACTCCCATACTTGGTTGTCGTACATGGACTGCATCTCGGCCTTCATGGCTTCTTGCCATTGTTCAGACTCACTGCCTGATACAACTTCTCCATAGGATGTTGGTTCATTCAAGTCTCCACCAACCTGAGAGACTAGAAACCCAAGATACCTATCTGGTTCTTGTCTTACCCTAGTGGATCTGCGAAGGTCCTGTGTTTGCATTTCCTCAATCGGCTCTGATTGAGGTTCAACATTTTCATGTTGAATTTCTGGCTCAACAGTCGGTGCAATGTTTTCTTCGTCTACTACCTGTAGATCTACATCCTCTCTAGTGTTCCTGGAACTGAGAAACTTTTCTTCCAGAAATTTTCTATTTCGAGCCACAAAGACTTTGTTCTCTTCAGGGTTGTAGAAGTAATATCCCACGGTGGTTTTGGGATATCCTACGAAGAAACACTTGTTGGATTTGGGTTTGAGTTTTTCTGAGGTAGGTCGTTTGACATGAACCTCACAACCCCAAATTTTCAGGAAATACATTTTGGGTTTCTTACCCTTCCACAACTCGTATGGCGTCTTTTCCACCGACTTTGTTGGCGCTCTTTTCAGTATATGTGCTGCTGTTTCGAGCGCATGTCCCCAGAATGACACTGGTAGTGTAGAGTGACACATCATCAATCGTACCATATCTAGTAATGTACGATTCCTCCTTTCTGACACACCATTCATCTGTGGTGTATACGAAGGTGTGAGTTGTGATACAATCCCACATTCCATCAGATGATTGCCAAACTCTTGACTAAGATATTCGCCTCCTCGATCTGACCATAAAAACTTGATCTTCCTGTCAAGTTGATTTTGTACTTCATTCTGATATTCTCTGAATTTCTCAAAGCTTTCAGATTTATGTCTCATCAAGTAGACATAACCATATCTACTGAAATCGTCAGTAAATGTGATGAAGTACCGGTATCCTCTTCTTGCCTCATGACTAAATGGTCCACACACATCTGTGTGAACTATTTCTAACAAGTCAGAAGCGCTTTCATTATCTTTGTTGAAAGGTTCTTTTGTCATCTTGCCAGATAAACATGATTCGTAGTTGTCAAAAGGTTTAAAATCAAAAGTACCAAGAAAACCTCCTTTTAGGAGTAGTTCAACGCGTTTCTTGTTTATGTGGCCTAGACGACAATGCCAGAGGTAAGTTTGATCCTCAATGTCTTTGGATCGTTTACTTATATGATATATTTCTTTATTATCGTCTTGCAGATTTGCTGTATATAGAGCATTCACAGGTGTAGCTTTAAAATAGAAAATATTATTTTTAAAGACTGAAAGCATTTTATAATCATATTTATAATAAAATCCTTGGTCTACCAATAAATCAAAAGACATAACATTCTTAATCATCTTTGGAACATAATAACAATTTTCTAGTTCCAAAACTAGACCCGAGGGTAAACTAAAACTATAAGATCCTACTGTTTCAGCTATCAGCGGAGTGCCTTCGCCAACTCGTAGGTTCGAACGGTCCTTCCTCAAAGTTTCTCTTCTAGTGAATCCCTGTAAATGATTACAAATGTGGTTACCACTGCCTGTATCAATTACCCATGATTCATAAGAAGTGATTAAGCAATCTATCATAAAGATACCTGGAGCATCGGGTAAACCGATCTCTATCTGGTCGATATTCATCGAGTGCTCGCAAATATCCTGGCTACCGCATTCTGGGCAACTCAGATCTCCCAGCTCATCAATCCAATCAGTGTCCATGAGTTCAGCAGGTGCTGGTTTTTGGCTCTAGACTGGCCAAAATGTCCTCATGTAACATTGCCACGTCTTTCCTTGGTTCCTTCATGTAGGCACTAGCTGTGTCACATATCTCCTTCGGGAGTGAGTACCACATGAGATGCATTAACTCTTCTTGAGCCATTTTGTATCCCAGACGTGTCAAGCATTTAAAGAGCCTCCTTATATTTATGAGATGGTCTTTAATTGATTGGTTCTTCTTCAGCTTTAATGAAAGTATCTCTTTCATAATCAGAAGCTTACCTGTGTGCTTATAGAAACCTAGCTGGTTTTCTATGTCTTTCACGACCTCATGATAGGATTTATCTCTTAAACCTCCCGAAAACTCAGGTGATATAGAGAAAATCAGAATCGACATGACATCAGATTCATCCGCCAAATATTTAAAGTACTGAGCAAATTCCTCTTCAGGAGAATTGCTCTTGGGTCGTGAAACAGGTTTTTCCAAAATGTACAGCTTACCCTGTGCACTCAAGACATTGTCAAGGTACATTTTCCAAACTGGAAAATTTTGTCCTGTAAGCTTCCATTTACCGTTGATGAGGCGGAGCGATTCCTCAGGGGTATAAAACGGGACTATAGATTTAGACATCTACAAATATAAGAATAAAATTCCGATTTAGTTTAAAATTATAAAACTTCTAATAAATCGTAACCCTTAAATTAATTTATTAGACTAGAATCCATATCTCACATGTGTCGGCAAGCATGTGATCACGTCAGGCCGACTCATGTGATTTATGGTAGGTAAACTATACCAATCGCATTTTAATACGTAAACACGACTTCTAGATCGTCGGGACATCGGATATTTAATCCGTGCATATTTGGTCCCTCTAGTGCATTTTGGCCCGATACCACCCGGTGAATAAACAATTACCAAAATAGATCGCACCACCCGGGGCCTGGACATACTCTGGCCGGTACCACCCGGAGATAATTCGCAGAGTTTTTATCCCCTCCAATTTCGGTTTGAACGCGGGCGATTGAAGTGTGAACACTCGCAATGCCCTACGTACCTTACACTGGAGGTGTTCTGATGCGGTAATTATCGTATATAAAAAGCGTAACAAGTTTTAACCTCTAATGCCTAGCCACTGTCTTACCACATATACAGGCAAGCGTACCTGATCGTGAGTAATATAGTGTAGGAAAGTCCAGGTATCGTATCTACCACTGGGAACGGTCAAGTTATCGTAGATTAAAGTCTAAATCAGTTTAATTAACCTAAAGCTTTTGGAGGGGGGGGGTTTGTGAAAAAGGTTTTAATGCTAAAAAGACAACTAAATTAACTAATACCTAAGAAAACGATTAAAGAGATTAATTAAGAACTTATATGAAGGAAAACAACAACACTTATCATGGTATAGTGAATCCCCAAGTGGATGATTTAAACAGGCCAAAGGTTTGGTTGTTTTGATTATTGTAGGAATTTAAGTCTGGGACACCCTAACATGTAGTGATTATGGTTTTTAACTAGGTCTTGGTCCTCC